>OZ007587.1:13126857-13726857 GCA_963931845.1 Maratus michaelseni
TTAGGTTTTCTTATAAGGCGTCTACATAGTTTCAAATAAAAGTTCACATGCAATTAATCATAAAATAAAATCTACTATTTTTTTTAATTGCTTAAAGTACTATCACGAGATCTAACTATTGTTAAAAAAATGCAAGTTAGCAAATGATATCTAATATTTACTAGTGTATATTATAAAATCTAAATAGTTTAGTTAAAAATTAAAATTTATATCCATAAAACAAAAAAATATATATGCTGGAAAAAAATTACTATAACAATATCAGCCAAATAAGCTTCTTTATTATTTAAGAAGTGGTGCGTATGAAAGTCTTTCAAATATTTTATTTTAAAAGTTTTTTCCCCCAGTGAAATACAGTACTATTTCCGATGCAAACTCCAAACAAACAACCTGTAAATATTCTTATGAACTGGAAAAATTTACATTAGTAAATAATAATCCCACTTAATTTCTTTTTTCTATTTCTTATCCACAAAAGCTTTTATATAAATGACGTCATTTGGACGAATTTTTTCAAAAAATTTCCAGTTTATGAATTAAAATAAATGCTTAAAAAATTGTGTTTTTCTCCTAAACCATTTCGGTTTTAAGCGCCTTAGTAAAAAGCTTTAATCGCGATCTATAAGAAATATTTTTTGAAGAGCTGGATTTCTTCTTTAAATTAATTTCCTAATAGGGGACAATAGTATCTTTACTTAAATGCAAGGAGATCAAATGTGTTTCAGTTTAAACTCCTTGGACAAATGTAAAACTGAAAAAAGCTACGATGCAATTATCTTTTTTTCTTTTTTTTTTCTTTTTCCGTCAATGGAATTTATGTCATGTCAATGTTCCAGATGACAGACGATTTTTGGCTCTCTAAAATAAACTGTTTTTCTGAAGTTCAAATATGTGAAAATAAGTTTTATTTCTTCATATTTTCTTGAAAAACATAATTCAATCACAACATTGTTTTCACTATCCATTCGAATAACAGATAATTTCAACTTTTAATTTCAATTTGAAAATGACGACAGAAAAAAGAAATCTGATAATCCCTATCGTTTTCCCTTTCCTCTTTTATCCACAAAAATGGAGTACTGTAGTTGCCATCGTTACAGAAAAGTTATTAAAATTAGAAAAAAATTAATATCAGGAAAACTAATTAAAATTTTAAAATTCTAAGATCACTTTTGACATCCTCGGATCAATGCGGATAGCTGATGCTAATTTGATCGCCCAACGTTCTATATATTAGGAGGAATAGCTGTGAAATATAATCAGCGGTTTAATCAGTCGTTTCATAAAATTGTTTCATAAAATCGTTTCATAAATTCGTTTCAGTAGGATTTTATATATATACTAGGGGGCCTACCCCCGCTCAGACTTCGAGGCCTCTAAAAACATGACAGCGTGCTTTGTTTTAAAAATATTGGTAAATCTGTAATTGGGTTGCCATGCTTTTAACGTTTTAATCGGGCATTTTTCGATTATCATGGCTTCATATACAGCTGTTGCGACAACTGACGACTGTTTTCGGGATTGATAAGTAAAATCAATTACAACTTTAAAACCAGATTGTATAAAATGGTTAGGTTTAAATTGTGGCTACCTCTCGGACTTTTATAACAACGATCTGTATTCTATTCTTCCTTTGCGTTTAAGGATGAGAAAAATTCCATCTGCTTGTGAATAACATTAAGAACCACGGTATTGAAAAGTACTATGTTATAGATATTTTCAGTAACAGGTTTTAATTTTCTCTCTATTTTAGTGCACCATCATGCATATTTTCATGTTATTTTAAATATGTAAATTATTTATTTTAATTAATATGTATATACGAATTTTGTAATAATTATTTATCATACAAAATTAATTAAATATTTTGTGCATGCATGCCTGCATGTATTCGGCATCAATTGATGAGATATTTAAACAAATTTGCTATCCGCAATAATTTTACACCATATTATGTCACTTGAATATTGTCCATAAGAAAATCGGGTGATTTTCCAGTATAGGATCCTTTGCTTTTAGGTTTGGCGTAATTCGAGCTTCAAAAAGGGATAGATTCGTTAATATACATAGATTTGTTGCCAAAAGTTATGAAAAACCCAATGAACTTTTGGTGCTTTTCTATTATAGGGGTCTTGACGCTTTTTTAAAAAGCTTGGCGCAATTCGGGCATCAGAAAGTGAAATTTGATGCCAAATGACATAAACAGCCATGGAAACAAATTCGACGATTTTTTTGTTTATATGTGTATTTTAATTATACTTATATTATTATTGTTTTTTCTATACAAATTACTTCTGATTATATATAAAATAGGATAAATGACATTTTACGCTAAACAAATTGTATAAATATTGAAAAAATGCTTCTGTATACGAAATGACAAAGTGAATAGGTTGACAGAAAGTATGTTGCCAAATTTCCTTTTCCGCCAAAGCTATTTTCCCTATTTCGTCAAGGCCGCATACACTGGAAAAGCACCGAACTTTTATTCTTGTTTATAAATGTATTTATATGTATATATACAATTTATTTATAATTTTCTTTCAATTTACCTCTTTTTGTACATAAAAATAGATAAATGGCTTCTTTATATTAAATAAATTGTATAAATATCGAAATAATTGCTTGTGTACATCAAAAAGCGAATAGATTGTTAGAAAACATGTTGCCGAATTTCAATTCATCGCCAAGGTCACTTTCTGTATCTCGCGAAGGCCCCTAAATTGGAAAAGAAACGAAAATCCTTTTAATATATAACGTAATTTACACCTTAAGTGTGTTTCGAGTATAGTAATTTAATTATTTGTAGTTTTTTCTTCTCTTTGTTATTTATGTGTAAACATATAATTCATTATTAAAAAAGTAATGCTACTGAAATATTCATTTGTTTTAAACTTTAATAGCATTTCTCTAATATATAGGGAGAATTTTTTTCCTTGCTGCCAATAAAAGAGAGAAAGGAGTAAATGTCATTTTACCATAATTGATGTCATATTCTCATTAAAATTGGAAAAAAAAACAAGTAGGATATTTTATTCTCCTTCCGTTCAGTTGGGCAATTATTATTTAAATATTCGTTTCAAATATCCGAATTAGTGATTTTATAAATTCGTTTAATTAAATTTTACAAAAAAATAACAAAATGATATCAATAAATAATAATTTCTATTAATTCCTTTCCCCCCTTTCTTTTGCGTTTACATAAATGACGTCATTTGGACGAATTTATTCAAAATATTTTCAGTTTATAAATTAAATTAAATGCTGACAGACGATTGAATCCTGACGATAGAAATGTGATTTTTTTTTCAAATTTTCTTGAAAAACATAATTTAATCACAATTTTGTTTTCATTATCGATGATTAAAATAAAAGATAATTTCAATTTCAATTTGAAAATGACGAATAAAAAGAAATTAATAATCCCTATCGGGATCCTTTTCAATTGTTTTCCCTTTTTTGTCACAAAAAAAAACTGAGTAATTAGTTGCCATCATTACAGAAATGTCATTAAAATTAGAAAAAAATTAATATCTCGAAAACTAATTCCAATTTCAAAATTCTATTACCAGTTTTGACATCCGCGGATTTTTATGGACAATTGGTATTAATTTCACCATCAAGCGTTTAATATTTTATTAAAAATAGCCCTGAAAGATAATCAGTCGTTTCATCAATCGTTTCATAAAATTGTTTCATAAATTCGTTTCATAAAATCGTTTCACAAATTCGTTTCATTAGGATTTTATATATATAGGGTAAATATATAGGGTAGATATTTACAATAATGAAAAGAAGTAGAAAAATTACAATACTTTCCTAAAATTGTGTTAGTAGGTAGCTTTAAAACCTAAAAGATAGAAATCATATTCATGTAATTAAACAAGCGGCTCATTCAGTTCAGTGGTTAACTTGTTGACCATAAAATGAGAAGTCTGTTTATGAGTTCGAACCTGCTCTGGCCAGACAAGGTTGGAACATAAGGTTTCACACTTCACACTAGGCATTTTTCACTAGGCACAAGGAAAACTCTGAAACATGAGGTTTTCAGAGTTATCCTTGTATTCAGAGTTTTCCTTGTACAAAATCGATAATTCGTGTCACTTTCGCTTGAAAAGTCCTCCTTGAAGACATGTCTCCTATTTCTAGCACTCTTTCGGGAGTACTACGTTGTTTGGATATTTGAGATCTACTTCAAAAATATACCCCATTTCTGAATTATCCGTTATAGGCAAAATCCATTCTTCAGTAATATGATTAAATTCACACCATTCAAAGCCGCCGTAAGAAAGATATTGCGACATATCCCGCCCATGTAAGTTATTCGCATCTTAGTACATGATGCGAGTGGGCCCTCATTTTCGATATAATCCTGATGTATTGGAGATGTTTGCTTTGGCATATCATTTGCTGATCTTACTTATACTATCACTTATTCTTAATCATAACCAACCTATCACAAAATAACCTTCAGCTACATTCATAACATTACCTAACAGAAAAAAAAAAGCTGAAATTCTTAAATACATTTCAAGTATGTGCTATTAAATATTCATAGTTTGCGATATCAAAATTTAGTTGTTACATAAGATATTTTTCTATAATAAGATTTTCCTTTTGCTTTAACATCTAACATGAAAATCTAACATCTAACATGCTTTTAATCACATTTCAGCATATTATTCGTAATTATACATACATTGTTATTTTTACCCTTATGTCTATATCTGTAAAAGTAAAGTTTAAGGTTGATTTGTTATCTCTGATAAGTGATCATACGCTATTTATTGTAGTATATTTCTTTAAAAATGTTTTTTTTTTTTTAAAGTAAATGTCTAAAAAATATTCAATGCGCTAAAAGAAAAAAAAAACTCACATAAATTATCATTTATTCTTTTTAAATATGAGTCAATTAGCGTTTTCAAGCTGAATAAAATCTTTTATATCTGAATTTTAAAAATATACCGTGGGTGAACGTAATGGACCTAAAAGAATTCGAATACGTTAACATAACTCAGACTTTTTGAAAATATAATGGAAAAGGACAAAAATAGGCTGGTTAATTATAAAATAAGTTAATTACTATATTTTAATTATTCATGAAATGTTACGTAAATTTTCTCAGTCTTTCCCGGTATAACGGTATGGGCTTACTGTACAAGTTCGGACGTGGCATGTTTCACACATTCTTGCGATACGATAAGGTTTACTAGTCAAGAAATGTTACACTTCTAAACATTTCTAACAAACGCACAAGTAAAATGTATATATGTCCTATTTAGATAAGTGCTTTTCCTTCTATATTTAAAAAAAAGTAATCTGGAACTGAGCCAAAAACGAAATGGACCAATCAAATTCTGCGTAGATATTCCGGGTTATTCTCATCGCTTTTTTACTAGGGACTTTTTTGAGGAGCTATGACTTTTTTTTCTAGCCATCCTACGGATTCGAAAATCATACCACCAGACGCGAAATATAACAAGCTTTCAGAAATTAACAAAATTATCACGGTCAGACAATAAAAACTCAAAAAATCCTTAAAAATCGAGTAAAAAATCTTTTATTGAAAAAGTCATTTTTTTATATTGTTGCCAATTTCTAAATAAGCGCAAAGGATTATGTTTTATCTCAAATAAAAAATGCATTTGCGCGAGACTATTAAAAACAATAATGAAAGTTTAAAACAATAATTAAATGATCACGTGTTGAAAGCAGGAAATAAAGAAAATTACGTCATAAAAATTGTGTTTACACATGAATATTAAAAATAAAAAAGATGAATTAAATGAAAAAGCATTATAACCTGATTACAGAAGAAAGTCGCCGTTCGTGATATCATCATCATCATCTTTTTAAAACAGGATACATTATCAGGTTTTAAGAGGCTGTGAAATCAGAACGGGGGTTGGTGAGCGTAGCGAGCAGGGGACAGAGCCCCCTAGTACTTGAAATAGGAATAGTTTTATGAACGTCCTTTTAATTGTAAAATGTTCATTATAAATTTATGACTAACATAGTTTTGCTTACATTTCAAAAAATATAAATGTGAATATTTACTATGTAGTAATTTATTTTAAAATATAAACTATTCTATAGCTATGAAATGAATTCTTTATCTATATGAGTTAGTGTAAAATGTAGTGTTTTAAATCTATGTTTTTAAAACATGCGAGTAAACACTGTGTGCATATAATTACATAGGAAAGCTTGTGAAAATTAAATTCAGCTATAAAATATAAATATGGTCACTATTGATTGAGAAATTGTATATTGTCTAAAATATGTGTACTTGTTTAAATATCGTTTGAAGAGAACATGTGAATTGGGTTAAATATATACACTATATGGCCATTCGTCACCGGACACTTTCAACTTTATACATTTTGTCGAATATTTAAAGTTATACATTTTGGATTCTTCTGAAACTTCAGGATTATAAAGAATATGTTTGACCCTATATTTAACAACGAAGATTTGATCAGGAGGACAATTAGGGGGCCAAAAAATCAAGGAAAAATAATCATATTTGGAATCACCCTGTAAAATAAAATGCACAAAATGATATATCGCTACAGTACATGAATGTGTGGATATTGTACAATATGTGTATTCATTTGTGTAAGAATAGCACGTATATTATTGGAAATATAGCGATTTTTTTAGAAAGTTGAAAAAATTCTTCCATGTTTTTTGTTTATATCATGCAGGGTTTTCAACCAAATTTAACGCCAGTTTCAGAAAACTTACCAAAATGTAGTAGAAATATTATAGTGCAATTGGAATATAAATATATTAAACATTTGATGAAATATGAGCAGTATGAAATATGTTTTATATGCGCATGTGTAAACGATAACAAAGATTTGTTTTCAAGATTTAATAGTCAACTCTATAAAGCAACTCATATTAAAAACTAGTCAAACATCGTGAAAATTCAGAAAAATATCAGCGGTAGAGTGAACTGATTTTTACTTGGTCTCTAAAAGTAGCTGAATGATAAGAGACTTTCCACAAATTGTCATTTTATATTTTCATACTATTTTTTCAATTTTTAATGATACTTTAGTTCTCTTTGGAAAACTATCCACAGCTGTCGCCACAGCTAATGGCTGTTTTTGTGATTGATTAAGTAAGACCAATTACCCATTTGAAAATCAGCTTGTATAAAATGATTAAGTAAAAAATTTCCTTGCCAACCGGAATTTTATAACGTTTAGAATAAAATTTTCATTTTAGATGGCATAAATAAATCGATTTAAATATAATATTTTAAATATTTTGTTTTAAGTATGACGTAATTTTCACCATTAAGTGCTTTTAATAATTTAATTTAAAAAAATTAATATTAACGTACAAATATATTTTTTTAATTGAAAAGTGTTTGGAATTATTATTTAAGATTTTTAAAATCTGATAACACTAGAGAAAATGGCTGTTTCAAACTATGGATTAAATTTCTATTCAGATAATAAGACTTGAAATAATAATAATAATAATGATAATAAAACATAACAAATAGACAAATTAGAAAAAAAGTTTGGACACTGCACACAACAATCTAGTCAAGTATATGTCTTCAAAAGATCATTAAATTTCTATACTTAGTTTTTTATTCTTTAAAACTTATGTAACTGAACTATCTTGACGGATTTGAATATTAAATAGCTCTTAAAATAATTCATCGATTTAAAAACTATCTACTTCAACGTGTTTATCATACATTTCTCTATAAAACTACTAATTTTCATGTTTTTTATATGCAGGATAAGCCGGAAAAATGAAAATGTCCGAATAAATTCAGCCCCACCAGTGGCTGAGAGGTTGTGCTCTCGAAGCTGGTAGACGGGAGGTGCTGGGTTCGATCCCAATCGCGCCCGTCGGCCTAATCGTTCGGAGTTTTCGTGGTTTTCTTCGAACCGTGGATTTATCCATGCATAAATACGGGTTAGGTTCCCTTAGAAAGACCCCCACGAAGGGCACTCCCCCCGGGCCTATATCCCTAGCGTAGATAATTGGCCGTCAACAATCAACCCAACCCGAATAAATTCAATACGGCAGCAGCAACTTTAGTTGCCTTTTTTTCCTTTTTTTTTTTTTTTTTTTTTTTTTTTTTTTTTTTTTTTTTTTGTTGTTGTTGTTGTAACTTTTTAGAAAAGAAATATTTCTATATAATAAAACAAATCATAGGAATTTTGTCTACCAGAAAACACTCTTTTAAAAACACTTCCTAGAAAAGAAATCACGTTCTATTTTGACTTTGTTCATTACATGTTAAAAATCTAAAGCAATATCGTGAGGTAAATCTTTTTTTCTTTTTAACATCTATTACTCCAATTTAAATTAAAATATTGTTTTGAATATGACAGTTTCTTTCAAATTTTATAACAATAAGAAGAAAAGATGTATGTAAACAACAAATTTATTTGTTTATATACAATTATTGAACAAAAAATATTTATTAAATATAACCTCTGTTACACTTTAAAAAAAAAATTCCAAATACAATTTTAAAAGTATGTATTTTAATTTTGAAATTGAGATTTTTTCATGCTGGTGCTAATTTGATAAAGACTGCACATATATTTAAAAAATATTCCCGTTATTCAATAATATATGTATCTTAAAAATGAACGAAAAATATTTTCAAAAGCTCAAGAAAGTTCTTTCAGCCTTATCTGTCTCCGTGTTTCATTTATCAAAACATAAAACTAAAATTGAAATGTATCAAGAAATTTCAGGAATATATTTTTTTTCTGGAATTTTATTTATTTTAATTTATTATTTATAATTTTATCAAACTAAATTCAGAAATTTCGTAGTCGGAATTGATTTTGACTACATGAAAACGTGCCATACATCCTTTTAAAATTTTATTTTGTTTTTTATTTAACTCAACTACAAAGTCATCCTTTATCCTGCAATCTTCCAATCAGCCTCAATTAACACTGGTTGCACTGCAAAGATGGCAATACTGAACTTGATATTCTGACGTACTTGATAAAAAAAACTCATAAAAAAAATGTTTTTACATATACTTTACATAAGCTGTTGCTTGTCGCTTTAACACTAGAACGCCGGACGGTGTCATTTCGACACCGAAGCGTGAAAGTTTCTTTCTAAAATCTTTAAATTTTGAAGGATCCTTTTTATTTCGCTCGACTTTTATTAAATATGTAGGTAGAACTCACATAAAAATTTTTGGCGAACTAGGTTTATTCAAACTTAGTTTAGGGATAGATTTACCTATAACGCCGGTTTGGTGTCAAGTGGACACCGCAAAATTTCACTTCCCCTATTTTAAATTTTGTTCTTCTGTGCGTTCATTGTGTAAAACAAGGGAGTCCTGTAATGACATCTGGTCATCACGTGATTTGTTTCAGCTGCAACAACACCTGCCGCTTAGATTTCAGTTCTCACAAAGATAGTGCATGCGCGGTTACTTGTGAGTTTGATTAGAAGAATTTTTCTGAGCTTTTCTTTCGTTCTTGTTACTTTCTATGAGTAAAATTTAAAATGTCTCGTAAGAGAGGGCTTACTACGGAAGAAATTACCGCGCTTATGAGAGAATTGTCAGATAATGAATCGGAAGGTGGAGAATTATCCGACATGTATGATGAATCGGATGATGAAAATTTTATTCCTGTTATATTATCTGAATCGGAAAGCGATGAGGATGTTGAAATTGATGATTCTGGAAATCAGAAAGAATTTGTTGCTCGCGATGGCTCTCAGTGGAAAGAATGTGGTTCAGGAAGTGCAACCGGTAGATTAGCAATCCAAAATATTTTGCGAGAAAATAGTGGTCCAACTATTTATGCAAAAAGAAATGTGAATAATGACAGTGCTTTGAGTGCTTGGTTGCTTTTTATAGACAGAACGGTTTTAGAGCATATAATAAAATGCACAAACACAGAAGCTCGTCGAGTATTAGAAAATGATGTTTGGTCGATTTCAAAAGAGGAACTTTTTGCTTACATTTCGATTTTATATGCACGTGGAGTTTCAGGAGCTAGTAACCTAGAACTTCATTCATTATGGTCTACTTCATGGGGTATAAATTTTTGCAAAGAAACCATGTCCAGAGACAAGTTTTGTGAAATATCAAGATTTCTGAGATTTGATATCAAATCAACTCGTCGTAATCGAACTCAGCAGGATAAATTCGCAATGATTTCGGAAGTATGGAATCATTTTATTGAAAACTGCATAAGCTGTTACAAGCCAGGCCAAAATATAACAATAGATGAACAATTATTTCCTAGTAAGACTCGTTGTCCATTTACTCAGTTTATAGCATCAAAACCTGATAAATACGAACAAAAATTTTAGATAGCTGCAGATTTAGAAAGTAAGTATATTTTGAACGCATTTCCCTACCTAGGAAAAAATGAAGAACGAGATCAAAGTCAGATACTTTCTGAGTATGTAGTTTTAAAACTAATAGAACCCTTTAAAAATATGGGAAGAAATGTCACAGTTGACATTTTTTTTTACTTCTCTTGAGTTGGCTAAGAAACTGAAGGAAAGACGAACGAGTTTAGTTGGCACGGTAAATAGGGCCAGACGAGAAATTCCAGATTGTATAAAGTCAGGAAAAGAAGTGTTATATTCAACAAAAATATTGAAAAATGAAGAATCGGGCACAACACTTACAGTTTACCAGTGTAAAAAGAAAAAAAAGTGATAATCTTGAGTTCTATGCATTCAAACATTGCAATTGCCAATAAATCAAAGAAAACACCTGAAACTGTCAGTTTTTATAATCAAACGAAATGTGGCGTAGATATTGTTGACCAAATGGCAAGGCAATATTCAGTCAAAGCAGGATCAAGAAGATGGCCAATTCACAGATTCTACAATATGTTAGACTTTGCTGCCATAAACTCATGGATTATTTTCAAACAAGTGACGGGGAAAAAATATCAAGGCGTACTTTTATACAAACATTAGCTGAAGAATTACGGGCAGAATATATTGAAAAATCTGCTAAAAGACGCAGTAGCCATGAAGATGAACTGCGAACTGAAAATTCTTGTAAGCGTAGGAAATGCGAGGTTAAAAAATGTCATGGAAATGTGACAAATAAAATGTGTTCCTCTTGTAAAAGAATGACATGCGCCAAATGCACAAAATATGTCAGCTATAAATGTATTGACTGTGAGTGATATAAGTAATGTAAGTAGTTATTTCTCTTGTTTATATTTTTATATCATCTTGAAAAAATATTCTTATTTTACAGATATAATAATTATTCGTGTGTACAATGTATATGTTCATATCATCTTGCAATATTTTTCTTATTTTACAGAGATAATTTTATTTGTGCGTAACATATATTTTTTCATATCATCTTGAAAAATTATTATCTTACAGATGTAATATTATTTGTGTGTACCATATATATTTTCATATAATCTTTCAAAACTATTCTTATTTTAAATATATAATATTATTTGTGCGTACCATATATATTTTCATATTATCTTTCAAAATTATTCTCATTTTAAATATATAATATTATTTGTGTGTACAATATATATTTTCATATAATCTTGTAAAATTATCCCTATTATACAGATATAATAGTATTTATGTGTACAATATATGTATTTGTAAAAAGAATATTAAAATGTACATTTTCTTTGAAATTTTTGCTTACTTATCGACCAGTGTCAAAATGACACCTGGCCGACGTTTCAGGGGGTAGTAAGATTTCAGGCGTTCTAGTGTTAACTCACTTTCAGTTTCCATTTCTTCTTTATTAAAAAAACAAAAAAAAATATTTGCATATACATTTCTTCGTTGTCTGGCGTCTGGGTATTCAACGTCGCAGTCTAGCGTCGACTTTTCTCGCATTTGTTAAAAGTTGAGTGGCTATAAGTTTTTTTTTTTCTCGAGTTGCTTCTCAGAGGCGGTTTACGGAAGAAAAATGGATCTAAATTCATTGAAAGAAATTCCGTTTTTGTCAGAAGAGCAATTAAGATTTCTGAAAGACCTTAAATCAGTGGTAGAAGGTAAAATTCTGAAGGACCATTCAACTGGTTTAACAGTTGTGGAAACGAAAGATTTTGAAGTTTTGAAGAAAATAGTAGTCATTGCAGAAAACTTGGGCATCATTATCGAGCAGTTAAAAAGCAGAGAAAATGAAAGACTCAAATTTATCGAAAATTATCCAGAGTGGATGGAAGTTTACAAAGAATGTATTGTTAAGCTGAGGGAAATTGCCAAAATTATTGGAAAAGATAGTTACAACTGCAATGTATCCAGAGTGGTTGGCCACTGCGTCTCATTTGTAGGAGGTAATATTTCTATATTTACAAACTGTACAAGTCGTTTTTAAATCTTTCTCTCTTCTTTTTGGTTTACAAGAGTCACATATATTACATTAAGGTAAATTAAAAGATAAGCGAAGGATCTTAGTTTTATTTATTTGATTATTTTTATTTATTTCCATATTTTATTTCATTTTTGTCGTGTCAAAAATAAATGTAATCATAAATTTATCAGATATGAAACCTTCCATAAGGACCAAATTAAAAAATAATTGCATATTACTATAATTTTTTTTTCCAAATTTAGTATTTTCTTAGAATTGTGTACATTTAAAATATTTAAATTTATTTAAGAATAAGAGGTAAAATTAATTAAAGGGTTCTGATATTTATATAGTTGTAATTCTTCCTTTTCTAGTTTAGAGAAAAATGTTCCAATTTGGGATTTGCTCATTTCGTTTTTATTTTTATATTTTCTAAATTGAATATTGAAACTTCCGAAAATCGAATATTGAATATTGTATTGAAAATTGAATATTGAAATATTGAATCTGCGTATGTGTGCAATATCATTAAAAACTAATGATGATATTCTATAGAATTATACATACATACATATATATATATATATATATATATATATATATATATATATATATATATATATATATATATATATATATATATATATATACTAGGGCGCCTGCCCCCTGCGAGCTACGCTCACCAACCCCCGCTCAGACTTCGAGGCCTCTAAAAACATGACAGCGTGCTTTATTTTTAAAATATTGGTAAATCTGAAATTGGGTTGCCATGCTTTTAACGTTTTAATGGGACATTTTTTGATTATCATGGCCTCATACACAGCTGTTGCGACAACTGACGACTATTTTCGAGATTGATAAGTAAAATCAATTACAACTTGAAAACCAGCTTGTATAAAATGGTTAGGTTTAAATTGTGGCTACCTCTCGGACTTTTATAACAACGATCTGTATTCTATTCTTCTTTTGCGTTTAAGGATGAGAAAAATTCCATCTGCTTGTGAATAACATTAAGAACCACGGTATTGAAAAGTACTATGTTATAGACATTTTCAGTAACAGGTTTTAATTTTCTCTCTATTTTAGTGCACCATCATGCATATTTTCATGTTATTTTAAATATGTAAATTATTTATTTTAATTAATATGTATATACGAATTTTCTAATAATTATTTATCATACAAAATTAATTAAATATTTTGTGCATGCATGCCTGCATTTATTCGGCATCAATTGATGAGATATTTAAATAAATTTGCTATCCGCGATAATTTTACACCATGTTATGTGACTTGAATATTGTTTATAAGAAAATCGGGTACTTTTCCAGTATAGGATCCTTTGCTTTTAGGTTTGGCGTAATTCGAGCTTCAAAAAGGATTAGATTTGTTAATATCCATAGATTTGTTGCCAAAAGTTATGAAAACAAACCCAATGAACTTTTGGTGCTTTTCTATTATAGGGATCTTGACGCTTTTTTAAAAAGCTTGGCGGAAAAAACCAAGCAGGTTAGAAAACCAAGCAGGATATTTTATTCTCCTTCCGTTCAGTTGGGCAATTATTATTTTATATATTCGTTTCAAATATCCGAATTAGTGATTTTATAAATTCGTTTAATTAAATTTTACAAAAAATAACAAAATGATATCAATAAATAATAATTACTATTAATTCCTCCCCCCCCCCTTCTTTTGCGTTTACATAAATGACGTCATTTGGACGAATTTATTCAAAATATTTTCAGTTTATAAATTAAATTAAATGCTGACAGACGATTGAATCCTGACGATAGAAATGTTATTTTTTTTTTCAAATTTTCCTGAAAAACATAATTTAATCATAATCTTGTCTTCATTATCGATTGAAATAAAAGATAAATTCAATTTTAATTTGAAAATGACGAATAAAAAGAAATCAATAATCCCTATCGGGATCCTTTTCAATTTTTTTCCCTTTTTTGTCACAAAAAAAACTGAGTAATGAGTTGCCATCATTACAGAAATGTCATTAAAATTAGAAAAAAATTAATATCTCGAAAACTAATTCCAATTTCAAAATTCTATTACCAGTTTTGACATCCGCGGATTTTTATGGACAATTGGTATTAATTTCACCATCAAGCGTTTAATATTTTATTAAAAATAGCCCTGAAACATAATCAGTCGTTTAATCAATCGTTTCATAAAATCGTTTAATAAATTTGTTTCATAAAATCGTTTCACAAATTCGTTTCATTAGGATTTTATATATATAGGGTAGATATATAATATATACAATATATATATATATATATATATATATATATATTACTTGATCTTTTAAAATTTATGTGCGTAGTAATTTATTTATAGCCATACATTAAAATTAAAAAATAATAATAAATTTTGTAATACATCAGTTTAATATACAGGGTGTCCACGTATAACCTGACCGACCATTATTTTCGCAACCGTTGGTCCTAGATGCATACTTCCAATTACAAAAATGGTTTAAATAAGGTAAAGAATTATTTTTAAAGCGATTTGGATTAAAAAAAACATTTATTAAAAAATTTAAAAAAAATTTATACGGTCCCCGGTCCTATGAGTGATATTTAGTAAAAATTTACTCTGACACTAACAAGTAAGATAAAAAAAAGTCCTGTTCATCTACGATTAAAACTGACCGAGTAATAGCTGTTTAAAGTTGGAATACATTTTTTGTTGCGAAATAGGGGTCATTCACAAATGTAGTAGAAATATAAATAATCGTCAAATATATCAAAAAAATAGTTGAGAGCAAAATTAACATTGCAATATAATATAAATGCGAAATCTATAATCATTCTGACATATTAATGCAAAATATACAATTTGTACTGTACATATAAGAGGATAAAAATAACAGAATTTTTGTTAAATAAAAGGATGAAAAACAACAGCCTCAATTAAGATTTTTAAATGCTTTTAGATTACACTGTCTTTCAAATTTTGGGTTGTGCCCTGTTATTTAGCTTTTGAAAATTGATTCTAGTGTATTTTTTAGCGCTGAATCCGAAAATGACCTGCATTTTAAACCATCACGTCAGGATTTTTCTCAAATCGAAAATTTCAAAGTTAAAAAGCTCAAAGTTAAAATTGATCCCCCCTCCCCTCTCAACCTCATCGGACCCCTGAGCTATTTAGTTGTAAAAAACCCAGTATAAGCCAAAAAATTGAATAAATTATTGAATTAAATAAAATTAAACTGAATAAAAAAGTCTTGCATCTATTATTTTATAGTATCAGATTTTTCGCTATTTTTTAACCTTGAAATTTACGATTTGCGTATAATAAAAATACATAAAACGTAATTATAAAAGTTAGAAAACACAACCATCGCAGGTTTATGTTATCTAATCTAAAACTTTTTCTTAAACTTATTGACGGTAATATATCCGATTTTTTTTGTGTTATCCTCTATTATGTGTATTATTAAGATAGTAAGCATCAAAAATCATAATAATATTATACTGTCATCGCATTTAAGTCAGTATGTAAAATTTAACTTCGATCGGACATTTGAAAGTGAGTTAAACTTCGAGTACGAATTTTAAACTGGAAAGACGATCGTTGCAAGTTAAATGAAAATACCTTATGAAAATAATATAATTTTTGTTAAAATAAATCATAGCCTCAAATACTTACAAAATAAAACGTATGTTAAAATACAATTATTTTAACTAATCTGAAACTTAACTAATAAATTTTAAGTCAATCGTAACAGTTGTACGATTTCTTTCAAAGTGCAGATACATTCAAATAAGTTTAAGTACTTTATATACGACCCCTGAAAGCACGGCCGAAATCATCTGTTTTGAGATGCAAAGAAGTAGTTTAAGTCATGCATTTCAAAGTTTCATAATTCGGTCAATTTTAATGTTAGATGAGTGGGACTTTTTTTTTATCTTACTTGTTACTGTCACAATAAATTTTTACTAAATATCACTTATAGGACCGGGAGACTGTAAAAAAATTTAAATTCCGTAATTTTTTAATAAATGTTTTTCTTGACCCAAATCGCTTTAAAAATAATTCTTTACCTTATTTAAACCATTTTTGTAATTGGAAGTATGCATCTAGGACCAACGGTTGCGAAAATAAAGGTCGGTCACGTTATACGTGGACAGCCTGTATAATAGTACTCCATAGATTTAATATGATTATATATAAATAATTTAATTCAATTCTAATACACTGTGATTCAATTGTCAATGCAATAATATATCAGTTGAACTACTGAATTAAATCATGATTAATTAATTTCTTTATAACTCATTAATTTATTGTTAAATTTATAAAACCATCCATCTAATTTAATAAACTTTATTCACTTTAATATTATTGTAACTTTTATTCAAATATTTTAATCTGAGGTATAAATGTTTAAACAATAGTTTCAGTTTTAACAAATAATAATTTATTAGACTTTTAAATATTTTTAAAGGACTATATATGATTGGGAATGCAAATCACAAAAGAAATAAAATTTAAATATTGTAATAAGAGTTTTGGAACTGTCAACGATTGTATCATACTGAAAGTATTGGTTCTTCGTCCGATCAATGAAGTTAAGCAGCATCGAGTGGGGTTACTACTTGAGAGGGATTATATATAAAATGCGATACATATTTTTTATAGAAGCTCTATATTTTTTCTATAGATTTTCTATAGAAGCTCTATAGACATTTCTATTGAACTTCTACAGATATTTCTATAGCTTTAAGTTAAACAAGCTCATAGAAAAACGGGCCACAATTCTATAGGATTCTATAATGCATTTTCTATAAATATTTTTTATAGAATTCTATAAGAAATTTTTGTAAGGAGAGCCTACTGTGATGAATTCGTTTAACTCATGGAGATTGAACATCTGTGATTCATTAATTTCATATTTAATTCATCTACTGATTTTGTAAATACTTTTTGGTAAAATTTAAGTTTTGCAAATCATACACTTTGTTTCTGGGCGATTTATGAGAAAACTTCCTCAAATCAAACTTTTCCTTCTTTTAATTTTATTCATTTTCTTGTTGATGTGCGATAGCCCAAATCTTATACGTATTATTATAGCTTATTATAGTTTTTTTTTCAAGGATGAAATCGTACATTTTTTGTGGAATTTGTAGTAATTTGGACCCGTCGATTCTGCTACAGTTCCACAAATATTCCATTAATTAATTTTTTCTTCATTTCTTTTTTCTTTCTTTTTCTTTTCTTTTCTTTTTTTTTTTTTAAATCTTATTTTGGTCATATATTTTATTTTTTCTTCTACATTTTCATATTATTCTAACAGGTATGTCTTCATATTTCAAATTTTTTAGGGTTTCGTTCATCTCACGAAGCCCTATTACTCCCGCTCCGTGGTCTGTCCGTCACAGAGCCGTTCTCAGAAACTATATAACTTACAGGCATGAAAGTTTGTGTGCCTACTATGAAGCTCAAAATATTACAATATGAAAAAATCGTATTGTTTTAATAAATAGAGATAAAAAAACAAAATTCTAACAGCCTTTTCCTATTAAATTTAAACATTTTTCGTTATAGCAGTTGCCAACAATTAAAAATACACGATAAAAAGTTTTCTACAGCAATTAATATTCTATTGAAAGATTTCCACGTGAAAAATGAGAATAAAATAAAAAGTTTCACCAATTGAAAAAAATATTAATATGATGTTACAGTGGTAATAAAACGGAAATTTTCAAAGATTTCTCAATAATACAAGGAGTATGAGTATGTGTATGTACAGAAAGCAGATTAATATCACGTCATTAGAGAATTAAAAAGAAAATTAATCTGACGTCATATTGGAAATTTAAAGGATTTTTCAAATGTTTGAGAATAATACAAAGCGAGTATCAATATGACTAATAGAGAATAGTAAATATATGAGTTTGAGGAACGTATTGAATCATGATAAAAACCCGATTATGAAAATATTCGCATATTTTAACATTTTGAAGGTGAACAACATAATTAATTTTGAAAATAATTATTTTTTAAATATTGCATTTAGTCCACATGACAAATATTATTATGATAGAGTATATAATAGGGGCTTTGTCTGCTATCGCGCCTGTTCGGATATTCGAAAAAACGAGTTTGTTATAAAGAGAGTTGCATATGTTTTTAATTATATGGGGTGAAACGTTTTCCTTAATTAATGCATTTATTTTTCTTTTAATGTTACGTGAACGACGTCACGGATAACAGCTAGTAAAATGTAAAATAACGAATCTTCCATAATCTGTGGGCAAGGTTACCTCCAAACATGGGCGTTTGCTAGCAACAATATAGTTTAAAATCAATATAGATACTTTTAAAGAACTGTCACAAAAAGTCTCACATTCTACGCAATTTGGGAGTAGAACCTAGAATACAGAGGATTACGCATTAGGTTTAAATATCTATTTTATATAAACTATTAGGTTTTTAAATATCGCATTTAGTCCACATAACAGATATTATTATGACAGAGTATAATAGCAGGCTTCGCCCGCTATCGGGCCGGTTCAGATATTCGAAAAAAAAACGATAAAAATAGACCGGTAAATTTTTACTTTATATAAAACATGATTTTTTTTTTTTTTTGAAAATTAAATTTATTTGGATTTATTAAAGAAAGGATATAAAGTGCTTTGAAAGGAATATTAAACGAAACCCTTTGTGCGATCTTCGATCACACTTACCCACTTGTTTAGGGTTTCGTTCATATCACGAAACCCTATTACTCCCGCTCCGTTGTCTGTCCGTCACAGAGACGTTCTCAGAAACTATATAACTTACAGGCATGGAAATTTGTGTACTTATAGCTAAATACCTACTATGAAGCTCAAAATATTAAAATTTGAAAAAATCGTATTATTTTAATATAGAGAGATAAGAAACCAAAATTCTAACAGCCTTTTCCTATTCAATTTAAACATTTTTCGTTATAGAAGTTGCCAACAATTAAAAATCCACAATAAAATTCCTTCTACAGTAATTAATTTTCCATTGAAAGATTTCCACGTGAAAAATGAAAATGAAATAAAAGTTTCATCAATAAAAAAAAAAAAAAAAAAAAAAAAAAAAAAAAAAAAAAAAAGATTAAAATGACGTTATGTTGGTAATAAAACGGAAATTTTCAAACATTTCTCAATAATACAAGGAGTATGAGTATGTGTATGTACAGAAAGCAGATTAATATCACGTCATTAGAGAATTAAAAAGAAAATTAATCTGACGTCATATTGGAAGTTTAACGGATTTTTCAAATGTTTGAGAATATTACAAAGCGAGTATCAATATGAGTAATAGAGAATAGTAAATATATGAGTTTGAGGAACGTATTGAATCATGATTAAAACCCGATTATGGAAATATTCGCATATTATTTAACATTTTGAAGGTGTACAACATTTTTAATTTGGAAATTAATTTTTTTAAATTATCGCATTTAGTCCACATGATAGATATTATTATGACAGAGTATAATAGCGGGCTTCGCCCTCTATCGGGCCGGTTTAGATATTCGAAAAAACGAAAAATTAGACCGGTAAATTTTTACTTTATAAAAAACATGACCCTTTTTACTTACCCATCATACGTAGTATAGGGTAAGTCTTGTAATCGTTTTGAAAATCGAAAATTTTTTTTTGACGGATTTACGAGATTCCGAAAAACATATTTTTAGAAAAAAAAATTTGCCGTCCGTCTGTGTGTCTGTGTGTGTGTGTCTGTAAACGCTCTATCTCCCGAACAAATTGAGATAGAGACTTGCAATTTGGTATGTACTTAGTATGTAATAATGGGAAGAAGCCTATTTCATTTCAATAACCTCGATTAACCGGAACATTTTTTTCGGACTCTCGAAATATTCGTTCTGATGAAAGGTATATAAAAATTTTCGAAATTGTTTATTTTAAGGAGTGAATATAAAAGACAATAAAAAAAAAAAACATAAATTTTGCATAAAACATGAAGTCGATCGGATAATTAGTTGCCGAGATATTTGGAATCCTATTTTCCACACTCTTCGATTTTTCATGACCCTGTATTTCATTCAAATTTCACTTCAAATATATATTTTAATTGAAAATTTGACGCTTAATCAGATGCAATAAACCGCTAGTTAATAGAAGTATTATTTTTGGAGTTATAAGGAAAAACCTCTTACAAGCAATTCAGTAATCGAGCCTTTTTATGACGTCATCAAGCCACGATTTTTTTTTAATATCAATGCATTTTATAAGTAGTTTACACATTTTTATTTTAATATTTTACATTATACATATACATGATGGGTAAGTATTACGGTGGCCCCCAACGACTAGTTTTTTGTTGTTGCTAAATGAAATTTATTTGGATTTATTAAAGAAAGGATAAAGTGTTTTGAAAGGAATATTAAACGAAACCCTTTGTGCGATCTTATATCACAGCTTATATATATATTATTGTAAATAATAATGAAATATTGGTGACCTCAGTAGCGCTTTAAAATGCTGAACTAAATGATTTGCATTGATAAATAGAAATAGAAAGAAATTTCTTACTTCGACGTTCAGATCACAAAGGTCGATAACCAACGAGCATAAACTTCACTATGGCAAACTGTAATAAGAATAGACATTAATGAAGATTATATATTATCGTAATTATAGATTATCCAAGGAATGGCGCACAATCGTATCTTCTTGACTAAACATTTTTATTGTTGCAAAACCACGATGACAAAGATGAAAACAAGGATTTATATCTTTAAACACATAATAATTAAATCAGATTTGCGAATAGAAAACATTGGAGCGCATACGCTTCCAGATATTAAAAATTAAGTACAGAAGCTTGACTTGAAAGCCAGCATTATGTTCCGAACACGCGGGAACAGAAAATGTATATGTAAAGAATTTTAACAGTACAAAGTTCAAAGAAAAGAAAACTGATGACTCTTGAATAATTCACAAAAGAGTTAAAGTAACGCTTCTAATTCTTTAGTGCTGCCATCTACATCGTCTAATAGAAAATACAAGTTTAGTTTGTATTATCACCTGATAAGTGTTTCTGAATCGTTCAAGTGATATAAATAAATGCTTTTTACAAGTAGTACACTAGTACGCTGAGCATATCTCACAACATGGTTTATAGAGAAACTGTGTACACAATTATTGCTCACTTCCAACACCCCTACTTTTCTCTGTAAACCGATGGTTGTGTTAGTTGTAGTTCATTTCTCAAAGTTTCAAAATGAGGTTTGGGAAGAGGCTTGGTAAGTAAGTCCGCGATCATTCTTTTTGACGGACAATAAATCATTTTTATTATTCCACTTTCACGCAAATGTTTTATATTGTGGAACTTGGTATCAATATGTTTACTTTTTGTGTGGGCTTTTTCGTTTTGTGTTAACTTTATGGCTGAGATGTTGTCTTCGTATACTGCTATCGGGAGTTGTTGCGGTAGTTCCAGATCATTAAGGATGTTTAACAGCCATTGGATTTCTTGTGTTGCTGTGGATGCGGAAATATATTCCGCTTCGGTAGATGATAATGCAACGCAGTTCTGTTTTCTAGAAAGCCATGTGATAACATTGTTCCCTAATTTGAAAAGGTTTCCTGTGGTGGACTTTCTGTCCATTTTATCACTTGCCCAATCGGCATCGCAATATACCGTTAGTACTGGCGGTTTTGACTTGTCAATCACAAACTTCATATTTCTAGTGGTCATGAGGTATCTAATGAGTTTTTCAACAGCTTCCCAATCTGCTTCTCTTGGCGACTCGTTCCTCCTACCCAGAATATTTACAATAGCTACTATGTCGGGTCGCGTTCATGTCGCGATGTATAGAAGCGCCCCTACTGCCTGCCTGTATTTTTTGTTATCCTGCATCAATTTACTGTCTGGATTTAAGTTATAATAATTGGTGTTCATGGGAGTGTAAGTGGGTTTTGCGTTTATTAAATTAAACTTTTCCGCGATTTCCATTATTTTATTCTGTTGGTCAAGTTCTAAGTTACCATTTTCCAATTCTTTAATATTTATTCCCAAGTATTGCGTAACATTTCCTAAATTTTTTAATTTCGTATTGTTTACTTAATTGTGTGTACACTTCGTCCGTGTCATTTTTATCTCCCGCAATCAGTATATCGTCTACATACACGATTATGTACGCAATTTTTCCTTTTTCGTTTCTCTTATACAGACACTGGTCCGAAGTACATTGTTCAAAATTTAGGTCTTTAAGGGATTTGCTAATTTTGATATTCCACGCCCTAGCGGCTTGTTTGAGTCCATAGATCGCTTTATTTAGGCTACACACCCATTCCTCGTGCCCCTTCTTAACGTATCCTTCCGGTTGTCTCATAAAAACCTCTTCTTCCAAATCACCGTGAAGGAACGTGGTTTTCACGTCTAGATGCGTTATTTTTAAGTTCTTATATACTGCTGCATTTAAAAATGCTCTTAATGTGGTGTGTGCAACTACGGGCGCGTATGTTTCGTCGAAATCGCATCCGTATTTTTGAGAGTAACCCTTCGCGACCAATCTAGCCTTGTATCTTTCGACAGTCCCATTAGCCCCTCTTTTGGCTTTAAATGTCCATCGACATCCTATGACACGTTTGCCGGGAATGGGCTTGACTAATTCCCAGGTTTTATTTTGATTTAATGACTTTATTTCTTCGTTGGTTGCATCTAACCATTTATTTTTTATCTCCTCATCTTCGATGTTTTGTAAGTCAGCCCACGTTTTCGGCTCCTTAATTTGACATAAATTTGCACTAATTCCCAGGCGATCGGGAGGTACGCCTCTATTGTTTCTTTCGGATCGTCCAGGTTTGGCGATGTCATTTATTGGTACAACTATTTGATCTTCCTCATCCTCCTTCAAGTCAATTTTTACGCTTTCCGCGGGGGTTTGATCATTATCTAGATTTTCTCTAATTTCTTTAGTTTCCTGATCATTAACTCCCTCTTCTATGAATTTTACGGTTCTAGAGATCATTATATTATTATTTCCGGTGTAAATTCTATACCCTTTACTTCTGAAATCATATCCTACCATTATCCCTTCTACGGCTTTGCTATCGAGTTTACTTCTTTTGGGCTTATCGATGTAGGCAAATGCCTTACATCCAAACATTTTT
Source organism: Maratus michaelseni (assembly GCA_963931845.1). Lineage (NCBI taxonomy): Eukaryota > Metazoa > Arthropoda > Arachnida > Araneae > Salticidae > Maratus > Maratus michaelseni. The sequence goes on from OZ007587.1 coordinate 13,150,315, forward strand.
ATATTGGAAAGGTTAGGTTTTCTCTTATTCCAGAGTTCGTAAGGGTAAGTGTCATTCACGTTTGCTTTTGTCGGTAGGCGATTGATTAAATATGTTGCAGTCATAACGGCTTCGCCCCAGAAATGTTTAGGGAGGTTAGCATCCGACAACATTGTCCTAGCCATTTCTACAATAGTTCTGTTCTTTCGTTCGGAAATTCCGTTTTGGGGGGCACAATATGGGATACTTAACTGGCGTTCGATACCATTTTCTCTTAGATAATTTTCAAAATTGTCGCCTAAATATTATTTTGCGTTGTCGGATCGTATTGATTTAATTAATTTGGAAAATTTGTTTTTAGTCAGAGCGATATAGTCTTTTAATTTATCTATTGCTTCCGATTTGTGTGCGATTAAGTAGGTTATAGTGAATCGGCTATAATCGTCGGTAAATGTGATGAAATATTTCTTACCACCTATTGTTTTGGTCTCCATCGGGCCACAGATATCAGTATGTATGAGGCCCAACGTTTCGTTAGATCTATTGGAGGCCTTTTTCGGGTAGGGGAGTGACGTCAATTTACCCTCTATGCATTTGGTGCAAATAGCACTATGTTTGCAGTCATTTATTTCCACCCCTTCTGCCAACTGATTTCTAACAAGACTTCTAATGACTTCGAAATTTTTGTGCCCTAATTTTCGATGCCAGATTGATATACAGTTTTTATTTTTACAAACCGTTTGTGTTTGAATCGAATATCCGTAGTTATCTCTAGTCTCTAATTCGTACAAGTTGTTATTCAATTTTGCACTAAGTATAGTTACATCGTCTTTTATAAACGAACATGTCTCTTTTTCGAAGATTACTTTTATATCGTTCTCTGTGGCTCTTTTGACCGACAGTAAATTACTTTTTAATTCGGGACAATAAAGCACTTCCTTTAGGGTTATTTGAGTTTTAGAGTCGCTATTTATTTTGATATCACCTAATCCCTGAGAATCTAATCTTTTTCCGTTAGCGATCATAATGTCTCCGAAGCTTCCGGGAATAAATTTTATAAAATTTTCTTTTGATGAGACGACATGTCTGGTGCACCCGGAGTCGACCACGAACTTGTTCGAGTTTAGCGCGTGTGCCGTATTGGCTAATGACGATTTATTTTCGGTACTTATTTCTTCGAAGTGATCGGTTTCTGTTTTCGCCGTATCAATTTTGCTGCCAAAACAAAAGTTAGATTTTGAGTTGTTTTGGGGAAATTTGTGGTTTCCCGAAGTATTTTTGTTATAATTATTAGGGTGATGATTGTTTTGGGCATTTGTTGTTTTATTTTTTAAGTAGTAGCAGGAGGAACGGTCGTGATTATCACGCTTGCAGTATGTGCAGAATTTCCTGGGTTTATTGGGCCTGTTTGTTGTTTTATAAGCAGTTTCCCGCGAACTAGAGCTCATATTGCGATTTTCGCAACGATGGCGATGTTCATCCAGTAATTTGTTTTTCACGAATTCTAATGAAAGGTCGGTTTCCGGCCTGGTTTCCAGCGCCGTAACCAAAGTATCATAAGAGCGGGGGAGTGAGCATAATAACAATGCAACTATATGTGACTCTTTTATTTCTTCCCCAATAGCTTGTAAATTGTCTCTGATAGTTAATACTGTATTAATATGTGCCTGCATGTCGGCACCCTCATTTAATTTTTGTGAGTAAAGTTTTCTAAGCAAAAAGAGTTTTGAGGTTAACCCTGCCCTCTGGTGTACAGAGCGTAATGCTTCCCATATGAGCTTCGCAGATGTCAAATGCTTGACATAAATTATCTGCGAGTCATCAATACACAAGTTAATTGTTGCGCGTGCCTTGGCATTTCCTGCTTCCCAAGCAGTGTCGGGTGTAACGGGAATGTCATCAGTGATATACTTGAACAAATTATCACGCGTCAGTAAATTTTCTAACTTAAAACACCAATTTGAGTAATTATTGTTGTTTAACTTATCAATTTGAGCAATTTGGCTACCTACAGCGGCCATTTTTAAATGTTATTTATTTCACTTTTACACAGTGCCTTTATATATATAATATTTATCTCATATAGTCATCTGATATCTCAACAGAATTCTTATACCCATATATATACATATATATTTTAAGTATTTTTATATATCATTGATAGCATCATAAATTCTTATACATGTATGGATATATAATATATTTCTTTTATATTCTTTAATAATCAATCAATATAAATTATCTCAATATTTCAGTCAGCATTTCAGCGCTTCAGTCTCATAATCTATTGTAAATAATAATGAAATATTGGTGACCTCAGTAGCGCTTTAAAATGCTGAACTAAATGATTTGCATTGATAAATAGAAATAGAAAGAAATTTCTTACTTCGACGTTCAGATCACAAAGGTCGATAACCAACGAGCATAAACTTCACTATGGCAAACTGTAATAAGAATAGACATTAATGAAGATTATATATTATCGTAATTATAGATTATCCAAGGAATGGCGCACAATCGTATCTTCTTGACTAAACATTTTTATTGTTGCAAAACCACGATGACAAAGATGAAAACAAGGATTTATATCTTTAAACACATAATAATTAAATCAGATTTGTGAATAGAAAACATTGGAGCGCATACGCTTCCAGATATTAAAAATTAAGTACAGAAGCTTGACTTGAAAGCCAGCATTATGTTCCGAACACGCGGGAACAGAAAATGTATATGTAAAGAATTTTAACAGTACAAAGTTCAAAGAAAAGAAAACTGATGACTCTTGAATAATTCACAAAAGAGTTAAAGTAACGCTTCTAATTCTTTAGTGCTGCCATCTACATCGTCTAATAGAAAATACAAGTTTAGTTTGTATTATCACCTGATAAGTGTTTCTGAATCGTTCAAGTGATATAAATAAATGCTTTTTACAAGTAGTACACTAGTACGCTGAGCATATCTCACAACATGGTTTATAGAGAAACTGTGTACACAATTATTGCTCACTTCCAACATATATAAGCTAATCAAAGTGATTTATGAGCCAAATAGGCTAAATTATGGTATCATATGAAAATCAATAATTTCATCTAGATAATTATTGAAAAGAAATATATATATATATATATATATATATATATACATATATAATTATAATATCTTTGAATTCAAAATACACCAAACAAGTTCTTGAAACAAATCTAACCACATCTCCAATTTAAAAACAGGTAATTATAAAGTGTATACATAATACAATTAATTTATCTATCTATCTATCTGTCTGTCTGTCTATCTATCTATCTATTTCTCTCTGTATGTATGTATATATATATATATATATATATATAATTATAATATCTATGAATTTCAAAAAACAAATCAAGTTCTATTATCATTCTACTTAAATCTCCAAAGAGATAATTAATGATATTGTGTATCATAAGAGACGGTAGTCTCTTGAGTGACGCAGCGAAAAACCGAAAACCGTAAGCCCAAAACCGAAGATTCCGTCACTCTCATATATACAGCTAGCAGGACATCAAAGGAAAATCGAAACGCCGACATTTAATATCTCAGTAAATATGAGGCATACCGTTTCGATTTTTTCACATTAGTCTTATATCTATGGCCTAACTCTATCCTGAAATTTATAGATTTCTACATGCAGTAGATTTTGAGATCTGGAAACAAATTTTTAAGCGAAAATGGAAAATGTAATGGTGTAATGGGCACAGAGGTGTTATCTCGAAAATGGATCGAACGATTTTTTTTAAATTAATATATTATATTAATCGCTTTTAGATGAAGAGAGTAAGATTTTGAGCTAACGTAGGAAAACTCTTGTTTTTTATATAATCCAGCTTCAAAATCGGACTCTTTTCTTATGCTTTTTCTGGTAGACTAACATTAAAGATTTTCGGCCTTTTCACCCTTTTTTATTCCTGCGCGGTCAGGATATTCATGGGTATCACGGTTATAGTTAAAGGCGATTTCGCAATCATATCTGGCTGAAGAACTATTTAGATTTTTTTTTTTTTTTAATACGAAAACAGTTTTTAATGCAATTTTTAATATGTAATATATATGTATTAAATTAAATTATTGTATGTATATTTTTCTTTTTTGTTATAATAAAGAATTTCTTATATCAAAATCTTCATTAAGTCGAAAAATATTTAGATTCCTTGATTAAAATATTGAAATATTTTATAATTATACATATACAATTTAATTGTTATTTATATTTAATTTGTGATTTTTTAAAGGAAAAAAAAGATTAAGATTTTTTTTTTTTATCAATTAATTTGCGTAACAAGGAATCATTCAAAATGAATCAATCATCAGTTTGTTTTCTTCGTGTGCGATGCGATTCGCTGCTATGAACATTTTTTGAAGTGTTGAAAATCAAATTTCACAAATACTTCTAACTTCTATTAACAAATACTTCATGAATATATTTTTAATTCCATGTTGTTTATGTACGATAAAAAACACGTTTGTAAGCTTCTGTTTCATAGTATAAGAATCCAAACATTCAGTGAAATGCGTATATTTGATCAGCTATATAAACAAATGAAGAATACAGTACCTTTTTTTTTTCAATTTCATTTCTTAAATTTGCATTTTAAAAACAGATAATAAAGAAATATGTATTTATCTTCTAATATTTATTTTCCTAAGTCAGAGAAATGCAAAGTTCTACCATTGTTTTTTTTGTTTTTTTTTTTCTAGTGAAAGTTTATTTTCAAATGTTAAATATAGATTTTACTTAATAAATCACGAAATCAGTCGTCAGTTCTCGGGGCAATGGTAGACGTGGCATTGGAAACCTAAAAATCATGAGAGAGGGTAATATCTTTAAACAAATCTTGTAGCAAAGTATTCAGTAGTATCTTGCACCAAATATAAGAAATTGAAAAAAAAAAAAAAAGGTACTGTATTCTTCATTTTTGTTTATGTATTGTCAAAGCTATGCATTCTACCGAATGTTTTTATTCTTGAAATAGACTATTTAAACAGAGATAGAAGTTTACCAAACTTTTGTTTCTTTCTTCATACATAAACAACATGGAATTAAAAATATATTTTTGAAATATTTGTTAATTAAGTTAGAAGTATTTGTGAAATTTGTTTTTGAACCCGTTAAAAAAATCTTCACAGCGCATGGAAAAATAGAAACGCTATACAAGGATTTTTTTTTTCTTCAGTTACCCTGAAATTAAAACAATATATATATATATATATATATATTTTTTTTTTTTGGGGGGGGGGGGTTTCAGGAGTGCAAAACGTTCATATTTACTGATTTATTAGTTGTTTGTTTTCTTTTTAAAATTAAAATAATGTTGTTAAATAGCAAACATCATGGTGTAGAAAAAAAAAACATTAAAAAAATGTGATGCATCGTTATGTACGAGAGATCAGTTTCAACTGACATTACAAAAATTTATTCACAAACTAAGACAGATAATTAAGAAAAATAGGTTAAATCCTAGAACAAGCGAGACGCTTGGCGTCATCGAATTTAGCGAAGCGATAAATGAGTTTTCTTGTTACCGGTTTATTTCTTACGTTTTTTCCACGCCTTCTGTGCTTGGTTCTAGCATGAGCAGAATGCATGGTTCTGAAAATTGAGCTGGTTTTTGAGGGAATTAGATTTGATTGGTTGGTTGACAGATTAGAATATTCTATAATAGAGTTCTATTGTCTGTGGGTTGGTTTGTTGTGTGTCAGATTTGTTGAATTATGTTTATGAAATGTGTTTTATGTCATAAAGGATAAATCCTGTGAAATATTAAAAAAAAACGAAGGATGAGAAATAACGGTAAGTGCATTTTTGTTGATTTTATATGATAAGATGTATTTTAAGCACTTTAGAGATTGCTGTAAACCGATTTTTGTGCGAACATTACTGACCGCAGCTTGAATGGATTTCATGCATTCTAGGGAGTGCGGAATATAGCAATTTTTGTGCATCCAGGATTTTTTTTTTCAGTTAATGTACGCGAAGCATACACATATATACATATATATATATAAATTATTAACTGCTGTTTGAATGAATTTCATGCATTCTAGAGATTGCTGCACAGGGAGTTTCATGCATCCAGGATTTTTTTTTTCTGTTATGTACACAAAGTGTACATATATATGTTACTAACTGGTGCTTGAATGAGTTTCGTGCTTTTGAAAAGTCAGAAATCTCTAGATTCTCCCCAATCGTAACCTGTGTTCTTTGTAGCAGAGAATTCACTACTTACACAGTTTCTATGAAAATTTTTTCACGAAGTAAACATTGATTTTATTCCATTTTGTGACAATTTACAAAGTTTTAGCAAGGAGGAAAAAATAGCTAAAAATTATTAAAAATAGAAAAATCTGGAGGAAAAAATTGCTAAATGTTTGTATGTAAAAATTGAAATATCCAGACGAAATATTGCTAAAAGTTTGTAAAAATAGAAAATCGTGAAGAAAAACTTGCTGAAACTTTGTAAATAATTGTAAAACGAAATAAAATTTATGTTAAAATTGTATAATAAAGCTTGCCGTAAGCAGTGTGTAAGTATCTGCTTGCTTAAGCTTAAAAAGCATTCATTCTGATTGGGTAGAATTTGGAGGTTGCCGTTTTTTTGGTTGACGTGCGTAAAAAAAATAGCCAAATCGGATGTTTTGCTTGTTCTAGGATTTTGCCCAATATATTTGATTAATGAATTCATCGATTGATACTTTGGCTTAATTAGGTTTGAATTGGCTTAGTAATTTGAATCTTATCATGATGACGTTTTGATTTTGCATGTCCCTGTATAAAAAACTCCTCAATGATATTTGCAAGATAAATACACTGTCACAATTAGATTCAAATTGGTTCAGCATTTCAACAGTGATGGTAAGGATTAAAAAAAATTCATATTTTTTGCTTTTGTGTGCACCTTTTAAACAAACTGTAAGAACTAAATGCTTGATTAGCTAACTCATTGATGATGCGGCTAAGTTTAGGGATTCACCCTCAGTTAGCCATCTTGTTTTTAAATCAAAACATTTTAACTTTTATTATTAAATATAAATCAATCAGTCAGTAAAATTAAATAACATGCTTATAATAAGTAAATATGAATGAAAATTATTTTGGAAATGAGAAACAAAACAAATATGTTTTGAAGTATAGATAAAATGCTTCAGTGATTAATTTGTAATCACTTCAGCATTTTATCTATATTTTAATTATAATTAGTGATCTTCTGTGATTATGTAACATTTCAGCGATGCTGGATTGAATCCCTGAAGCATTTTATCTATTTCGAAAAACCGAAGTCAGAGAAATGCAAGTTTTGTGCATCCAGGATTTTTTTTTCAGTTAATGTACGCGAAGCGTACTCACACATATATATATATATATATATATCAATTATTAACCGCTGTTTGGATGAATTTCATGCATTCTAGAGATTGCTGCACAGGGAGTTTCATGCATCCAGGATTTTTTTTTCTGTTAATGTACGCAAAGAGTACATATACATGTTACTAACTGGTGCTTGAATGAGTTTCGTGCATTTGAAAAATCAGAATTCTCTAGATTCTCCCCAATCATAACCTGTGTTCTTTGTAGCAGAGAATTCACTACTTACACAGTTTCTATGAAAATTTTTTCACGAAGTAAACATTGATTTTATTCCGTTTTATGACAATTTACAAAGTTTTAGCAAGGAGGAAAAAATAGCTAAAAATTATTAAAAATACAAAAATCTGGAGGAAAAAATTGCCAAATGCTTGTATGTAAAAATTGAAATATCCAGACGAAATATTGCTAAAAGTTTGTAAAAATAGAAAAATCGTGAAGAAAAACTTGCTGAAACTTTGTAAATAATTGTAAAACGAAATAAAATTTGTTTATTTTGTGAAAAAGCTTGCCGTAAGCAGTGTGTAAGTATCTGCTTGCTTAAGCTTAAAAAGCATGCGTTCTGATTGGGTAGAATTTGGAAGTTGCCGTTTTTTTGGTTGACGTGCGTAAAAAAAATAGCCAAATCGGATGTTTTGCTTGTTCTAGGATTTTGCCCAACATATTTGATTAATGAATTCATCGATTGATACTTTGGCATAATTAGGTTTGAATTGGCTTAGTAATTTGAATGTTATCATGATGATGTTTTGATTTTGCGTGTCCCTGTATAAAAAACTCCTCAATGATATTTGCAAGATAAATACACTGTCACAATTAGATTCTAATTGGTTCAGGATTTCAACAGTGATGGTAAGGATTAAAAAAAATTCATATTTTTTGCTTTTGTGTGCACCTTTTAAACAAACTGTAAGAGCTAAATGCTTGATTAGCTAACTCATTGATGATGCGGCTAAGTTTTGGGATTCACCCTCAGTTAGCCATCTTGTTTTTAAATCAAAACATTTTAACTTTTATTATTAAATATAAATCAATCAGTCAGTAAAATTAAAAATCACAAAATTCGTCAAATGATCTCGGGAGAAAAATAGTGAAATTTGTCTAACAATCGCGGAACAGAATTGCAAAATTCGTCGAATGGCAGTGGAAAAAAAGTGCACAATTTGTTCGTTTATGGAAAAAGTCGTGAAATTCATTAATCGATAGTCGATAAATCACGAAATTCATCAATCGATAGCAGAAAAATCACAAAATTCATTGATAGTGGAAAAATCACAAAATTTATCAACTGGTTTCAGGGGAAAAAAATTTCGAATATCGTCGAATGGCTTCGAGAAGAAAAAAAATCACAATCCGTCAAATAATTTCTTTGAAAAAATCGTGAAATTCGCCAAATGGTTTTGAAATTTGTCGAGCGACAGTGGGGAAAAAATCTTTTTCCATTGAATCATCGCAATTGGAACTATTAAGTTTGACCAGTGGTGGCAGTAAAGTCAGTCGGCAAATTTTCAGTATTACTCGCCGATTGGCGAATGGCAATTTTGTCCTATATTTTTATGCACTTTATCGATGAAATTCATGATTTTTTACACGCCTGATCGATGAAATTCAAGATTTTTACGCACCCAATTGATGACTTTCTTGATTTTTATGCATCCGTTTGACGAAATTAATGATTTTTACATGCCTGATAAACAAAATTCATGATTTTTATGCATGTGTTCAACAAAATTTATGATTTCCCTTCTCCCGATCCACAAAATTCATGTTTTTACTGTGCCTGATTGACAAAATTCATGATTTTCAACTGATATGCTTTCCATCGGCCAATTAATGAAATTCACAATTTTTCTTCTCTAGACAATGGCGAAATTCGCAAATTATTTTTTTTTTTTTACCGTTCGTTGAAATTTACAATTTTTTCACAAACATTCGATGGAATTCTTGATTTTTCCAAGCCCAGTTGTCGAAATTTGCAATTTTCCATGCCTATCGACAAAATTCATAATTTTGCAGAACCGATAGACAAAATTCATAATTTTGCAGAACCGATAGACAAAATTCATAATGTTTTCCTATGATCTATGGACAATTTGCAAATTTTTCCTGCAACTGTTCGTTGAAATTCTCGATCTTTCCACGCCATTCGAGGAAATTCGCTGCTCGATCCATGAAATTCACGATTTTAAGTGCCTTATCGACAAAATTCGCAGGTTTTTTCAATTGATTTACAAAATTCAAGATTTTTTTTTTTTTTTTGAGTGATTGACGAAATTTGCAACTCCGGAATTACTGATTTTGGCATCTCTGGTTTCTGTTGACCGATTATTGAAATTTGCGTTTTTTTTTCTAGCGACAAAATGGCGAAATTTGTGATTTTTCCATGCCCATTTGACAAAATTCGCATCCAGTCGATGCAATTCATGATTTTATGCGCCTGATCGATGAAATTCATATTTTCCTACGATTTATGGACAAAATTTGCAAATTTTTCTCACGAATTATTAAGGAAATTCGAAATTTTTGGATAGGTTGGCATGTATGGTCTCTGCGGGCCACCAGTTATCCATCACGGGCCACAGGTTGTGCATTCCTAATCATGATGCAGTTTGGCTCATTCGACTCGACATCGATAGAACTTACTGATTTTAGTTTCACCACCAGGGGCAGTTATGTTCATAGAGAACAGAGAGCGCCCCTGGCAGTGGAAGGGGAAATTAATGGATTTTGGAGCTAACTCAAGTTCTGTGGGTCCCATCACAACATGGTTTGATTCATTCAACTTGTTTCAAGTTTGACCACCAGGGGGCGCATTCCCATCTTAGGTTCTATGGCCCCGATCATGACAAGGTATGGCTCACTCAACTCGAAATCGACAGCCTCAAAAATTTCAGCTGTTTGTATAGAACAGAGTGCGCCCCCTGGTGGTGGAACATGGAACTAACAGATTTTGCAGCTAACTTGAGTTCTATGGATCCCATCACAATGCAGTTTGATTCATTTGGCTCGACATCGATAGGATACATCGATTTTAGTTCCAAGTTTCACCACCAGGGGCGCTATCCTATCTCGTGTTCTATGGGCCCGATTACGGTGAGGTATGGCTCATTCGATTCAAAATCGACAGCCTGAAGGATTTCAGCTATGTTTGTATAGAACAGAGTGCGTCCCCTGGTGGTGGAAGATGGAACTAATGGATTTTGCAGCTAACTCGAGTTCTATGGGTCCCATCACAATGCAGTTTGATTTATTAAACTGGACATCGACAGGATATATAGATTTTAGTTACAAGTTTCACCACCAGGGGGCGCTTTCCTATCTCGGGTCATATGCGCCCCATCACGACGCGGTATGGCTCATTCGACTCGAAATCGACAGCCTCAAAGATTTCAGCCATGTTTGTATGGAACAGAGTGCGCTCCCTGGTGGTGGAATATGGAACTAACGGATTTTGCATCTAACTCGAGTTCTATGGGTCCCATCACAATGCAGTTTGATTCGTTCGACTCGACATCGGCAGGATATATCGATTTTAGTTACAAGTTTCACCACCAGAGTGTGCTTTCCTATCTTGTGTTCTATGTGCCCCATCACGACGAGGTATGGCTCATTCGACTCGAAATCGACAGCCTCAAAGATTTCAGCCATGTTTGTATGGAACAGAGTGCGCTCCCTGGTGGTGGAATATGGAACTAACGGATTTTGCATCTAACTCGAGTTCTATGGGTCCCATCACAATGCAGTGTGATTCATTCGACTCGACATCGACAGGATATATCGATTTTAGTTCCAAGTTTCACCACCAGGGGGCACTTTCCTATCGGGTTCTATGGGACCGATCACGACGACGTATGGCTCATTTGACTCGGAATCGACGGCCCGAAAATTTTCAGCTATGTTTGTATAGAAAAGGTTGCGTCCTTTGGCGGAGGAAGATGGAACAAACGGGTTTTGCCATGCATTTTCATCCTTCTAATTGTGTTACTCTCTCGCTGTATAATTTAAAAGTTGAGTCTTGGATTCCTCTCCCTGGGCCACCACCCTCATATTTTATTGGGGTCCAAGGGGTCTTTTTTAGCATTTCTTTAAAATTTTATTTTAATGATTAATTTATACCCTATGCTTAATTTCGACTAATTGACATTCTCATCAATAACCTTAAAAAAGTAATGATATCAGTACAAAAACCCTTAACGGGTTAAAAGTTGTGACGCAGCACTTTCTTTTGGCTTTATGAATTTTAAATATGGGTCTTAAAAGCAATGATATCAAATTTAAGTGACGCTATGTTAATAATTATTTTTTTAAATCATAATTTTCTTTTTAGTTTTATTTATATTCACAGGTACAATTATTATCTTAATATGAAAAAATATATAAAATTTATTCGCTGATGCTTTTTCATTCACATCTCTCATGAATTCAAAATATGGGTTTTAAAAGAAATGATATCAAAATTTGAGTGACACCTTGGCGTTAATTTAATAGGACTCTTTTAAAATTCAATTTAAATTATTTTTGGTTTGTCTTCTAAAGTATATTTACACATACAAACAATACTTTTAATTTTTCAATACACTTTTAAATATATTACTTTCACTGAGCCTATATTATGTATTGAAATGTATTTATTTCAATAAATTGATTTATCTTCTGTGCCACGCTATCCAAAATCATAAGTAAAATTTATGTAAATGATTATTTTGCGTCATAGTATCCAAACAAAGGGAAATGTATTCAAGTGGATAATATGATGCAAAATAATCATTTACATAAATTTTACTTATGATTTTGGATAGCGTGGCACAGAAGATAAATCAATTTATTGAAATAAATACATTTCAATACATAATATAGGCTCAGTGAAAGTAATATATTTAAAAGTGTATTGAAAAATTAAAAGTATTGTTTGTATGTGTAAATATACTTTAGAAGACAAACCAAAAATAATTTAAATTGAATTTTAAAAGAGTCCTATTAAATTAACGCCAAGGTGTCACTCAAATTTTGATATCATTTCTTTTAAAACCCATATTTTGAATTCATGAGAGATGTGAATGAAAAAGCATCAGCGAATAAATTTTATATATTTTTTCATATTAAGATAATAATTGCACCTGTGAATATAAATAAAACTAAAAAGAAAATTATGATTTAAAAAAATAATTATTAACATAGCGTCACTTAAATTTGATATCATTGCTTTTAAGACCCATATTTAAAATTCATAAAGCCAAAAGAAAGTGCTGCGTCACAACTTTTAACCCGTTAAGGGTTTTTGTACTGATACAGAATACCACATAGCTAATAATTAACATGTGCAAACATAATATTACCATAGCTTGTGCTTCAATGGTAATTGGCCAAATTTTACTCATACCTAAAGAATATTGAAAAAAGAAAAAAGAAATAGAGAGAAAGGGAAAAAAAAATTATAAATTGGAGTTGCAATTAAGTAAATACAAATGGATTAATAAATTAAATATGAACCATATACAATGGAAAATTGGACCACATGAGAATTAAATATGAATTGGATATGAAAAAACACATGCACATGTACTCATCAGCCTGGATGCACCCACATGTGTTTTAAATAATAATTCAGTGTTTCATAATTCTACTGGCATAATGCTAAGATCAGTAGAATCATCCAGGTACACTGAATTATTACCAGACAACAATTGGAAATATTAAAATTTGGAAATATTTAAATAGGAAATAAAAACCATTAAGAATATACAATATATTTCACTCACATCGATTATCCCAAAAACTGTATTTAACACCTCACGAAATTACCACGAGATAACAGTTTTGAAATAATAAAATTGGAAATATGAACGCGTAAAGTATAGATAAAATATTATACTCACAATAATTATACAGAATCCTTAAAATGTCACAACTTCTGTATAATATTCATATCCACATGGCAATGCATCATACATGTTGACTAAGTCGAGTTGAGAGAAATGATTTGAAAGACAAGTTGAGAGCACACTTTTTTTTAAAACACAACCCCATCGATGACACCCAAACCCAAAATGATTCAAAAACACACAAAATAATTCTGGTTTTAATACACTTATAACAAAATTATATCCGTGAATATATATTACTCCATCCAATTTTAATTCCTGAAAGTAAAATTAATATACAATCAATAGCTCCCTCTATAGTTAAATTAAATATAATATTAACAATATTATCAACAACTACCTGAAAGGTAAAGTGTCGCCATCTATTGGTATTATAATAATTCATAATTAATATTTAGTTAGATATCCACTTTATTAGTTACATACTCACTTCATTAGATTTAATTATATAAATAAACTTTAAAAAACAATACTAACTTGTAGTTTTACTTTAAATTCAAATAAAATATATTACTAATATATGAATAAATCTACACAGAATTAATTCAACTTGCACAGCATTTCAGATATTCTTAACAAGAATATATTATGTAAAAGAGATATTATTTTAATTCAAATTGTTTTTGCTGCCAGCTGTGTTAATCCACTGATATTATAGACATATTATTAAATAATTAATGTTTTATTTTTACTACTACTTAAATATATATTAGACTTGTTATTAAATAATTAATGTTTAATTTATACTACATTGTAAATATATTTTATATTTCATAGATTAATTTAAATATCTAATTAAATAATTCATAAACAATTCAAAATATCTCAAAATTTATAAAATTGATAATTAATAGTATTACTACTGTTTTTCAATCAAATTAATGCAATGCAGTAATTAAAATACTTGTTAAATTTAATTATTCATAGACAAAAATAAAAACTATATATATTTATATATATTGCAAATAGATATGTTTATTAGTTATAATCACCAATGTTATCCATGTATAATTTAATTTGTTATTGTATTAGTTAATTTATAAATGTATGAAAACTGCACATCAATAACACCTTAAACAGAGGTGATCGGCAACGCACAATCACAACTATACAAAGTGTATATAATGTTCAATCAAATATTAAATTTTCTAATATGTTATAATTGTAATTATGTATGTTATAATTGTAATTTTCTATATAAAGTGTATATAATGTTCAAACAAATATTAAATATTAAATTTACTAATATGTTATAATTGTAATAATGTATGTTATAATTATTATTTTCTATATCTTTTGTTATATGTTATCGCACACTAAAACAATAATTTATTACATACCATGTTTATATTTAAATTATATAATAAATGTTATTTAAAAGAGTTGATGATTGAATTTATCATAAAAATTGGATAACCATATATTTTTGCTTGATCTCGAATATATCTAATATTTTTATTTATATCTGAGCATAAGTATTTTATACGATGTAGATAATTGATAATTATATTTTTATAAACAGATTTATGTAAACATGAAGCAAAATTGGTAAAAATATTTACTTTAAATGGGAAATCAAATCTCTTATCATAAATATCAAAAATTAATTTATAATTATTAGTAATATTAATTTTTAAGTCAAGAAAGTTTATATTATTATTAATTAAATCATTTTCGCTTAATTTAAGCTGAGTAGGATAAAAATTGAGTGGTGATGTGCAATTTTTTTCATTGAAATAAAAAATGATAATGTCATCAATATAGCGATAAAATACATAATCATTGTTCGGACTTATATTTCTTTCATAATAATATAAGTAAAGGTCAGAGAGAATACTAGATGCGGTTCCACCCTGCGGAATTCCCTGGCATTGTTTATAGATAATATTGTCATATATAATGTAATTATTATGCAATGTAAAATTTAGTAAAGTTTTAAAAAAATTTACTGAAATATGTTCTTTTAATTTTAATTGAGATTTAAATTCTTTAAATAATATACACATTGTTTTATGTAAGTCTTTTATATCAATGTTATTAAATAAATCATTAAAATCCAATGTTTTTATGAATTTTACCGGATTGATATTATGTATTTTATTAATGAGTTGAAAACTATTTTTTAGGCAATGTTGGTTATTATGTTTTAACGTTATATCATATATCTGCTTTAAAAAATTAAGTAGTCAATTGCTTGCATTTTTATTATATGTGTTACAACCGATGGTAACAGTGCGAAATTTAATAGGATTTTATGAAATTTTGGAATTATAACAAGATAAGGATAATTAAAATTATTACATTTGATTTTTAGTAATTTGTGATAATTTAATAATTTTCTGTTATTTATTTCAATATTTAATTTAGTTTTATTAAAAATATTACTTGTGTTGATTGCATTGTGAATTAACACTTTATAGTATTCTTTACAAATGATAGCATAATTATTTGGAGATTTATCTACATAAGTAATTATAAATTTGTTTTGTAATTCTGATATATGTTTATTTATGTTTTTAAAAGCTGCATGTGTAATATGATGATAATTTTTTATAATTTCATTTTTTAATTTATCAATTACAGAAAATCTCCATTCACTGAAATATTCGATTGGTTTATTGTAATCAACAGCAATTTTATATATAAACAAATCAATATCTTTAATAAACTGCAATATTATGGATTTGATATTACACTTATATGGAAGACGAAATTTTGTGCCATTATGCATTAAGTTTTGTAAAATAGGTTGTTCTACAATATTAAGATCACCAGTAATGATATGACCATGTGTTGTATTTATATACTTTTGATATTTTGGTTCATTACAACAACATGGGTAATTCTTTGAAGAGAACAAATTTTTTGAAAAAGAATTGTAATTAAAAAAATTTTACGTCCAAGTGTGCGATTATATTTATATGTCTTGTGAATGGTAAAATTTTTTATTGGAAAATTATTATTAATGTTGTTTATTATATTGTGTAAATTTATATTATTAAATACATGATTGGAAAAATTTATAATTAATTGTGTATTATTAGTTTTATGTTTAGGTTTGTTAGAAAGACTTGTATTTAATAGGTTTGCTCTATAATGTAGAATATCATAAAAGATATCACAAAAATGTGGCGAATATTGATTCTTTTTAAATACCTTGAAATATTGGTTTATATATTTCTTTTTTATACTAAAAACATGTTTTCTTATAGCAAGCCAACAATAATCATTACAAAATTGTGCCTCAAGATTCTCAAGCTCCTGTTGAATCACAATATCATCAGTGTATTTTTTGTTATTATGTTTACCTCTACCAGATCTTGAAGTTTTTTTTAAGTTTGGAAAATTTAATCCGGAATAAAGATTTTTATAATTTTCATATTTAGTTAAATCTGAAAATACAGGATGTGATTTTTTGTATACTAATTGGTTTAATCCATAAGGATATGTAGTATTAAAATGTCTTATATATTTAGATTCTAGAAAAAGTCGTTCAGTAAAATTTTTTTGTATTTTAAGTATTTTAATAGTAATATTTTTAAAATCGTGATTTTTGAAATGAGTATATTCAATATTATGAGTTGTTTGAAATTTAGAATTTTTATATTTATCAATATGAGAACGATGTAAATTTAGCCGCTTATGTAATTTTTGACAAGACTATCCAATATATTCCATGTTACACGAATTGCATTTCAATGAATAGATTACATTGTATGCTTTGCAAAATTTTACCAAATTAAGATTGTTATTATTTGAAATCTGTGACTTATCAGCTAATGGACATGTAAGACAACGCTTAGATTCACACTCTCGAAAACATAGTACAGGCTTGGGACAATAGAATAGGTTATCTGATAACGATCCAGGAAGATCCCTAATAATCTTCCTGTACCGAGCATTAGTCCTGGATCCACCAAGGCCTAAATTGCCAGTATCTAACATTTTACTAATAACTGCCATATTTGTTTGATAGCAATAAAAATTGCAAGAAATACATATTAAATATATCTATAACATATTTAAAAAAATTGTTATGGATCAATCTTATTATTACTTGAATATCCATAAAAAGAAAAAAATATTAAGATTGACTGTTTAATACTTGATTAAATATAATAAAGCTATATAATAAAACTATTTACATATATACATAAAGTCCCATTAAGCAAACTAACATCAAAAGACAACAATATAAAAACCCCTAGCATTCATAAGTCAGTACAAAATTAATGTTGGTAAAAAAAAAAAAAAAAAAAAGAAATCAATAGAACCTGAATAAGATTTTATAAAGATGCCTTTGAAAATTCAATAGATAAACAAATGATACCAAGAAATAATAGTAATACTAAAATATTATTATTATTAAATTATTATTAAATACACCATTAAAAGCGCAATGCAGCTATAATAACTATGTATTTCAAACAGAAGTTAATCAAAGTGATTTGTGAGCCAATTAGGCTAAATTATGGTATCATATAAAAATCAATATTTTAACTAGCTAATTGTTGAAAAGAATATTGAAAAGAATATGTAAAAACCATTCCATACCAATTTGCGCAATGCAGCATAATTTTATAGAATGTTAAATAATTATAATATCTATGAATTTCAAAAAACAAATCAAGTTCTATTATCATTCTACTTAAATCTCCAAAGAGATAATTAATGATATTGTGTATACAGAATACCACATAGCTAATAATTAACATGTGCAAACATAATATTACCATAGCTTGTGCTTCAATGGTAATTGGCCAAATTTTACCCATACCTAAAGAATATTGAAAAAAGAAAAAAGAAATAGAGAGAAAGGAAAAAAAAAAATTATAAATTGGAGTTGCAATTAAGTAAATACAAATCCTAATAATATTATAAATCTGATTGTGTGCAAATGTTAGGCTGAAGCCAGCGCCAAAATGGAGCTTTTAATGATCCTGTATCTTTGCATATAGTTTGATTATAATCCTCAAATGAACATAGACTAGGTTTTATTTATTTTATTCAAATATTTTCTTTAATAATTAAAAATTTCATTATTTTCATAGAGGATAAATGGACATTTTTCCATAAAATTTAACCATTTTACTTTATCGTTGCCAGGACTTTGATCGTTGCCAATAAATAAAAACGCAGAAAAATAATTTTTCCTCAACAATTAATTTTCAATTGAACTATTTTCACGTGAAAAATGAAAATTAAAAAGAATTCAAAAGAAGATGAATTTCCATGATATTTGAAACAAAAATATAGTGTATTTGTTATTATACATGAAGTATGAATATCGGTTACATTAAAAAGATCTTTTTCTGTCAAAAATTGCTTTATAATTAGAAGGAAAAATGAACAACAATTATATTATTAAAAATATATTTCGCTTGGACCATGGAACTATGAAAAGGATCCTCCTCGGTTTGGACAAATATGACGTCATAAATAAAACATGTAATTTTCAAATGTTCGTAATAATACAAGGAGCATGAATATCAATATATAATGAAAGTAGATAGATAATGGACGTATTATTTAACATGAAAAACTGCAATATTTTTTATCGTTACTGATTAATAATTAGCTTGAATACCAGTTACATACAAATGTGAGTTTTCCGCTAAAATTTACGCCCTGATTGCCAGAAAAAGAAAATTAACAAGAATTATGCCATTAAAAAGAGATTTCTCTGAGGAAAAAAGTGACGTCATATTTGAAACAAAACGGGAATTTTCAATAGTGTTTTACAAGGAGCGTGAATCAATTCCTTACATTAATAATACAAGGATCGGTAAGTTTAGAAAGTAGATGAGTTTCACGCCATATTTAAAACGAAAAATTGAAATATTTTTTTTATCTATAGCGATTATTAAGCATGAATATCAGTTACATACAGATGAGAGTTTTTTGCCAAAAACCAAAACGTGATTATTAGGAAAAGAAAAATAAATACGAATCTATTATATTAAAATCTGACCGCCTGTTTGCATTTTGCAACTACTCCTTTCAGGTTGTCGAACACAACGCGATTTACTTAACGCCGGTTATCATTGATCCGAGGATGTCATAAACTCTCAGAATTTAAAAAAAAATGATTTAAATTCCGAGATTTTTTTTTTTTTTTGAAAATTTTAACGAAGTTTCTCTAAAAATGGCAACTAAATTATTCCATTTTTGTGGATAAAAAAGAAGAAATAAGACGGATTAATATATTTTTCTCATTAAAACTGAAAAAAAAAAAGAATTTATTTTCACTTTGAATAGATGGTGAAAAAAAAAAATCTTGATTACAGTAAAATTTTTGAAAAATAAAAACGTATTTTCACATATTCAAACTTCATGAATCAATTTATTCTGGAGAACAAAAATCGTCTGTCAACCTATTTTCATTTTGAAATAAAGATTTTTTTTCAGTTATAGATTAAATCAAGGTGTCAAATTTAAGCTCCATGCATTTAGGTCTACAATTATTGCTCGATATTCACAAGAATTGAATTTAATGAAAAAGAATATACTATTTCCATTATCTTTGAAGGATGCTATTAAAACGTTTTACAAAGGCGTTAAAAGTAAAATAGTTTACCAGGTAAACTTGACATATGTTTTACACAATTCGCCAATTTCCACGATTTTATTTGGCCCGCCTTTTTTCATTGGTTGCAGCTTCCTTTTCGTGATTATTTGTCACAAAATTTCATTTTATTAAAACTTAGTTATGTCAAGGCCTCTATAACACAGAAATACTGTATTGTCTCCTATGGAATGTGATAAAGAGTTAGTTAATTATTTACGTTTCTAATTATCGGGAATGAAATATTTTGCTTAATTAACGCATTTATGCTTCTTGATACGTGAACGAAGTCACGGGTAACAGCTAGTGGATTAATAAATTAAATATGAACCATATACAATGGATATACATATATATACTTACTTTATCGCTTGATAAACTCTTTAGAAAATTAATTTTTTAATTATTATTCTGACCTAGTATATATGTTATGTAAATTATGTATTGATATATATGATAATAGTTTTAGTACGAAAAAATAATTATGAAAAAATAAAATAAAATTGATTAATTGGAAAATGTAATTTATTTTTTTAAATTGACTTTTCTGTTAAAAATAATAATAATAAAATTTCTTCCCCTTTCTTTTATTTTTCGCAATACATAGTATTTAGAAGATTTTTTTTATTATTATATAGACCTAATATATGCTATTTTATAAAAAGTATACATTTATATATCTGAAAATTGTTCTAGAGCTTTTCAGAAAAATATTTTTTTTAAAAAAGAAAATTAAATTGTTTAATTTTAATGCCATGAAAAACGTCACATGTAAAAAATGCAGCCTCGTGACTCTTTTACCGTAAAACGTTCTGAAATCGTGTAAAGCCAAATTTATCTCTCTTATTAATTCTGAAATTTTCATTCAGAAATCACGCCTAGTCTCTACATCTTTAGTTAACGAATATTTTGTGACTTGGCAATTACGCAGCACAAGGAAGTTATTACACCTTTTACTATGTTATGGAATGGGATTAAGGCTAATTTTACACGTCACATTGTCAGGCTGAACGATTGAATTAATAAACTGCCAAATAATTTCTGTAACGCGTGCAATCATATGGAAGTTGAAAAAAACAATGGATTTAATTATGTGCTATTTTTATCAATTATTTCAAACTGTAAGTGAAAACTATGATTTCTACCCACCGTCCTAAGATGGGCATTTACACTAGTTCATTATAAATTTAAAATTAAGAATGTGATACTTTAAAAAGTATGCTTTTTCAACTAACAGTTTAATATTAATTAATGGTACATATGTCGCAGACGAACCAAGTTATATTTTTGACCCCAAAATGGTGATTATTTACGTTATTACACATTGGTATGTTATGGGATGGAATGGTATTGTTTGATTAAGGATAATTGTATACAGCTGTCACATTCTCGTGCTGCGTAATTGCCAAGTCACAAAGTAATCATTAACTAAAGATGTAGAGACTAGAAGTGATTTCTGAATGAAAATTTCAAAGATAACTAAACTTGGCATAACACTATCTGAGAACTTTTTATGGTAAAAGAGTCACGAGACTTGGCAGCATTTTTTACATGTGACGTTTTTGATGGGATTTCTCTTCTTTTTATAATTAATCCTTCTGTTCTTGACTTTGGGCTCTTTTTGGACATCATACACTGGTTTTCGCTAAGCTCACACTCTGTCCTTATTACTTGTAGGTACCAAAATTTGGACCTTTTGTTCATTTTTCAAAGTCCTGTAGATGAAAAAAAGTTTGCAGTTCCTTGGCAAATACAAGTTATGGGGGAGGGTGTCTGAGGTATTACTCGCAGCCCAAGATACTTGATATTTGGCATAAAAGTACTGTTTAGGATACAAAGAAAGACAAAATTAAAAATTCCGGAAAATTCCAACAAATTGAACTATTTTCAATTTTTCGATTTTTTTTTTTCGCATTTTTCGATTTTTTGATTATTTTCTTCGAAATTTCCGAATGCTTTAACTTTTCCTTTCTTTGTCTTTATGCCAAATTTTAAGTTTCTAGAACTACAAAATAGAATTATTTTCGATTTTTCGATTTTTGACAAATATTTACCTTTTTTTTCGATTTTTCGATTTCATTTTCGATTATTCCGAATTTTTTAACTTCTCCTTTTTTTTTTCTAAATACTAAACACTACCTTTACAAGAAATTTTACGTTTCTAAGACTACGGGATCAAATAAATTTCGAATTCTCGAATTTTTTTTTTCGATTTTTCCAGATATTTTAAATGGTTTAATTTTTATTTATTTATTTGTTTATTTGTATCCTAAATACTACCTTTATTCCAAATTTTTAGTTTTTAGGCGCTATAACATCGAATCATTTTCAAAATTTCAGTTTTCTTTTTCGATTTTGTATTTTCATTTCGAATTTTACTGTGTTTTTATTTTTTTTATTTTTCTGAATCCTAAACATTACCTTTATACCAAATTTTAAGGTTCTAAAACTAAAAGATCGAAATATTTTCAATTTTCGAAATTTTTGATTTTTTTTTTTTTTTTTTTTTTTTTTTGAATTTTTCAAATTTTCCTTTCTTTTCCTACCTTTACTCCAAATTTCAAGTTTCTATGGCTACGGGATGAACCTTACCTTTATGATAAACAGTAAGTGAGTGTATAAAAATCGAAATTTCGAAAGAAACGTGAAATTTAAAATTTTGCTCCTGTGTGTCACATACTCTAGATATACGAAGTTTAAGATTTTTGGGAAACTAACGTGCAAAGATATGAGGGGAGGGGTCAAATGTGGCCTGAGTTGCTTCCAGAAAAGGATGCTCACGGCTGTGCTTTCTTGATTTTGCGGAGGTATCCAGATGTAATTTATTTTTTAAAACATTGTTAGTAATGTATTAAATTATTTGAAGAAGTTTTCGGAATTGTAACATAATTCTTATTATTTTTTAATAATATACTAATATTTTAGTTTTTTTTTTTTTTTTTTTTTTTTTAGGCCAAACATAATATATACAGTCGAACCTCGTTAACACGAAATCGCTTAACACGAAATTCCGCTTAACACGAATTAATTCTGAGGTCCCGTCAGATCAGTCTCAAAATCAATGTTAATTAATTCGTTTAACACGAAATGAAATTTCGGAAAATCCTGCTTAACGCGAAAAAATTTTTTTAGCTCTGAAGTCCAAACATGATTCCTTACGCAAAGTTTTCAATTATTCAAACTTATATGTCACATCTTCTTTTTAAAAATGGAATTTTTTCTCATGGTTTGAAAAATACCTAAAGTGGAAAAGATTTTCAGAAAATAGTGTACTATCGAATTCCTGACTAATTCATGCTTTCCTTGTAGCGGCCATATTAAAATGTCCGCTGGTGTGGTAGAGCACGAGGAAATTAAGTACAACTGTTTTAAAACCAAAAACTGGTTTATTAACACAATTAGCAGGGGGTTTGAGCGAGCTCCACGAAATTTTCCTAAAAGTTTAAATTAACTAAAGAGTTTTTGCTAACAACTTGTAGCTTTAACAAAACTGAAACAATATAATTGAACCTTAACCTTTTAAATATATAATCACGATCCAATACTCTTATCCTTCAAATTAAATACGCACTGATGCAGGTTCAAATCAACTTTACAACTGCATAAAACTCCAGTATAAAAATACTAAGGCCGATTATTAACCCTGAGACTCGATGCGAGGTCTCAAGGCTAAATCTGAATCTCAATCTAAGTCGCAATATTCAACTTCCCGGGCCAAGTATACTCTAGCTCCCCTGAGCTCTCTCCAGCTCCTCTGAGCTCTGAACTCAAGTCAAAATTTGCTGCTTATATACTTCAGTGTCGATCGACCAGCTCCAGAAAATTTGCATAATTGAAATTACACGGCGACTCACAATTTCAGGGATTCAGCTGTCCATCGAAAGTTAAAGAAAAATAGAGAGCCTTTATAACTTGTACGCACATAGTCGGTTAATGGACAAAACGATCTCGTTCACCCATTGCCTACTCACGGAGTAGTCAATACCTTACATCCTTTGTTCTGTGATATGCGAAAGTTTTCCCACACTAACCATATCAGCTATAGATCATCGGTCACAGTGAAAGTTTGGGTGAAGGAATTTGTTTCGATAGTGATTGTTCAATTACTTGTTTGACTGTACTGACAGTGACATAAACCCATACCTGGATTTCCGAAATCCTCTATTTTCGGGTGAAAGAAGTAACAATCCTTACTTTACCACCTGACTTACATAACTGAAACTCTGTTCGCAGTTGTTCTGTAGAATTCTATGAAAGAAAAGTCGAAAGAAAGCAAACTCATCTTTAGAAATCAAGCAAAACATTTTAAACGAAGTCAGCAATAAAGTGCTAAAAAAATCTGAAATTGCAGCATTGTATGGGATACCCAACAGCACAATCTCTACGATTTTAAAAAATTGTGAAAAGATTGAAGTGGCTTATGCTGTGAGTCAATTTGAACAAGTAAGAAAACGAATGTGTACAGGAAAGAATGAAGAAATTGAAATTGCTCTCTTGATGTGAATAAAAGAGGCAAAAATCCAGAACATTGTTTTAACTGGTGCAGTTTTGCAAGAGAAACCACAGGTTTTTGCAGGTGCTCTCGGTGAGAGCTATTTTACATGTTCTAGTGGATGACTGATAAGATTCCAAAAGCGTCATAGAATTATCTGCAATCGAAAAATAGAAAATTCTCGTTTTTCTGAGTACATTAGCATAAATGAAGATATGCTGACTTCGGATGTGATGCAAGACGAAGAAATAAATGCTGCTTTAGATGAAAAGAAGATGACAACATCAGACACAAGTGTAAGAAGAGCATGAAGAAATCGACACAGAACGGAAAAGTTTAGTGTCATTAACCGAATCTACAGTAGCATTGAAAACTGTACAACGTTTCATTATGGAACAAGAGGATGCATCCCGTGCTTTGGACACTGCCTCCTTAATACTAAATGCCTTACGTTTTTGATTCAAAAGTGGAAGCCGCTAGATGGCGCTACCGTATGGGACCTCTCGTTCTAATATTTGCATTGTTAGCTTCATAGAAGTGTCTTTATAATGTACAATTTTATTATTTTTTACAGTGCTACTTGATTTTTTTAATTGAAAGTTCTTATGTAAACGAAAATTAATGTTTTCTTTTTAAAATGCCGTCATGCTGTGTCCCTTTTTGTCGTTCATCGAGTAAAAATAAGGAAAATATTTCTTTTCATCAATTTCCAGTTGACAATCGTCGGGTGCTATGGCTGAAAGCGATATCTAGACAAGGTAATGTATTTTTTTAATCTTTAAATGTTTGTTTATTATATTTTACCCTTTTATCTTTGTATTTTTAAAAATACAAATAGGCATTTTTACTGAAATTTTAATTTTCTAGCAACAGTCTGTTGAATAATAATAAAATAAATGAATCCCTATTTGTTATTAATATATTTTTATTAGGTTACAATTCTGTAAATGGATGCTTTGATCTAAAACTAGTTCTGAAATGATATTAATATTAAAAACGTGACAGAAATATTCGGTGAAATTATTTATTTTTATCAAACAATTATCCAAATCATTGTCTAAATGAAACTGAATCTGTAACATTAAATATATTTAAATGTCTTCCATTGCACTTGCAAAATAAGCTTTTAAAAAAAATTAGCCTTGTAAAAGATGAATATGATATAGTTATAATTATTATATTCCAGTTTCTTTTAAACACTAGCCGCCACTGGCGACCAGTTTGGTCTCCCTTAAATGTATGTTAAGCACTGTAACACGTTACTTTTATTCATAATTTATTTTTTTCCGTAATCCTTCGCCAAACCGGAAGATTCTAATAGACAAATCAAAAACTTTTTCGATCATGGTAGCATTTCGCATATTTTTTGTTTTTATGTATTTCATCTTTCTTGACAAAAACCGCTTAATCAACTTGAGCATTTATGCTTCATATATTCGTTTGCTTATCAGTTGCAATATGCTTGTTAATGAGGAGATTCTTAAACATATTAAGTAGTTTTCCGTAATTGGATCCATTGCCAAATGGCGTATTTTAGTTAATACGATTTGGTGCAATGAAGTCTATTTTGTGAAAGTCTTTAATGATATCCACCATGTACACTGAACCATATTGTTGCCAAAGTTTTTTTGTTTGTTTGTTTGTTTCTCGCTAACTTTGGCTGTAGACTTGATTACGGGAGAATCAAGAAGAAAATCTATCATTATTCTCATTTAAAACGTCTTGAATAATGTGACATAATCGGAGTGCATATTATAACACGTAATTTTCGAGTATGGTTTGGTGAAACATTGAACTTTTGGAAGCCAGTTTTGATAATCACGTAAATATGTCACACCAACATTACCGCCTATAATTCTAATTACAGCAACCCGTTTTTTCTCTCTATATTGCAACTCTATAGTTAATATAGTGCCCTGGTGCGTCTACGACAGCTGTTCCATCAGAACATTTGATTTCAAAATAAAAGTATCGTTTCTAATTTGCACACGCGAAAAATAAAAGTTGGTATTGGCGATTTTAAAAATTCTATTGGCGAGATTTGCGCCCAAATAACACAAAAGTACTTAATGATGTTATGTATTTTGTAAATGTATATTAAATTACTGTTTTGAAAGCGATTGGTCATTAATAATGGTACATATGATTGGTGATTAACAATCATTTTCGGTGGTCTCTCTTCCTTTCACGTATAATACATAAATACCAAATTAACTGACAATTTGTTTCGAAATTTGATTCATTAAATATCATTACATGAGTTGTATTTGTTTACATTCAGCTTACATCAAGAAAAGATAAAGAATGAAGTTGAGTTGTATAGCACATAATTATGGTAAACTTTGATTGTGTCACTGGTACGAATTATATTTTTGACACCAGGCAGCGCTCCAAAAAATCTTTCATGGAAAACTAACTTTACGAACGATTATCTCCATGGTTTAATGGTTTAATATTTTAAACCTTCACGACGAATGAATCTTTTTTTTTGTTGTTGTTTACTTTCATGGATAGAGAATTTGAACTGCGAAGCTAATTTCAACTGAAGTTATTGGAGAATATATACATAATTGAACGTAAGTCATCTCTCAAATATTAATTTATTTTGAACGATCTTTCTAAAAATGTCACATTTATGAAGTTTTATTCGAATAAATAATTTTTAATAAAAATGGCCGCCTGGCATATGAAAAAGTGAAACGGACATTCCGGAACTGTTGATGACAGTCACATGACTTACGGTTTTATTATAGAGATTATTATTATTTAATGTATCAATAATATTTCACCAATCTCATAATTTCAGTTCCCATAGTGAATCAATATGTAATTGTAATAACAGAAATAAATCAGAGCACCCCAAATTCCTGTACTGGACACCTTACAAAATGCAATAGATAATTTTTTTTATGATTGTATTTAGAATCAGAACTTAATTAAAGAATACTAATGAAGCAAATAGTCATTTTCAGATAAATTAAACAATTGGGATATCAATTAACAAAAATTTCTGAGAATAATTAATTGTCCAAATTAATTATTGCCATTATAACAAGATCAATAATATATTATTCTAGATAGAATATTTTAAATACAGAATTTAAGAGAAATACAGTTATCAAATTATTGAAACAATGGGGGTGAGGGGGGGCAGTAAAAAAGGGGAAAAATTTCTTGAAACAACTGTGCATAGAATCGTATTTCCCATTAATTAAATTTCATCAGGGCTCGATGCAGGTTTTTATTCTTGGGCCCATTATGTAAAAAGCAACCATTATTTTTGTGAAATTTATAATCTAAATTCCAGTTATTCCAATTCGAACTAAACATTTAATAATTAATAATTTCTTTAAGTCTTGCTTAAGTTTTCCTTTCTGGTGAACTTGTTTTGTTTGCAAATAACACATTTTAAAACTTAACAATATAAAAATAATTAATGAAGTGTATGCTTTTACGGAATAGAATTTTGTGAAGGGACCTATTTTATTAAAAGGAATTTTGTGAAGGTGCCGGTTTTATTAAAAAAGAAATTTTGTGAAGGTGCCGGTTTTATTAAAAAAGAAATTTTGTGAAGGGTTCAAATTTGGCCTGCTTCGACTCCTGTTGATATATTACTTATAATAGTTATTACAAATGTGAAAGAAATAAAACTAAGGCTTGAATGTTTTAAATAAAAATCAAATTATTTCAAAACAAAACTGCAGAATTGATGTTTTAGCCCCTCACCTGAAAATTTGCTAGTTTCATTACTACAATCAGGATGTGTCCATGTGTCTCTCACATGTCCTGTTTTTGTAAAATAGTGAAAGAAAATTATATTTGTGAAAATTTAAGTCATAACTTTGTGAATTTGAAATTATCGTTATATTCAGATTTCAGAGTATCTACCTATCCTTCACACAGGAACTTTTTTACGTATAAAAAAACTGTTGTTTGACAAGTTGTTATTTTGTGACAGGTCAAATTTATTTTTAAATGATTAAATTTGTGAAAGATTCAGTTTGTTGGAAGCGGGAAATGAATATATTTTTTCTAAAAGAAATGTGAAAAGAAAGTTTTTGGTTTTTTTTTGTTTTTTTTTAAGACATAGGATTTTGTGAAAGATTTAATTTTGGGATGCAAAATTTTGTGAAGGCTCAGTTTAAAGATGAAAATTTTTGTGAAGGGGTATTTTCAGTACCCAAAAATTTCCTAAACAGATGCCTGGCAATAAATTCAATTTATATTTATAGTATTCTTTTATTTACAGAGATGAATAACAATATTATCTGATTGGTTTGATTGATTCTCTTTTTTTTTCAGGTCCATCTAAAGATTCTCCATGGGTGCCTAATCAGTATGATGTGGTGTGCCAAAAACATTTTAAACAAGATGATTACAGACAAGGACCTAAAAGGTCGGTATGATATGAGAATCATATATTAAGTTTTAACAAACCCTATCCTTTATTTAATTTATATTTTTCCCCTTCCTTTGTCAAAATTTAATCGTGTTATCTTTATCTACAAACAATAATCCCGCTGTAATTTATACCCTTTCCCTTTTCATTTTCACTTGTGCTCGGTCACTAATATCTCACGGCTTTTCGATTAAAATAAAAAAGAAAAGAATTAAATCAGCACAGATGCCTTTTCGTAATTTTACTTTCCGTAACCAAGCTTATAACACAATGTGTTCATAACGCATTTTTGTGGCCACAAGGTCCGTTAAAAATTATGTCTATCTGTGCATACTGCCCAAATGCATGCCCTTATTTGGTAGTGGTAATAACTCAATCACTCACACCCATGTCTAAAAATATATTCTGATTGTTAAAAGCACATACTGTTTTGTCTGTCGAAATCCGTTCACATGAGAAAGATATTTGTCGGTTATAACCGCCGTGGCGATATTAATTTTTGAAACAAAATTCGTCCTGTCGCCAATAATCTGGTAACCTCGCCCGGCAAATACCATTTGTTATGCGTACCTCAGTCTGAAAGTATTTACGCCTAGACACTAGCAACCCTATTTTAGCGAGATTCTTGTCAGTGCAATTCCAACTTGTATCGTGGAAACAACACTCACTTCGCCTCCTGCCCTCGCATAATAATGACAGTCTAAGAACGGTATTTCTTGTTTTCCCCTCTTCTGCCCGCAATCATCTTGCCATCGTCATAATGATCTTTTAATAAAATGACTTGACGACTATTCTGGAGTTTTTTTTATCATACAACGAACCTGACTCCCTTGGATTTTTATTCGATCACGAACAACATTAACAAACTATGATCTGATCAGCCAACATCTTTACAGTCGGTTTTAAAGAATGATGCTGTTCCTTCGATTTTTGCTAATTATCCAGCATATCTTCAACCTCCAGCAAAAAAAGCAAGACGATCTTTAGTTAAAATAGAAACTGAAAATACGCCAGTTCAATCATCTGATATAACAGAACCACTTCACAAAATGTTGAAGATCAGCCTAGTGTACAGTTACAAAAAAAAATGACAGCTTTGAAACGAAAGTTAAAACTCTTGATTACAACTCTAAGTAAAACTAGGCAAAGAATTAAGAAAATACATAAACAAAACAAATCCTTGTTGAAAAAAAATGCCGATTTAGCACAAAAATTAACAGAGCTTTCAGATATCGAAAAAGATGCTACTGAAGGATCTGATCATGCTATATTTATATTGGATCAAATAAAATCTCGCCAAAAAAAACGATTTCCGTGGAGTCCCGAAGTTATAAGGATCTGCATATTGTGGCAGAGATGTTCCCCAAATGGATATAAGCATGCTCGGAAATCAAAATTTTAAACTTGCCTTGTAAGACAACCATAAACAAATATGTTGGTTACAGAGATGCAGAAACAGGCTTTAGCTCATTGGTAAAAAAGAGATTACTTGTGAAAAAAGATAATCTGAAGGAAAATGAACTTATGGCTCATTAATCATTGATGAAATGAGCATTAAGCCAATGCTCAACTATGATAAATTCAGAGATAAAATTTTTGGTTTTGTGGAAATGGGGAGGGGATAGAAAGTGAAATAGAAATGGAACATAAATTGGCAAAACATCTTTTATTGTTCTTATATTCAGGTCTCTCGGCAGGAATAAGAATACCGGTTGCATTCTATTTCACTCTCCAATTACAAGGAAAAGATCTTTGTGAATTAACAAAGCAAATAATTTCAGAAATAGGGAAAATGGGATTCAAAATTTGTCGGGTTGTGACAGATAACCTTAGTGTAAATACGCTAATGTTCAAGGAACTATGTGGTGGTACAATTTATCCATTTATTGTTCATCCAGAAGATAAAAGCAGGATGCTATTTATTAGTTATGATTATTGTCATATAATAAAAAATATACGAAATCAATTTCTATCTAACAAAAAAAGATTGAATAATCAAGGTGCCCAAATTTCACCACACTATCTTTATAAGCTGTACAATCTTCAAAAAGATGAAGTACTTAAACCAGTGCGTTTCCTAACACGGAAACATTTATATCCATCCTCCTTTGAGAAAATGAACGTAAAACGAGCAATAGATATATTTCGGCCTGAGGTTACTGCTGCACTAAAATATCTTCAAAAACATGGGAAATAAAATAAAATAGATGGATTTGAAGATGCTGGACCTACCATAAATTTCATGGACACAATTTACATATGGTTCACGATCCATAACATTCATAACACTACACAGCACATCCACAAAAATCAGCCTGACTGTATGGAATTTTTTTCAGTCATTGATGAAAGGTTACACTGGCTAAAAAATGATTTCCTTACATATTTAGAAGAATGGAAGGCAGGCTGCACAAATAAGAAGCTAGAATTTTTTAGCATGGAGACATATGAAGCGATTGTGCTTACTACCAAGTCAACAGTCGAAACTGTCACATACCTTCTGGATAACGGTTTTCATTACGTGTTAACAAGGAAATTTTCCAGTGATGATATTGAGTCTTTTTTTGGCTATGTCAGAAGACTCAATGGATGCAATGATTTCACAAACGCTAAGGCAGCAATTGACGCAATAGCAAAAATTTTAAAAGTGAGAATAATTAAAACCACCAAAACACTTCCGGAAAATCTCAGAAACAAGCAAGATCCAGCAGATTTCAATCAAGCCTTTTCCTATTACCAAAGCATACTGGCTGATCACTTAGAAAAGTTGGAGAAAATGGTAGCGTTACCACAAAATTGTATAAAAACGGCAACTTTTTCTGTAATTGCTGGCTACCTCACAAGAACGGTACAAGAAAATATAGACTTATGGTGGATGTTGTAACCTATTAGTTAGTGAACAAACAGATTCTCCTCTTAACTACATGATTTCTCAAATAGATAGAGGGGGATTGAAATATCCCAAACCTCAATTTACTAACATTTTAATTTTGTTGGATACCAGCTTAAAATATTTATTTAGTATTGACAGACTTGAAAAGGACATAATTAAAGTTTTAATGGCCATATTTATACCTACAATAATGAAAAACCCCATTTTCTCATGTCCTTTGATAAATGATGAAAGTCATAGGAAAATATTGTGTACACATATCTTGAAAAAATTTCTACGACCCTATGTGACAAATTTTTGACAGAAATCAACAGATAATAATAATTGTAAAGAAAAGACCAAATCTAGAAAAATTTTAAAGCTTTAAAATAGTAGATTATTTTGCAGATTTTAAATGTGTTTTAAGAGGCTACTTCACTCACGGGAACACACCCTCAGTCTAAAGTTAATCTTATGAGACAGTTATTTTACAACACCTCGTTTGTATTTCAAAATTTTTAAATGATTTTTTTTTTTTTTTTTTTTTTTTTTTTTTTTTTTTGCACTTGATAGTTTAGATCGATCTCTATGCAGGCCATTTTTTACTTTTTCGATTTTTTTTACAGTTTTTTTTAATGAGGATACTTTCACTTTCGGAAACGTTTTCGAAAGTAGCAGTATCCTCATGAAAAAACCCGCAACCGAAATCGAAAAAGTAAAAAAACGGCCTATGTAGAAATCCACCTCCGCTATCTAGCAAAAAAAAAAAAAAAAAAAAAAAATCATTTCAAAATATTGAAATACAAACGAGATATTGTAAAATAATTGTTCCATAGGATTAACATTAGCGAGCGGATGTTTTCCAGTGAGTGAAGTAGCCTCTTAAGCAATAGAAAAGCTAATAATGATCCGTCTCATAATCTTTATCATTTTTAAAGATTTTAAACTATAATTACTATAAATATTAATTTCATTTATTGTAATAATGAAATTAGCAAGTCTTCAGGTCGGGGGCTTCAAACGTCACTCTGCAATTTCATTTTAAAATCCTTTTAATTTAGTATTTTAAATATTCAAAAGCCACTGTTTCATTTCTTTCACATTTGTATTATCAATTGCTACAAGTAATCGTATATATTATTTCTGTTGTCAACATTCCTTTTTATATGCATTTAAAAAGCGCACAATAATGAGTAAGGTATCACTCGAAAGGTTTTTGAACAAGCTTCTGACATAGTACACTCACATTTCGTTAAAACATGTTTTTTTTATTAAAAATTGCAGTTAATTCAAAATTATTTCAAAAAAATTTTTCATGAATCAAATTAAATGTTTTCTCAAATCAATGTTGCCACAAAAACAAAATACCGCATTATATCATGCTGAGCAATGATTATATATTAAAACAATTAAATGGTACAAAAAAGATAAAGTGCGATGTCTACGCACGGGCTTATTTTATATTCATGATTGAAAAGGAAAATTGAAATTGAAATGTTTAGAAGAAAACGACACCATCGATTGATCGAAGCTGTGGTATCTCACGTGTAGCCTAAAAGGTATAATAAGGTATAATTTGTTATATTAGATTAAATTTTATTTTATATGTATTTTATAATTTATATGTTTTCTTTGTCCCATGTTTTTCTCGAAGCGGATGACGTCATCCTCTAATGCAATTAAAATACAATTGTTAATTTTTTCCTATCGCGTGCCTTTTGCTATCTTTCATCAGTAACTTTGATGAAATAAATGAGATGATATTCCGGCTTAACTAATGCTGTTTGTAGATATTTTAATCCTTATTTTATTTTATTATTATTATTATTATTTATAAGTTTAAACTTTCATCTAAAAAATATTAGACTGCAGTGCGAAATCCTAGTATGGGTCCACTGGTTTTAATTTAATCCACTACTTGGTATTTTGCATTAATCTTTTTAAAACTTGCTCATAGTTTTTTATCTATTAATTAAATTTTAGTGTTAATAAATATTTTCACTCCATAAACATTGTTTGTTTTATTTTTTATGGAAATCTATTTATAAATAAAGATCAGTGTTATTAATTTATATATTATAATTAATTAAAAAAAGAACTTCTATATTAAAAACAAATATTTTAAATTAAAAATATCAGTTACTACAGCAATTTAAATTGTTATTTATAAAAGAAAAGATAATAAATACATTTGTGAAATTCTAGAAATTAATTACAAAGTTTATTTTTTAAGCTATATTTTTTAACTTTCCATATAAATATTCTCAATACAGCCTTTGTTTACGTTATTTACTGATCACTACCTCCGTAATACATACGTTAATGTATTACAGAGGTAGCATATACTGATACATATTGAAATATGTCAGTTGTCGCCGATAGATGGCACTGTACTCTGGGACCAAATTGGCTTCCAATTTCTGTATGGGGAAAACGCGTTTACGACCGGCATTTAGTATTAAGGAGGCAGTGGCTTTGGACAAATTAGATAAATTCCATACGTTCCTAAAAGAAGCACTCAACAAAAATTGACTTACTCAATAACGGACTTTTTAAAAAAATGGTTAACAAGTAAATAAATTTATTACTTCCCAAAATGATGATCAATTTGTTTTATTTTTATTTAAATTTTCCATTTCTTATTAATTTATGATTTTAAGAACAGGCATATATTTGTAGGTTAATTCATTTACTTTTTATATCTAACATAGATGGCGCCACTATTGTGACGGTTAACACGAAATTTCGGATAACACGAAAAAAATTCGCAGTCCCTTCAATTTCGTGTTAACGAGGTTTGACTGTATATATATATATATATATATATTAAATTGATTAACATATTTGAATTTTATTTTATTTATTTATTTATTTATTTTTACCAAATACATTTTTTTATGTTACACCTTTTTAAAAATTTTTTTCGATTTATAATATGTACGATTATACAGATATACTCTTCAGAAGAGATATATTTACATGTACATTATGTTTAGTATTGTGTACTCCATATACATGTACAGTAGGTATTCGTTTTAAGTAAAGTCTTATATCTAGTAATGCAACAACTATTCTTTATTTTTCCCGTTTTCTTAATATTTTAAGAGAATTCTTGTAATATCTTAGAATAATACAAGATATTTTCGATTTTTATGCATGTAATTTTACACTAATATATGTTTACGAAGATATATATTATATTTTCTAGTATGCAACCCGCATATTTACATGTATAGTGTATGCATTTAAATTAGATGTAATAGTCTGCTACTATTCCGTTTCCTGCCTTCTTACGCAGTAGTAACAAAAAATAAATTATCAATTATCTAAATAACCCTCTCCCTCCAAAATTTCAACTTCTCCCCCATCTCTCAAATTTTAATTTTGTTTAAACTGTATAGTTAAAAAATATTAAGCTATATTTATCATTTTGTTGTAATAATAAATAATGAACCATCTAAATTACCTCTGCCCACCCCCAAAATTTCCGACGTTTGCCCCTCTTGAGTACACAAAACTTAAAATCTTTAAACTTCTTTTTTTTTTTTTTTAATATGACCTATTTATTACGTTCTAGAAACAATAAATATTGAATCTTTCAAATAAATCGCTTAAATATGTCCTCCCAACTAAGAAAGGTGGTTCTGCCAAACCTTAAATTGTCCTCTGTTAGTTAAAAAATGCCTTGCAAATATTTAAATACTGTGCATTTTAATTAAATTAATATTTATAAAATACTAAATATTTTTTCCAA
Source organism: Maratus michaelseni (assembly GCA_963931845.1). Taxonomy (NCBI): domain Eukaryota; kingdom Metazoa; phylum Arthropoda; class Arachnida; order Araneae; family Salticidae; genus Maratus; species Maratus michaelseni. The sequence continues at coordinate 13,185,654 of OZ007587.1, forward strand.
AGAAATCATCAGAAAAAAAAAATAGATAAGTATCGTTGAACTATAGAATAAGACTGAATGAAAATTATATTACCCGAAACTACAAACTATACCAAGACAAACGGTAGTATTAATTTCGAAACTCTCACTTGACTAAACCGATACATTAGTAGCATGCTTTATGATTTAACATATCTGTATGTACTTTTTAATTTCTTTCTATGACAAATTACTTATGATTAATATTTTTATTTTTACAGGTGCATTGACACTAACGTCAAGTATTCTTATTCCATTTACAATAGGAATGAGTACACCTTTTGCCATAGCTGGAGGAGCCGTTACAATATCTGGTTCTTCTACAGCTTTTGGTACAGCAGTTACAGAAAAAGTTCGAGCCAACAAACTAATAAAAGAAGCTCAAAAAATTATTAAAGAAAATGAGCAATGCTTTGTGGCAATGTCTAATTACCTGGAGCATGAAATGAAATTGAAAGAAGTTCTATCTGAAATTTTAAAAATCGATATTGTAAAAAATGTAATTCCAGGTGTAAAAGATCTTGTTGAAAAGGGTATGAAGATTAAAAATCGTTCTGAAAGATTGAGTTATATTGAGAAAAATATACTAAACATCATAAAGTGCTTAAAGAAAGATATGGCAGAAAGTGTGCCTCAAATTGCTGTGATAACTGTTGTATCACTTTTGTCGGCAATTTTTGTATCAATGTGGGTCAATGAAAATCAGTTTGCACTTGAACACAAAGCATTACACGCAAAAAGTATTTTGGAAATTATTTCATCGTCAGATGAAATTTTTGACTGGGTAGGTTTAATTACTGGTAAAGCAGCATTCGCAAAAAGTGTTGCCAAAGCAGCTCTCCGTGGTACGGTAGGTGCATTAAGCATGGCAATAGACGGTGCTGGTATTGTTTTAACGTCTATTCAGATACACAAAGGATCACCAAGTTCTCATGCGGAAAAGATTGTTACAGCTGCAAATGAGTTGGAAAAAGAATTGGAAATTTTACAAGAGGTCCGATGTAATCTGGATATATCGCAACAGAAATCATGAAATATCTGTATTATGAGCTTTATCCAAAGAATGTTTTTGTAATTTCTTTTTTTATTATTTTTTTAATTAATTATTTTTTACCCATTTTAATGTATGGGACGTCTATTTATATTACTAGGGGATCTATTAATTCACAATCCAAAAACATATTGTTATAGCTGTAAATTAGTAGTAAAAAGAAAACAAAACAGTGTGAAAAGCTTATGAAAATATTAGTTTATACTCATCCAAAAACCCTTAGGCGTCTGTTTGCTGTAAACAATGAATGTTTCTTTTTTATTTGTGTATGCATAATATGTAATGAATTTCATTTCCTTATATCTTTAAAAACCAATTTATTCTGTCGAGACTTTGTGAATCTGATGAAAACTTATCAAGTTTCTGGGACGTCTGTTTACTCTACTGAAATACTTTATTTTCAATAAGAATTGTTTTTTTTTCATGTAATATTTTTGGCTTATTTTAATCTATCAAGATTTGTTTTATTTTGTTATTTGAAAATTTTTGTATGATGATTCTGCTACCATTTGAGAAGTCTATTTAAAAAATTGCGTTAAATATTAAACAAAAAAATGAAATAAATAAATAAATATCTGCTCAATTTGTTAAAATTGCTTTATTCATCTCCACACTTTTTTGTTTGTATGTCATCTTTTCTTTAAAAATATGAAATAACCTTTCAAGATTTTACAATTTCTCTTAAAACTGCCTTCAAAAATTATTCTTCATGTTAAAAAAATCCAGCGGTTGGTCATATTGATAATTTTAAATATTTACGTATTTTTAAAAAATAAAAATAAGTTTCTAAAAATTTACAACAAATAAGAATTTGTTTCAAAGTTTATAAAAATGACAGAATTTTAAAAACTCCTGGAAATTCCAATGTTTCAATGTAATCTTTTCAGTCCTTCTTCTTTTGACATCATTTTGTAAATCCTAGTAAATTTTTAAAAAAACTTGCTGCTAGAGGTATAAACTAAACATAATCTACATCATTGGTAAAATATTTTTATACATTTCATTAATTTCTTAAATTTTGTATTGGTGCATAAATTGTAGTGTATTTTCAAAAAGTTAACTTAATTACACCCAGAGAAAAGTTTTGTTGAATCAACAAAAATTTGGTTGGCCCAAGAAAACTTTCCGTTTAAATATGGGTCAGTGGAAAATTTGTTTGAATCAACAAGAAAAATATTGTTGATTTTTTTTGCAATTCCAACAAAAAAATTGGTATCGTCAGCAAAAAAATGTTCTGTTAATTCAAGTAAAAATGTTTCAATTTTACTTGAATTAACAAAATTATTTTCTTGAAAGTTTTCTCAGAATAAATATAATTATCTGTTACTTTAAGAGTTCTTTTCAGTTTCGGAAGCAAAAACATTTGTTTAAAGAACAATTGTTTTGTGTAATTTTAAGAATTTTGTTTTTGTTTTAACAACAAAAGGTTTTTGTTACATAAACAATAATTTTAAAGTAAATATACTTTAAAATTATTTTTTGTATTAGAACCAATCTAAACTTAACTATTTTTTTAGGTAATCTTTAATTCATTTTCAGCAGCGAATTACGCCTGTAATCCTTGAATAACAACAAGTGAATTTTTATCCTGCTTTTTTTTCAAGCGTAAATCTACAGTTCGAACGATGTCCCCAGCTGGGAATCGAAACCGGGTCCTCAGAATAACGATCTGAGACTCTAACCACTGAGTCAAAAGGAACGATAACCAAACTCGAAATTTCTCACTCTTATATATGTCGGACCGAACGCAGCACAAGATGAAAATGTCTTCATGAGCACAGCGCCCGCTTAAAAGTAGGGGAAGCCCGACGTTACTCTGGGGCTCCCCTCTACAAATTGCTTTGTTATTTACTAAATACATTTTTGGTATGATGCAACAATTTGAAATTTTACCATCAAAATTTCGAGTAAACAACAATTTAGAAAGAACGAGCTTCTTAGATAAAAACTTCGTAAGGGAAAAATGCATTTCTTACCCTAATTGAATATATATATATATATATATATATATATATATATATATATATATATATTGTAAAAAGTTATTCTGAAAAGTAAATTTGGGGGAACGTTTGTATTTATTTGGTAAGCACGGGCTTCCCAGGACTATTCGGTAAACAGGCCCTGCATGAGCATGCAAATTTTTGCGGCAAACATGAGACGAAAATACAAAGCCCAGCATACGGCAACATATAGTTAATTTTTAATTCATTTTCAGCAGTGAATTACGCCTGTAAAAAGCAGGATAAAAATTCACTGGTTATTATTCAAGGATTACAGGCATAATGCACTGCAGAAAATTAATTAGAAATTAACTGTGTTACCGTATGCTGTGGGCCCCACCAGTGGCTGAGAGGTTCTGTTCTCGAAGCTGGTAGACGGGAGGTGCTGGGTTCGATCCAATCGCGCCCGTCGGCCTAATCGTTCGGAGTTTTCGTGGTTTTCTTCGAGCCGTGGATTTATCCATGCGTAAATACGGGTTAGGTTCCCTTAGAAAGACCCCCACGAAGGGCACTCCCCCCGGGCCTATATCCCAAAGTGTAGATAATTGGCCGTCAATAATCAACCCAACCCAACCCAATCCGTATGCTGTGGCCCCAGAGCGCTATTCTGAGGACCCGGGTACGATTCCCGGCTTGGGACATTTTCCACTCTGTCGGTTTACGCTTGAAAAAAGCAAGATAAAAATTCACTGGTTATTATTTAAGAATTACTGGCGCAAATCACTGCTGAAAATGATTTAAAAATTAATCCGTTCTTGAGATTTAGTTACAGTGAAAATGATGAAAAAATAACATAGCAGTGCCACCTGTTGGGCTATTGACACCAATACGTAATCAGCTTCTATTTATGTCAAGGTCTAACTCAATCTGTATTTTGATGTAAATCAGTGCATTAGTTCTTGAGAAATCGCGAATCTATTGCAGAAATCGCGAAAATTGCAACATAGCAGCGCCACCTGTTGCGCGATTTATGCCAAAAACTAACCAGCACCAATTTATATCAGGAAGTAACTGAATATAAAGTTTAATTAAATTCCGTGCATTAGTTCTAGAAATAGAGCGCCCTCAAAATTTTTGTCACATACAGACAGACAGAGTCATAGACAGTCATTTTCTGAAAACAGTCATATCGTGTTCAGGACCTTCTAAAATCCGTCGAAAACCAGAAGTTGAAAATTTTCATGATTCCAATACTTTCTTCTTGTAAAGATAGAAGAAAGTAATAAATGGGATAGGGGGATTTTTAAAACTACATTGGTCCGTCCCAATTAAAAAAGTTTTAATTATCCAAATTATCCAAATTTAATCCAAAAATTATGTTAATCCTTTAATTATACAGCTATATAAGTCAAATAAAGCAAGTTACGTGAGAGAGTTATGGCTACTACACAACAATTTAAATTTTGTAAAAGCAACAAAATTTGGCTGGAATTATAAATTGCAAAATTATGGTAAAATTAAAAAAACAGATTTTGTTAATTCAAGTAAAATTGATGAAATTTTGTTAAAATTTTGTAAGAGTGTCAACAATATTTTTTTTTTTTTTTGTCAATGCAACAAAACCAACATTTTACTTCAACTAAAAATTTTTGCTTGAAACAACCAAAATGTACTCAACAAAACATGTTTTGTTGTTTTAATGAATTCCTTTTTCTGGGTGTATTAAACAGTCCTGCTATTAGAGATCTAAACTAAAGGTAACCGTAACCTGGCTTCATTTTTCAAAATACCTCTAGTTCTTATTTTAGTAGTTTAGTGCTGCAATTTAAACAATAGTAAATTTAAAGTTTCAAATAAAAACTACGAAATAAACAGCATATCTTCTATATTTAATGGCATCCGGATCAACGAGCATGCATTTCTCTTTTTGATATTGTTTTTAATCAATGTCAATAAAATAATGTGTGGATAAAATAAAAATGTAATAATCTTTTTAACATTTTCCAACATAGTTGAAAAGTATTGAAATTAATTTATTATATAATTTATTATAGTTTTATAGTTGACAAGTGTTTATGCATTCGGTTTATATGTCTGTCCATTCTCGAACCCTCGGAAATATATTCGGGTTGTCATATAATTTTTATATTTTATTGCTGTTTATTATAGATGTTTAGCATTGAAAATGGAGAGTGTTGCATTTATAGTTCGTTTACAAGGGCAGAAAAAGTATTCCGTCACATGATAGGGAAAAACCGTTTTCTATTCATTTTAATGTTGTTACAATACTTCACACATGATGAAATTGATATGCCTCATACTGAGGTGGACTAAAACATGCTTTCTCGGCAGTATAGGGAAAGTAGCATTTATAATTCGTTTACAGGGACGCAAAAAAATTCAGCGACATTATGGTGTGGGGGGAAATATCGCTGTCGATGCGTTTTAATTATGTCAGAATACTTCAAACATAATGAACTCGATATGCATCAATGAAATGGACTCAAAAATGCTTTCTCGGATGTATAGAATAAGTAGTAATATTAATTCGTTTACAGGAAAGCAAAAAAACTATTTCATTGCATTATGATCTATGGGGTAAAACCATTAACGATGCATTTTAACCATATTATGATAGTTCAAACATACTGAAGTAAAAAGATTCACTGAAATGCACTACAACATGTTTTCTTTTGATTATGAAGTGCGTAAAATTTATCGCTCATTTACAGGGATGGACAAAATAATTTGATTACAGAACGGACTATGATCGATTACACTGCATTAAAAAATGAAATTTCTTAATAATATTCCGTTAGTGTTAGTGTTTCAAAACCTATGTCTCATACATGAATTTTCATTCTTGTTTAGAAAAGCAAATCCTTGTTTTCATAATTTCAAATAACTATTACACAATATGTTTGTATTACAGCGTGGTACAAAATGATAGGAACGACACAAAGGAAATAAATCAGTTCGTGTTTGTTATTCAAATGCGCAAATCGTTTATTAAAATTAAATACATGATATTCCTATTAACATAAAAGCAATGGTTTACTTATATTGATTATTATTACCTATTAAAAATGGTGTTCTTATATTTTTTCTATTGAAAAAATGTCTTTTGTTAAATTTACACTGGATCAAAATGATAAAAACGTCGTAAATATTCCGAAATCACGGCTCTTGATTTGTTTATATTTTCGCATATTATTCAACAAAGCATTTAAAATATTATTCTGATCCCATTCGCTTACATTTCCACATTTAATATATATATATATATATATATAATGTGCAATATGAAAATTCAGTTTTCTGGACTGAAGTGATCTTGGGCGCAATCTGGTTATGCAAAAATGCGGATAATGGTTTCAGTCACACACACACACACACAAAAAAAAATTATATTGGGAAATATATATTTCTCAGAAATCTGTTTCTAAAAAAATAATAATAAAAATCTAATGGATGTGTAAATATGATCAATTTTATTTTTAACAAAAATAATTAAAAATAATGAAGCGTAAGTGTATGAAAATAATGCTTACATACACTTACAGGTTACGCCGAAAGGTCCCTGGTTTGAATCCTGGCCTTGACACTTTGCACTCAGTTGGAAAATTACAACTCGCTATGTTATTTACCAATGAGAATAATTGGGTTAAAATTAATAATGTGTAATTACATATCCAACTTTTTCTTGGAGTTCCATTACCTGCGATTTATTCTGTTGAGCTGATTCAGATATCAGAGCAGATGTCATAGTCAATAAGGTTCTCTGGGTGAGTTGTGTCCGCCAGATTTGTCCAGGATAGCTCAGTTGGCAGAGCATTGGTAGCTTATGCCAAAAGGTCCCTGCTTGGAATCCTGGCCTGGACACTCTGCACTCACTAGGGAAGGTCCCCAACTGCCAGATCGGTATTTTGTAGAGAGTGGTGTCGTTGGAAAGCTCTTATCGTGGGGAGTAGATAATATTTGACAGTTCTGCATCAGCTGTGGGTGCGGTGGTGACCTTCTGCGGACTGTGAAGGTCACCGGAAGTGGCAGGTGTTGACACCGGAAGGGACAGGTGGGGATAACAGGCATGTTGAGACAGGAAGTGAACAGGAAGTGTAGATAGGAAGTTTAACCAGAAACGCGGCAGGAAGTGAGTGCGATAAGGAGAGAGGGGGAGGGCTTATTTTTGTGGGGGGCTTATGCTAACCTGAAATAAAAACGGAATTATTTCTTACTTTGTAAAAATTTAACATAAAATGTATCTTTTTTTTTTTTTTTTTTTTTTTTTTTTTTTTTTTTTTTTTTTTTTTTTTTAACTTGAAATAAAAAAAAAAATTTTGTTGCTAACTAACACATGAAAGAAAATGGAAATCTTTAAAAAGTTAGCATACTTTATAAAAGTTAGCATGAAATTTATTTTAAGACTGGAAACGTGACAGGAAGTAAGACCGAAACGGGATTAGACATACTTTTTCCAAAAAGGGTTTTCAGGAAGCAGTAAACATGTTTTGGGAACATGTTTCGGAGCTTGTTGCAACAGGAAAGGCAGTTTAAAAGACTGGAAGTGATTAAGCGATAAGAAAAGTACAGGAATATACACGTAGATTTTGTTCTTTGTAGAGGGTGAAATTTTATTTTATTTTTTATTTAAAGAGTTTTCTTTTTCTTTTTCTTTTCTTTTCTTTTTTTTTTTCATTTAAAGCGTTTCAAATTATTTTTTATTTTATTATTATTATTTTTTTTTTTTTTGTAGTGGTTTACGTATTATTTTAATTTTTAGTGACGTTAGAACCTGCAATGTTCTGTACCACACATGTCTTATCTTAGGTGTGTTGTTATCTCTTTAAATGCGAGAGATGGGGCTTCAGACCTGCGTTGAGATATCTTTATCATAGTTTTAATGAACTGCAGGAAATTGTCTTTAGCTATTGAGTAATTCGAGAGTTTTGGTTTAATATGAATGCTATTACATCTGTTTGTTTAATTTATAAGCGCATTTCTCTTACAACACTCTGTCAACAGATCACTTCCATATTCGAAATAATAATTTAGAGGAAAAATTTTTATCTGAAAATACTATGAAATTTTATTTATAGAGATTGACAAAAATAGTATGCCTAATTCTTTCTTGTATTAACATTATATTCGAAATAGAGTTTTGTTACGAAAAATAACGTGTTTACATATTTTAAAAACGAAAGCAAAGTGATTTTTACAAATGTAACTAACCCACGCATTTGTGTTATTGAATTAAATTACAATGCTTAACCGTACGTATGTATTCACCGTACTATTTTCCTGCAAAAGCCGTTTCACAAACTTGTGTACTGAAATTAATGTGGCATTTTTAGGGAAAAATTAATTCAAGTCTTTGAGACTAATCTTTCAAAGGAAAAAAAGATTTGTCATACTTTCTCTTACATTATATCTTCCGTTTTTTAAGTTTACAAATTTGTGGACTAACTTAAATAATCGTTTTTAGGATACTTAAACAATATATTTTTTTAATTATATGTTTTTTTTTTTAATTGATTTGTAATATAGCTTTTTTTTTCTTTTTTTTTTCTTAAAAGGGTACTGTAGAATAACTTATGTCACAAATACTACATCCTTCTTTAGTTAAATATGTTTCACTTAAGACATGACAAAGTGTCTTAGAAACATTTCATTTTGGAGTTAAGTGATTAAACAAGAAAAATATTATTTATAAAAACACAACACATAAGACCAGTGACTGAGAGGTTCTGGTTTTAAAGCTACTAGACGTTTGGGTTTAAACTTCTCTCGCGCTCGTCGACCTAACCGTTCGGAGTTTTCTTCGAACCTTGTCAATACGAGTTAGGAGCCCTTAGAAAGACCCCTAGAGTGACCTATATCCCAAACGTAGATAATCGGTTTTAACAAATAACCAAACATCCACAACACATAAGACATTTTAGATCATTTTAGATCATTCCATTTAGTTAATAAGTGATTTAACGAGCAAAATATTATTCATAAATCATACAATAAGAGAATTTTAAAGAATTTTTTCTTTCAAATGAACAATTTTTAGTGACTGTTTAACTTATTAAAGAGAGCGGGTATTTTGTTTAGAGTTATACGATTAAAATAAATTTTCAATAGATTTGACTTTATACAACCAACATTTTTAAAAAAGAGAATGGAATCTAGTTTTTATAAATTAACGTATTTCAATTTTACAAATACTTCACACCCCTCTCTTTTTCCCCTATTTTGGTAGATTTTATACACATAAGACATAAAAGGCGTTTTAGAATACATCATTTAGAAATTAAGCGACTTGATAAGTAAAATATTATTTATAAAAGCAATAGACACGAAAGTAATAAGGATTTTTACTTACAAATGTACGAACTTCTGATAGGTAAGACTGTCTAAATCATTGTGCAAGAATTAAGTGATTATTGAACTCATAAGATTGTATGATAAAATAATCATGTGTCATTTTAAACAAATAAAATGTTAGTATTTTTAAACCAATAAAATGTCAGTATTTTTAAACCAATAAAATGGTAGTATTTTTTACAGGAGCGCCCTCTATCATTATATATATTTCACTGAAACGAGTTCATAACATTATACTGTACTCTGAAATCGTTGTAGTAGCTTGTGTTTTTTTTTTTAAGTTAGTTTTCGTTTAAGTTATTATGGAACGAATTTTAGATTCTTGTGTTGGTGATGTGACCTTGGAGTGTCAACACTCATCACCAAAGTTAAATAATCAAGAGATGGATTCTACACTTTTATCCAAAGAAGGACTCGTTTCGAAGTATGAAGTGAAACCCACCTCATCAGGACTAAAGAAACAGAAGTTACCCCATATGTGTAAGATGTGTAACAAAGCATTTCCTCGAAAAGTTAACTTAGTGTTTCATATGAAAACTCATCTAATTGAAAAATCTTTTCGTTGTGAGGTGTGTGCTGAAGTTTTTTCACAAAAGAGTGATTTACGTAATCATCAAAAGATTCACAAATCGCCCAAACAATACAAGTGTAGGGATTGCAACGAGATATTTTCAAGAATGGCTGACTTATTGAAACATAAGAAGACTCACAAGTCACGAAAACAACATTCATGTGTAAAGTGTTGTGAAATTTTTAATTGTGAATCGGATTTAGTACAACATTGTGATACTTTACATAAAGTTGTGAAATCGCCTGATTTATTATTTGAAAAAGTGAAGCATTTTAAAAGACAACATGATGTGCGAAATATTTTTACTAAAACTATTATCATGTCTAATGAGAGGAATCAAAAAGACTTTCGTTTGTTTTTTAACAGTATTCGAACGGATGTTTTAAACGAATTAAATTACCAATTGCAAATGAAAAAGTCAATAAAATGGTATGCAGCTGTTAAAGTGGATGTCTATCGTGAAACACAAGATGCAGACTTGGAGAATGCGACGCCCTTTTTTATTTCCAAAAGTGAATTGGAATTAACAGACCAAAACATACATGTACATGCTGAGAATGCCTTTTTAAAGTTGTACAACGGCTTTGAAGATTTCACAGAACGAGTGTTTAATTGGACATTACGAAAAATTTTGAAATTAGAATTGATTACAGCTCAATATGACAGGCTTATTTGATTTGTATTATTTTAAATGATTAATAAATCGTTTGATTTCGAAAAAAAGTGTTTTTTTTAGCATACACTGTGTGACTTTTAAACTAATGTTGTGTATTTTGAATGTGTCAGACAAAACAGGAGTGTGTTGACATTTAAAAAAAAAAAGATTTTACATAATATAAAAGTTTTACAATAAAAATTGACTTACCTAAAGTTTTTTCAAGATAGTCACGATATCCTTTCCATTACAATTATTTTAAGGAAATAGAATTTAATTTTGTTGTGAATAACACTTTGTTGTTAACATCACGTGGTTTGTCTTATCATAACTATGAGATCCTAAGATCACTTCCTATTAACATGATAACGAAGAGTAAAAAAAAAATGACTAATGCAAGCCGATTTTCCTGCCTAAACTTGTTATCAGCTTGCATGAGTGACTCATCTTTACATGTGTGGATTTGTATGTTGAAAAAATGATTGCTATGTTTAACCCGTGTAGACGATTTTTATCCGGAAGCTGTTTGAACTACCAAATTTCAGATATCACACATTTTACTAGAACATTTAAATATTTTAATGTCTTTTCGCCCGCAAATTGGAAACTTAGGATTATCACCTTTACATCGAGACATGGAAGGTAGAAAAATAATAACGTTACACTTAGACAATATTTTAATTTAAGAAGAATTAGACTTAACACATTGTTAGAGTTTCTTTGAAAAATATCTAGTTGGTTGTAAATTTTAGAAAATTCGACCTAACGAAATTAACACACTTAAAAATATCTAGTTGGTTATACATTTTATAAAATAAGCAACAAATAAACATTTCGATACATTGACAAAAGAAAATAATTAAGTTTAAGTAAACTTTACACTTAGACAATATTTCAAACTAAAAAAAATAATAACTTTACACTTATATAATATTTTCAACTAAGGAAAATTAATAACTTTAAAAATCAGACTTAACACATTGCTAAAGTTTTTTTAAAACAACACAACATTTTCAAAGCAGTGGAAATAGTATACCTGAAAAAAATTCAACTTAGTGGAATTTAATAGTGAAATTTTTTAACCTCACTCATTTAAAAAATAAAACTTTGTAAATTTTTTCCATTTTTAAAATAAAACTTATTTAAAAAATAAATAAGCAACTATTAAACATTTTGAATGTCTTAGACAAAGTGTGAATAAATTTGTTGAAATAATATAAAACATGAAAAATTTCATTACTTTTAAAAGAAATTTTATTTTTGGTGAAATAAACTCGAGGTATTTATTATATGTTACTTAAACTACATGAGAATTGATTGAAAATGTGTTACTTTTATTCACTCACAAGATAAGACATGATGTTACAATATACACATAGGAATGACATAGGAATTTCAGATGGGTTTTTCTCCCACACAAGACGTCACTGATAACATATTTACTGATCAAGTCATAAAATCATAGTTTAGGGTAGGTTTTTAAGCACGAAGTTTAGTTGAGATTTAAGATATTTGAGAAATATAAACTACAACTTTGGCTACTTTTTGAAATTTCCCCCTACATAAGAAAAAGAACATAGAAAAATAAAATGAAAAGTCGTATTTGAATGGAATCAAATTATTATCCTTTCACTTAACAGCTGAATGCGTCGGTAATTACATCACAAAGGCACTGATAACAACTGATTGAATATATTGTGTTTCTTTTTTAAGGTTAAATTGATTTAATATTCAAGTTATTTCTTAATGATACACTTAAAAACAATAAACTTAATTAGCATTCAAAAAGCAAACGATCACATTATTGTGTAAAACAATCAAATGTTTTAAAAGTCACGAGTTAAAATTTGAAATGACTTAGAGTTTAAGTAGAATTTAGATGTGAACCTTTTAAAATGAAATAATAGTTTTTTTGTATCGCCCTCTATCGGTGGGTAATAGAATTAAGAGATAATTAAAAGTTTTAACTTGAATTCGAGCCCACAACAAAAATTATTTTTCGGTTTTATAATTTAGGGTAGGTTTAACTGAGCAAGCCATGATATTTCAGTATTTATAGACGATTTAAGATATTCGATAAAGCAAATCATTTGAATTTTTAATTTAATTGAAGGGTTTACTGCTTAAAGTACTACAAAATGAGTACAACACGATGCATAGTTTTTTAATTAATTATATTTTTCGAAAGGTGACTTATTGATAAACTTAGGATTTATGTTTAAAGTGAATAAATTTGACATGTTAGGTTCACTTAATAACAGAGGGTTGAATAAGTTATTTTTAATAAAAATAAAGTTTACTAAAAGTTTTTAAAGTTAAAAAAATATAGTTTTAAAAAATTTAAAGTTTACAAAAAGTTTAAAAATCTTTAAGTAAATCAAAATTAACTTTTTAATTTTAACTATTGAGAGACTATAATCTAACTGTTTATCCTCGTAACCAACTGGTGCATATCAACTATATACTCTGTATCTGCATATGCGCAGAAAAACATAGACATTTAATCTAACTTGAGTTCGACTTTAAATTATTTGCCAACTTTTAAGTTTAATTACTATACACAACTCGATTACCTTTCCCACAAAACACCTTTCAGAAACAAAACAGAAATTAACACTTACCGAAAAACACGTCCACTTTGGGTGTTAGTCTTCACTCAACTAACGTTTCTCCCTTATCTTTGCTAGGGGGCACTGCAATCGCCGCTAGAGGCGTTAGTAGTCTTCAGGTGTGTGATAAGAATAAACTTTAAATCCAACTTACACTCGCTCAGTCATTCTTGCTTCTCTCTACCTTGCTAACAACCGTTTGCTGCTGGCTCATTGTTTGGTTGTTTAAACTTGTTGAATGACGTCATCATGTGTTTGTCTAAACTTGTCCAGTCTTGTTTTTATGCAGTACGTCTATTTAGATGAGTCATCACTCGTTTATCTTGGTTGACTTGTCCAAACTTGTTTTTGTGTGGCACGTCTATTTGGGTGAGTCATCGTTCGCTTATCTTGCTTTACTTGTTTGAACTTGTCTAGTATCCACCACCTCATGTCTTTTGTCATAGCTTGAATATACTTTACACCAATCACTTAAATATAAAAGTCTTGTCACAACTTACTTAAACTTTGATAAAAATATTAATTATTTATAAATTTCATCAAATTCTTATTTTTCTGATACATTTACTATGTAATTTTCGTTCAAAAATATGGTAAAGCCCGATTTTAAATCGAAGTCTAAGATAAATTCCCCAAATTTGTAACATTTTAACAGTAATAATAAATATTGTAAGCACCCAGTACATACAAGTTTTGTAAAAATAATATTACTTATAGCTAACTCGTTATGTCCCATGATACAAAACTTCAATATAACTAAAATCAGTGTTAAACGAAAATCTAATCACGTGTCTTTATATATTATTTTGAAATGCAAAGCATTATATCTAAACGAATGATATAAGGAGTAGTTAGAATAGTTCTTATATTTTTGTTAGTAAAAAAATTATACACATTATCTTACAAGGTTGCAATATTCAACACACGGTTCACCATATTTAAAAACGATTCACCATGATTTAAAAACTTAGTAACATATTTTAAATTTATAAATTTAAATTAAAAATACTTAAGTATTTATAATTGTTTATTTATAAAAATATGTTTTAATTTAAATTTATAAATTTAAAATATGTTACTAAGTTTTTAAATCATGGTGAATCGTTTTTAAATATGGTGAACCGTGTGTTGAATATTGCAACCTTGTAAGATAATGTGTATAATTTTTTTACTAACAAAAATATAAGAACTATTCTAACTACTCCTTATATCATTCGTTTAGATATAATGCTTTGCATTTCAAAATAATATATAAAGACACGTGATTAGATTTTCGTTTAACACTGATTTTAGTTATATTGAAGTTTTGTATCATGGGACATAACGAGTTAGCTATAAGTAATATTATTTTTACAAAACTTGTATGTACTGGGTGCTTACAATATTTATTATTAGTGTTAAAATGTTACAAATTTGGGGAATTTATCTTAGACTTCGATTTAAAATCGGGCTTTACAATATTTTTGAACGAAAATTACATAGTAAATGTATCAGAAAAATAAGAATTTGATGAAATTTATAAATAATTAATATTTTTATCAAAGTTTAAGTAAGTTGTGACAAGACTTTTATATTTAAGTGATTGGTGTAAAGTATATTCAAGCTATGACAAAAGACATGAGGTGGTGGATACTAGACAAGTTCAAACAAGTAAAGCAAGATAAGCGAACGATGACTCACCCAAATAGACGTGCCACACAAAAACAAGTTTGGACAAGTCAACCAAGATAAACGAGTGATGACTCATCTAAATAGACGTACTGCATAAAAACAAGACTGGACAAGTTTAGACAAACACATGATGACGTCATTCAACAAGTTTAAACAACCAAACAATGAGCCAGCAGCAAACGGTTGTTAGCAAGGTAGAGAGAAGCAAGAATGACTGAGCGAGTGTAAGTTGGATTTAAAGTTTATTCTTATCACACACCTGAAGACTACTAACGCCTCTAGCGGCGATTGCAGTGCCCCCTAGCAAAGATAAGGGAGAAACGTTAGTTGAGTGAAGACTAACACCCAAAGTGGACGTGTTTTTCGGTAAGTGTTAATTTCTGTTTTGTTTCTGAAAGGTGTTTTGTGGGAAAGGTAATCGAGTTGTGTATAGTAATTAAACTTAAAAGTTGGCAAATAATTTAAAGTCGAACTCAAGTTAGATTAAATGTCTATGTTTTTCTGCGCATATGCAGATACAGAGTATATAGTTGATATGCACCAGTTGGTTACGAGGATAAACAGTTAGATTATAGTCTCTCAATAGTTAAAATTAAAAAGTTAATTTTGATTTACTTAAAGATTTTTAAACTTTTTGTAAACTTTAAATTTTTTAAAACTATATTTTTTTAACTTTAAAAACTTTTAGTAAACTTTATTTTTATTAAAAATAACTTATTCAACCCTCTGTTATTAAGTGAACCTAACATGTCAAATTTATTCACTTTAAACATAAATCCTAAGTTTATCAATAAGTCACCTTTCGAAAAATATAATTAATTAAAAAACTATGCATCGTGTTGTACTCATTTTGTAGTACTTTAAGCAGTAAACCCTTCAATTAAATTAAAAATTCAAATGATTTGCTTTATCGAATATCTTAAATCGTCTATAAATACTGAAATATCATGGCTTGCTCAGTTAAACCTACCCTAAATTATAAAACCGAAAAATAATTTTTGTTGTGGGCTCGAATTCAAGTTAAAACTTTTAATTATCTCTTAATTCTATTACCCACCGATAGAGGGCGATACAAAAAAACTATTATTTCATTTTAAAAGGTTCACATCTAAATTCTACTTAAACTCTAAGTCATTTCAAATTTTAACTCGTGACTTTTAAAACATTTGATTGTTTTACACAATAATGTGATCGTTTGCTTTTTGAATGCTAATTAAGTTTATTGTTTTTAAGTGTATCATTAAGAAATAACTTGAATATTAAATCAATTTAACCTTAAAAAAGAAACACAATATATTCAATCAGTTGTTATCAGTGCCTTTGTGATGTAATTACCGACGCATTCAGCTGTTAAGTGAAAGGATAATAATTTGATTCCATTCAAATACGACTTTTCATTTTATTTTTCTATGTTCTTTTTCTTATGTAGGGGGAAATTTCAAAAAGTAGCCAAAGTTGTAGTTTATATTTCTCAAATATCTTAAATCTCAACTAAACTTCGTGCTTAAAAACCTACCCTAAACTATGATTTTATGACTTGATCAGTAAATATGTTATCAGTGACGTCTTGTGTGGGAGAAAAACCCATCTGAAATTCCTATGTCATTCCTATGTGTATATTGTAACATCATGTCTTATCTTGTGAGTGAATAAAAGTAACACATTTTCAATCAATTCTCATGTAGTTTAAGTAACATATAATAAATACCTCGAGTTTATTTCACCAAAAATAAAATTTCTTTTAAAAGTAATGAAATTTTTCATGTTTTATATAATTTCAACAAATTTATTCACACTTTGTCTAAGACATTCAAAATGTTTAATAGTTGCTTATTTATTTTTTAAATAAGTTTTATTTTAAAAATGGAAAAAATTTACAAAGTTTTATTTTTTAAATGAGTGAGGTTAAAAAATTTCACTATTAAATTCCACTAAGTTGAATTTTTTTCAGGTATACTATTTCCACTGCTTTGAAAATGTTGTGTTGTTTTAAAAAAACTTTAGCAATGTGTTAAGTCTGATTTTTAAAGTTATTAATTTTCCTTAGTTGAAAATATTATATAAGTGTAAAGTTATTATTTTTTTTAGTTTGAAATATTGTCTAAGTGTAAAGTTTACTTAAACTTAATTATTTTCTTTTGTCAATGTATCGAAATGTTTATTTGTTGCTTATTTTATAAAATGTATAACCAACTAGATATTTTTAAGTGTGTTAATTTCGTTAGGTCGAATTTTCTAAAATTTACAACCAACTAGATATTTTTCAAAGAAACTCTAACAATGTGTTAAGTCTAATTCTTCTTAAATTAAAATATTGTCTAAGTGTAACGTTATTATTTTTCTACCTTCCATGTCTCGATGTAAAGGTGATAATCCTAAGTTTCCAATTTGCGGGCGAAAAGACATTAAAATATTTAAATGTTCTAGTAAAATGTGTGATATCTGAAATTTGGTAGTTCAAACAGCTTCCGGATAAAAATCGTCTACACGGGTTAAACATAGCAATCATTTTTTCAACATACAAATCCACACATGTAAAGATGAGTCACTCATGCAAGCTGATAACAAGTTTAGGCAGGAAAATCGGCTTGCATTAGTCATTTTTTTTTTACTCTTCGTTATCATGTTAATAGGAAGTGATCTTAGGATCTCATAGTTATGATAAGACAAACCACGTGATGTTAACAACAAAGTGTTATTCACAACAAAATTAAATTCTATTTCCTTAAAATAATTGTAATGGAAAGGATATCGTGACTATCTTGAAAAAACTTTAGGTAAGTCAATTTTTATTGTAAAACTTTTATATTATGTAAAATCTTTTTTTTTTTAAATGTCAACACACTCCTGTTTTGTCTGACACATTCAAAATACACAACATTAGTTTAAAAGTCACACAGTGTATGCTAAAAAAAACACTTTTTTTCGAAATCAAACTATTTATTAATCATTTAAAATAATACAAATCAAATAAGCCTGTCATATTGAGCTGTAATCAATTCTAATTTCAAAATTTTTCGTAATGTCCAATTAAACACTCGTTCTGTGAAATCTTCAAAGCCGTTGTACAACTTTAAAAAGGCATTCTCAGCATGTACATGTATGTTTTGGTCTGTTAATTCCAATTCACTTTTGGAAATAAAAAAGGGCGTCGCATTCTCCAAGTCTGCATCTTGTGTTTCACGATAGACATCCACTTTAACAGCTGCATACCATTTTATTGACTTTTTCATTTGCAATTGGTAATTTAATTCGTTTAAAACATCCGTTCGAATACTGTTAAAAAACAAACGAAAGTCTTTTTGATTCCTCTCATTAGACATGATAATAGTTTTAGTAAAAATATTTCGCACATCATGTTGTCTTTTAAAATGCTTCACTTTTTCAAATAATAAATCAGGCGATTTCACAACTTTATGTAAAGTATCACAATGTTGTACTAAATCCGATTCACAATTAAAAATTTCACAACACTTTACACATGAATGTTGTTTTCGTGACTTGTGAGTCTTCTTATGTTTCAATAAGTCAGCCATTCTTGAAAATATCTCGTTGCAATCCCTACACTTGTATTGTTTGGGCGATTTGTGAATCTTTTGATGATTACGTAAATCACTCTTTTGTGAAAAAACTTCAGCACACACCTCACAACGAAAAGATTTTTCAATTAGATGAGTTTTCATATGAAACACTAAGTTAACTTTTCGAGGAAATGCTTTGTTACACATCTTACACATATGGGGTAACTTCTGTTTCTTTAGTCCTGATGAGGTGGGTTTCACTTCATACTTCGAAACGAGTCCTTCTTTGGATAAAAGTGTAGAATCCATCTCTTGATTATTTAACTTTGGTGATGAGTGTTGACACTCCAAGGTCACATCACCAACACAAGAATCTAAAATTCGTTCCATAATAACTTAAACGAAAACTAACTTAAAAAAAAAAACACAAGCTACTACAACGATTTCAGGGTACAGTATAATGTTATGAACTCGTTTCAGTGAAATATATATAATGATAGAGGGCGCTCCTGTAAAAAATACTACCATTTTATTGGTTTAAAAATACTGACATTTTATTGGTTTAAAAATACTAACATTTTATTTGTTTAAAATGACACATGATTATTTTATCATACAATCTTATGAGTTCAATAATCACTTAATTCTTGCACAATGATTTAGACAGTCTTACCTATCAGAAGTTCGTACATTTGTAAGTAAAAATCCTTATTACTTTCGTGTCTATTGCTTTTATAAATAATATTTTACTTATCAAGTCGCTTAATTTCTAAATGATGTATTCTAAAACGCCTTTTATGTCTTATGTGTATAAAATCTACCAAAATAGGGGAAAAAGAGAGGGGTGTGAAGTATTTGTAAAATTGAAATACGTTAATTTATAAAAACTAGATTCCATTCTCTTTTTTAAAAATGTTGGTTGTATAAAGTCAAATCTATTGAAAATTTATTTTAATCGTATAACTCTAAACAAAATACCCGCTCTCTTTAATAAGTTAAACAGTCACTAAAAATTGTTCATTTGAAAGAAAAAATTCTTTAAAATTCTCTTATTGTATGATTTATGAATAATATTTTGCTCGTTAAATCACTTATTAACTAAATGGAATGATCTAAAATGATCTAAAATGTCTTATGTGTTGTGGATGTTTGGTTATTTGTTAAAACCGATTATCTACGTTTGGGATATAGGTCACTCTAGGGGTCTTTCTAAGGGCTCCTAACTCGTATTGACAAGGTTCGAAGAAAACTCCGAACGGTTAGGTCGACGAGCGCGAGAGAAGTTTAAACCCAAACGTCTAGTAGCTTTAAAACCAGAACCTCTCAGTCACTGGTCTTATGTGTTGTGTTTTTATAAATAATATTTTTCTTGTTTAATCACTTAACTCCAAAATGAAATGTTTCTAAGACACTTTGTCATGTCTTAAGTGAAACATATTTAACTAAAGAAGGATGTAGTATTTGTGACATAAGTTATTCTACAGTACCCTTTTAAGAAAAAAAAAAGAAAAAAAAAGCTATATTACAAATCAATTAAAAAAAAAAAACATATAATTAAAAAAATATATTGTTTAAGTATCCTAAAAACGATTATTTAAGTTAGTCCACAAATTTGTAAACTTAAAAAACGGAAGATATAATGTAAGAGAAAGTATGACAAATCTTTTTTTCCTTTGAAAGATTAGTCTCAAAGACTTGAATTAATTTTTCCCTAAAAATGCCACATTAATTTCAGTACACAAGTTTGTGAAACGGCTTTTGCAGGAAAATAGTACGGTGAATACATACGTACGGTTAAGCATTGTAATTTAATTCAATAACACAAATGCGTGGGTTAGTTACATTTGTAAAAATCACTTTGCTTTCGTTTTTAAAATATGTAAACACGTTATTTTTCGTAACAAAACTCTATTTCGAATATAATGTTAATACAAGAAAGAATTAGGCATACTATTTTTGTCAATCTCTATAAATAAAATTTCATAGTATTTTCAGATAAAAAATTTTCCTCTAAATTATTATTTCGAATATGGAAGTGATCTGTTGACAGAGTGTTGTAAGAGAAATGCGCTTATAAATTAAACAAACAGATGTAATAGCATTCATATTAAACCAAAACTCTCGAATTACTCAATAGCTAAAGACAATTTCCTGCAGTTCATTAAAACTATGATAAAGATATCTCAACGCAGGTCTGAAGCCCCATCTCTCGCATTTAAAGAGATAACAACACACCTAAGATAAGACATGTGTGGTACAGAACATTGCAGGTTCTAACGTCACTAAAAATTAAAATAATACGTAAACCACTACAAAAAAAAAAATAATAATAATAATAAAATAAAAAATAATTTGAAACGCTTTAAATGAAAAAAAAAAAAAGAAAAGAAAAGAAAAAGAAAAAGAAAACTCTTTAAATAAAAAATAAAATAAAATTTCACCCTCTACAAAGAACAAAATCTACGTGTATATTCCTGTACTTTTCTTATCGCTTAATCACTTCCAGTCTTTTAAACTGCCTTTCCTGTTGCAACAAGCTCCGAAACATGTTCCCAAAACATGTTTACTGCTTCCTGAAAACCCTTTTTGGAAAAAGTATGTCTAATCCCGTTTCGGTCTTACTTCCTGTCACGTTTCCAGTCTTAAAATAAATTTCATGCTAACTTTTATAAAGTAAAACAAAGTCAGAAAGATTTCCATTTTCTTTCATGTGTTAGTTAGCAACAAAAATTTTTTTTTTATTTCAAGTTAAAAAAAAAAAAAAAAAAAAAAAAAAAAAAAGATACATTTTATGTTAAATTTTTACAAAGTAAGAAATAATTCCGTTTTTATTTCAGGTTAGCATAAGCCCCCCACAAAAATAAGCCCTCCCCCTCTCTCCTTATCGCACTCACTTCCTGCCGCGTTTCTGGTTAAACTTCCTATCTACACTTCCTGTTCACTTCCTGTCTCAACATGCCTGTTATCCCCACCTGTCCCTTCCGGTGTCAACACCTGCCACTTCCGGTGACCTTCACAGTCCGCAGAAGGTCACCACCGCACCCACCGCTGATGCAGAACTGTCAAATATTATCTACTGTGGGGATCAAGGAAATGTATACAACTATCCGTCCGAATGCAACTGGTGAAGAGTTATAGGCCAATGTATCTCTGACATTTATTGATTTCTCCAGGTCGCTAGCTATGCAGGGAAGACACTCTGTGTGGGAGAAAAGACAGCTTACAGTACAGTTATGTAACATGTTGTTTCCAGTGTGAAGTTGGTGAAGGTTCCATGTTTCCTCTAGTAAGAAACAGAAGATTGTGACCACATTTTCACAATGCATGCCACCTCCCCTGAACCAGCGCGCCTGGAACGCGAGCCACAAATACTGCTAAAATTTTCCATAGTTAAGCGCCTCGGGAACTGCCCATGCTCTCTTTTCATCCCGTAGGATCAGGCGAGGAGTTAGTTCCTGATTTTCTTTAAAGCATACTCCAGTCAGTGCATTCCAATTAGTTATATATGATTGATTAGTTATATATGATATGAAAATGTGGTCACAATTTTCTATTTCATACTAGAAGGAACATGGAACCTTCACCAACTTCACACTGGCAACAACAGGTTACATAACTACACTGTAAGCTGTCTTTTCTACCACACAGAGTGTCTTTCCTGCATAGCTAGCGACCTGGAGAAATCAATAAATGAGAGAAATACATCGGCCTATAACTCTTCGCCAGTTGCATTCGGACGGGTAGTTGTATACATTTCCTTGATCCCCATGATAAGAGCTTTCCAACGACACCACTCTCGACAAAATCCCGATCTGGCAGTTGGGGACCTTCCCTAGACTATTGGAAAACTACAACTCATGTGATTTATTTACCAATTAAAATAATTGTGTTAAAATTAATAAAGTGTAATTATAAGTTTTAATTGCCCATGCCCAACAAAATTAATTGCTTTGCCCACTGTGAAATTAAATGTTTATTTGAATTTTCCCGAACATTTTTCTTTTTTATTCATATCCCATCTGTTAAGTATGATCACACTATCTGTTTTTCCTTTTATGTAGTCATAACTTCTAAAATGTATGCGAATTCTTCACATTTTCTTATAATATAAGAACAGAAAAATACATTATCTTTGAAGCTGGTGAAAAACTGATTTATAATTATTCAAAAATATATTTCAAATATTCCAATTAAATTTTAACGTTGATTGAAATGAAAATTTCAAGAAAATTATGTTTTTAAGAAGAATATATAGTATTCAAATTTCAAGAAGTTTATATATATATATATATATAATATCTTTGAATTTCAAAAAACATATCAAGTTCTTGTAACATTACAATTAAATCTCCTAAGAGATAATTAGTAATAAAGTGTAGACACGTAGACAGAATACCACATAGTTAATGAATTAACAAGTGCAATCATAATTTTACCATAGCATTTGCTTCAATGGTAATTGGCCAAAAATACTGAAAATATGAAGAATATTTAAAAAGGGAGAGAGAGAAAAAAAAATTATATAATAAACCATAAAATGTTAATAATTTGAAGTTGATATCAAGTGAATACAAATGGATTTGGAAATGAAATATGAACTAAATATAATGGAAAATTGGATAACAAGAGATTTAAATTAGAATTGGATATGAAAAAACACGTGTAGATATAATCATCAGCCTGGATGTATCCACACGTGTTTTAAAAATAATACAGTATTTCATAAATATACTGGCATTTATGCTAAGATCAGTATATTCATCCAGGTATACTGTATTATTACCAGAAAACAATTGGAAATAGTAAAATTGGAAATAAAAAACTTGTAAAGAATAGATAAAATATTTTACTCACTATAATTATCCAAAATTCTGTGAACATATCACAAGACATTTTATAGACTTTTTATAACTGATCATTAGTATCACTTAATATAAAGGTGATCGGCTAAACGCACATTCACCATGACCATATAAAGTGTAAACAATGTTCAACCAGCTTAATAATAGTCCTTATATATGTTTTAATTGTATTATTTGCTATATCATTTGCTATATTTTATCGCACACTAAAACAAAATAAATTATTACATAACATGTTTATATTTATATAATGTAATAAATGTTATTTAAAAGAGTTGATAATTGAATTTATCAAAAAAATAGGATAACCATATAGTTTTGCTTGATTTCGTATAAATCTAATATTTTTGTTTTTATTTATATCTGAGCATAGATATTTTATACGTTGACGGTAGTTGATAATTATATTTTTATAAACTGATTTATGTAAACATGAAGCAAAATTGGTAAAAATATTTACTTTAAATGGAAAGTCAAATCTTTTATCATAAATATCAAATATTTATTTATAATTATCATTAATATTAATTTTTAAGTCAAGAAAATTTATATTATTATTAATCAAATCATTTTTGCTTAATGTAAGCTGATTAGGATAAAAATTGAGTGGTGATGTGCAATTTTTATCATTGAAATAAAAAATGATAATGCCATCAATATAACGATAAAATACATAATCATTGTTCGGACCAATATTTCTTCCATAATAATATAAGTAAAGGTCAGAGAGAATACTAGAAGCGGTCCCACCCTGCGGTATTCCCTGGCATTGTTTATAAATAATATTGTGTTATATGATGTAATTATTATGCAATGTAAAGTTTAATAAAGTTTAAAAAAAATTTATGGAAATATGATCTTTTAATTTTAATTGAGATTTAAATTCTTTAAATAATATACACATTGTTTTATGTAAGTCTTTTATATCAATGTTATTAAATAAATCATTAAAATCCAATGTTTTTATGAATTTTACCGGATTGATATTATGTATTTTATTAATAAGCTGAAAACTGTTTTTTAGGCAATGTTGGTTATTATGTTTTATTGTTATATCATATATCTGCTTTAAAATATTAAGAAGTAAATTGCTTGCATTATTATTATATGTGTTACACCCGATGGTAACTGTGCGAAATTTATTTGGATTTTTATGAAATTTTGGAATTATAACAAGATAAGGATAATTTAAATTATTACATTTGATTTTTAGTAATTTGTGATAATTTAATATTTTTTTATTATTAATTTCAATATTTAATTTAGTTTTATTAAAAATATTGTGTTAATTGCATTGTGAATTAACACTTTATAGTACTTTACAAATAATAGCATAATTATTTGGAGATTTATCTACATAAGTAATTATAAATTTGTTTTGTAGTTCTGATATATGTTTATTTATATTTTTGAAAGCTGTATGTGTAATATGTTGATAATTTTTTATAATTTCATTTTTAAATTTATCTATTACAGAAAATCTCCATTCACTAAAATACTCGATAGGTTTATTGTAATCAATAGCAATTTTATATGTAAATAAATCAATATCTTGAATAAACTGGAATATTATGGATTTGATTTTACACATGTATGGAAGGCGAAATTTTGTGCCATTATGCATTAAGTTTTGTAAAATAGGTTGTTCTACAATATTAAGATCACCAGTAATAATATGACCATGTGTTGTATTTATGTACATTTGAAATTTTGGGTCATTACAATAACAAGGGTAATTATTTGAAGAGACCATTTGTTTTGCAAAAGAATTGTAATTAAAAATTTTACGTCCAAGTATGCGATTATATTTATATGTCTTGTGAATAGTAAAATTTTTTAATGGAAAATTATTAGTAGTGTTGTTTATGATATTGTGTAAATTGATATTATTAAATACATGATTGGAAAAAATTATGATTAGTTGTGTATTATTAGTTTTTTATTTAGGTTTATTAGAAAGACTTGTATTTAATAGGTTTGCTCTATAATGAAGAATATCGTAAAAGATATCACAAAAATGTGGAGAACATTGATTCTTTTTAAATACTTTGAAATATTGGTTCAAATATTTCTTTTTAATACTAAAAATATGTTTTCTTATTGCTAACCAACTATAATCATTACAAAATTGTGCCTCAAGATCATCAAGCTCTTGTTGTATCACGATATTATCAGTGTATTTTTTGTTATTATGTATACCTCTACCAGATCTTGAAGTTTTTTTTATGTTTGAAAAATTTAATCTTGAATAAAGATTTTTATAATTTTCATATTTAGTTAAATCTGAAAAAACAGGATGTGATTTTTTGTATACTAATTGATTTAATATATGTAAACTTTTTACGAAGATGATTTAATCCACGAGAAAATGTCATTTTGTAAAAGATGGTGAATTATTGCTGTCGTAATCAAGTTTCATGGCGAGGAGGTTAGGCAATGATGAAACACCACAATAATTTCTTCAATGAGGTGCTGCCAATTTCCAGATAATTGTTTATTAACAACCAGAAATGATGTCAGTAACAGTTCCTACAGTATCAGGTATAAACTTATAGCCCTCAGGCTTGACGATAACTCACTACATCATTTAATAGATCTTAAAAGGCTGTTGTGAAATTCTAAGTCAGTTGAACACCAGATAACAAATTGGTCAGCACTTCAAAACACGACAAAAATCTGATCTCCAAATGCTTGCAAGCGAATTTTGTCAACCGCGCGTAGAGTTACTGAAACGACGTAACGTATGCACGAGCCAATGAATGAAAATAATTTAAGCGAATAAGGTACGATGGAGAAGATTTAACACGAAAGAATCCCTATCGTAGCTGCGAATTGATTTGGACGTGAAAAATACCCAGCGCGCGAAGCAAAGCATGGAATAAAAAATTTAAGAAAATGGCTTTTAAAAACATTTAAAACATTTAAACATTTTTTTGTTTTTGATTAAAAACATTCGAAATGACAACAAGCATCTCTCAGAATTTTATAGATTGGGGAGTTGATAAAAGTTACGAATGAACTTAAAGTTTTAGATTAAGATTTGTAATAAGATAATTATATTAATATACGTATTATTACTTTTAAAAGGACATTAAATAGGAATAAATATTATTAAGAATTAAGGAAATAATGACTATGTCAGAATTTAGATTAATTTAAAAGAATAATGCGAAATAAAATTTTTATATAACACACATATATATATATATATATTATTTCCTGATATCGATCCGGAAATGTGGCGACCCATATGATTGGAGTTTGCATAATTGGAGTTTTACTGTATATACATTCATTATACATACATACATACACGTATATATAATATTATAAGTAGACACTTTATTGTCAAGTGTATTCCCGCTTCTTAATTATTACATTAATTAATATTTTGAATTACATTTTATTTACACATGCAAAACATCTACCGCTATCTCATCATTTTATTATTATTACAAATATGAGTCCCAATTTAACCATTCTGCTATTTTAATTTTTCATATAATGCAAGCTGTTTATTAATTATTGTCAAAGTTTTCTTACCTCATAACATGTGATTACGAGAAATATTATTACATATTCGTTAAGCACAACAAAGTTTTTTTAATAACTCTAACAAAGTTCTCCGCCAATTTAAAAGGTAAGCCGCACACTGAGGCGACACATGCAACATGAAGTGCGTCTTAGGGGGGAAAAAACAGGTTTGAAACACCTGTTTAGAACATTGTTTAAACCTGTTTCTTCTCCTAAGACACGCTTCATATTGCTTGATTCACCTCAGTGCGAGGCTTGCTATAATATTAATAGTTGTTCGAGTGATTGAATAAGGAATATCCAGGTACGTATTTAATTAGCACAGAAAAACTCCAGTATATCTTCAGAATTTTATTTTACATACATGTGATGTTCCAGGGCAGAAGAGGGTAAACAAGAAAGGCCGCTCTTAAGCAGTCATTATTATTCGGAGACAGAAGACGGAGTGAAGTGTTTCCACAACACAAGTTGGAATTGCACTGACAAGAATCTCGCCAAAATAGGGTTGCAACAGAATGTCTAGGCGTAAATACTTTCAGACAGAGATAGGCATAACCAATGGTATTTACCCAGCAGGGTCACCAGATTTTGGCGACAGGACGAATTTTTGATTCAAAAATTAATATCACCACGGCAACTCTAACCGACAAATATCTTTCTCATGAGAACGGATTTTCGACAGACAAAATAGTATGTGCTTTTAACAATGAGAATATATTTTTAGACATGGGTGTGAGTGATTGAGTTCTTACCACTACCATATAAGGGCATGCATTTGGGCCAAATGGAAGATTCGCATAACTTTTGTGGCCACAAAAATGCGTTATGAACATATTGTGTTATAAGCTTGGTTACGGAAAGTAAAATTACGAAAAGGCATCTGTGCTGATTTAATTCTTTTCCTTTTTTTTATTTTAATCGAGAAGCCGTGAGATATTAGTGATCGAGCATAAGTGAAAATGAAAAAGGGAAAGGGTATAAATTACAGCGGGCTTATTGTTTGAAGTTAAAGATAACACGATTAAATTTTGACAAAGGAAGGGGAAAAATATAAATTAAATAAAGGATAGGGTTTGTTAAAACTTAATATATGATTCTCATATCATACTTGCCTATGCGGACATCCTAGCGATGTTGCTTTGTGGAAGTCTGAGACGTGATAATTCTATATGGCGACTGCACAAGAGTAAGCAAAGTGCCTCTTGTGGTTCTTCGAAACAAAACCTGTCACCACTACACACAGTTGTAATGTCCCAGGATTCCAGCAGATCTATAAATCCGTTTATGTACAGTTTTATAATTTGTAGGCTTACAATTATGGTTGAAACCGAAAAAAAAATAATAATTTTGTCATTTTTTGTCAAAATGGCGTTTATCAGAAAAAGCGGGTAGGAAAAATCGATATTTTGTTGTTCTTAAAGGACGCAGAAAAATTAGATTATATCGAAAAGTATTACATATTGTCGGTTCCAATCATAACCACATGTATACAGAAAAAATGTTTACACATTTCATTCCGATCGACCTAATGTCGCACGTGCCATAGGTTCGTCGTCTTCAAGAGGGAGTAATTTTTCGGACGTAATAATTTAATCTTAAACCGATAGCATTCGATTAAAATATTTCAGATTATGTTTTATTGTTCTCGATATCAGCTGAAAAATAGTAATCTTTGGTTCAGTTAAGTGGTCTTTGATATGCAAATAAAACTCAAAAGGGAAAACAATACGATTGATTTCGGAACACCAAGGCTACTAATTTAGCTGGTTGCTGACAATTTAAATCACAAGAAATATTCGAAAAAAAAAACATTTAATGTAAATTATAAAAAAAAAATTTAACAAAAATCGATTTCTATAAGCTTCTAACATGTGAGTTAAAAATTTGAACTCATTCCACCAAGTAGTTTTTGAGTTATGTTTTAAAAAATATCCCGCATTGCCAGTTTATTTGCAACTTTTGAAAATTAATTTAACGTTAGAAGTTTAAAAACCTTTACATCGACATAATTCCGAAACTACTTCATTGAATGATTTCTCGTTTTCTATTCCAAGGTAAAATTTAAAAAAAAAAAAAAAAAAAAAAAAAAAAAACTTCTTCGAATGATTTCTTGTTTTGTATACCAAGGTAAAATTTTTTTTAAAAAAAGAAAAAAAAATAGTTCATGGAATGATTTTTTGTTTTGTATACCAAGGAAAAATTAAAAAAAAAAAAATACTTTATCGAATGATTTCTTGTTTTAGTATGTATACCAAGGTAAAAAAAAAGAAAAAAAAAAGTTCTTCATCGAATGATTTTTTGTTTTGCATACAAAGATAAAAAAAAAAAAAAAAAAAAAAAATACTTCGTTGAATGATTTCTCGTTTTGTATAGGTAAAATATATATAAAAAGAAAAAAAGAAAAAAAGGATTGAAATATGATACGAAAATTGAGGGTTCGTTTTGAAGATTTTAAAGTTTGATACAATATCTATATCAAGACAACTCTCTATTTTTTTTTTCCTTCTTTTTTAACATGCAATGAAAGAAGACATAATTCCCAATCGAATTTCGTTTGTCTCTGCTATAACTTGGCAATTAAAATGTATGTGGTTTTTCTCTGTTAAAGTTCTTTTCTTTTTTAAAATGTGTGGCACAGTCTCTTCTTTTTTATTCCTTCTGTAGAAAGACTGGTGATTACAGAGTTTAAGCTTTTAAAGCTTTAGATAGATGTTCAGATTAATAAATTGGCTGACAAGGGTCGTTTGAGGGACCGGTTCGAAACACAAATTTGCTCCGAATGATTTTTTGTATGATTATTCCTTTAATCTTATTGTCTATTGAACGGCATGAACATGTCCAAATTAAATAAGTATGGAAGGAATTTTTTTTTCTTTTTACATTTTTTGAAATGTATGGTTATGTTAAAAATCATACCTAATTTCATGACTAAAATTAATGTTGTTCAAAAAAATTCATTTACAATACATTAATTCGGAATCGCTTTGATTATGAAGAATTTACAGCTTTGATTTACGGTTAGTCCTGGTAGACAGCGCGAGAACCATTGAATTTCTAAAAAATATATAATTTTTTCTATGTTTCATTTTTAAGTTGTGGCAAAAGGAAAGAAAAAAAAATATTATTTAAACTATCTATAGGGAATTTCTAAACTGTTTTCGCCACGTTAAATCATAAAATAATTAATATGAAATCTAACTGGGTTAATTGATAAAAGCATATTTAAAAAATGTATATTGCATGCTTTTTTTATTTATTTACTAATTGACGCGCCCGGAGTTTCCCGAGCCCGTGTAATAAACCTAAATATGTATCTTAAAAAAAACGAAAGTCTGGCCACTCTCTCCGATGGCTTCGAAACCGCATACCGGGCATGCTCGTACTCTCAGGAAAATCTTTTATATCCCCCTTCCAACGCCAGTGGAGCATTCAGTTCTAAATAAACCTCTTTCCGAACGAACCTTTGAGGCAGGTCCCCGCTGTCTACGGCACTGTATAGTAGGCATGCTTCAAAATTGAGCTGGTTTGGAGAAGATGGGAACATTATTAGCCGAGCTATTGAAATAAGGCACAGTTAGAGAAAATAACCTTCAGGGACGTGCCGGGGGGAGGAGATGTTCAAGCATCCTTCTGAAAATGACTGATTAGGAGGACCACAATATGCATCTTTAAAAATTCTTTCTTTTGGTTAAGTTAGGAACTTAATTACAAATTTGGCTTAAACTATTATTCGGAAATAGTGGTAACTGCTTTCTAAAAATACACCTTGAAGCTATGAATGCTGATTTTTACGATAATTTAGTAAAAATGGAACTGGTTTGGAGAAGTTCGGAACATTGTTAGCTGATATTACAAATAGCGGTATTGTCTATATAAAACAGCAATTAAACGCTACGGGTGAAGCAAAAAATGTTAAAATTGTTAAATGTAATTAGTTCTGTTGATATCAGAACATTAGATTTGGATTTATTAATAAAGGGGGGGGGGGGGTGAATTAAGAAAAAAGCCGCCGACAGGTGACGCGTGGTCAATTAAAATAACTGCGATATTTAATAAAAAGCTGTTTACCCTTAGCCCTCTCCATCCATGCAAATATAACAAATAATCTGTTAAATAAAGTTTTCTGTATTAATAATCTCTATCGTAATAATATATGTCCTGTAAAAAAACCCCTCAAACCCGCTAATTATCATGAAGAAAAACTAGCCATGAAAATGTTTCAAACAGATGGCGTCTGTGTAATTTGCCGTGTGCAGGTGGCGCTACATTAGCATGGCTGTACGTCGGTAACTGCAATCCATATTAACACTATTTCGTTATAAGTCCTTATCTATGCATCGCTACTCTGGTTTATGTAATTTCTTCTGTGAAGACTCTCTACAACCAACCAACCGAAGAAACAGAAGCGTATTTTTGATGAGAGTTCTTTGTGGATTTTAATTACTATTTCAGTAAATAATTAAAATATTAAATTTCTGAGTCTCAGGTGCACCAGGCCAGGCCTTGGACTATCCACACCTAAATTTTCAGACTTCTAGATGAGCTATATTTTGCTAGCCATCGCAGACAAACAAACACACACACACCCAGAGAGAGCGAAACTTTCTTTTATTAATA
This sequence comes from Maratus michaelseni, assembly GCA_963931845.1. Taxonomy (NCBI): domain Eukaryota; kingdom Metazoa; phylum Arthropoda; class Arachnida; order Araneae; family Salticidae; genus Maratus; species Maratus michaelseni. The sequence continues at coordinate 13,217,075 of OZ007587.1, forward strand.
TAGATATTTTATGTTATATTGTTGAGTGTTTAAGTTATTTCACTGTTGCAACTTCACACCTAGGTAGGAAATTTTAGCGGTCGTATTTTGGGGTATATTTAATTGTCTGGTTTTTGTAACTCATATACAGTTGTAACCATAATGAATATTGGGAGATTTATAACTTGCACTTGACTTTGCTTTGCTGGCACTTTTACACAAATCGATTTCTACAGAAGCTTCAAATATGTGAATTCAAAATGTCAGCTCATTCCGCCAAGTAGTTTTTGAGTTATGCTTAAAAAAACTACATGCAGTTTTTTACTGCACACAATGTTTGATAAATGACCGTTTAACTAGACAACATCAGTAAACATAAAGAATATTGGAAGATTTTGACTTTGCTTTGCTGGCGCTTTTAACACAAATCGATTTCTACAGAAGCTTCAAATATGTGAATTCAAAATGTCAGCTCATTCCGCCAAGTAGTTTTTGAGTTATGCTTAAAAAACTACGTGCATTGCAGTTTTTTACTGCACACAATGTTTGATAAATGACCGTTTAACTAGACAGCATTAGTAAAAATGGATATTCCAATTCCACGGAGGAGACAAAAATTAAGTTTTTAATTTTGCTTTTGAGGTTGCTAATAGCGCAATTATTTTTATAAAATGCAATGTTGAAGCTGTCTAAAATCCCTAGTATAATTATAAATTAGCTTCTTCGTACCCTATTTATGATGAACATGGAGTAAACACTGAGAACTTTCTCAAACTCCAAATGGAACCAATAAATTGGAAAAAAATTCAATTACTTCAAAACAGAACAAAGAGGTACATCGAAAAAACAAAATGGCTTTCTTTTTCTCAAACTACCTGATAATGATTTGGCATGTATTGTGATCTATGGCACTTTTTAAAAATTTATTTTCAGTGTCCACGGAGGGAGACTATTTTGGATAGGGACAAAGTTTATAAGTTAATTCCTTAGTAAAATAAAACCATTCTTAAAAAATATTAAGTTAGAACTTAACTAGAGACTTTTAACTAGTTATTATTGAAAAAGAAATTGTAAGAAAATTTAAATTGTTTAAATGTTAGTTAAATGAACGTTGTGTGTTAGATGTATTAGGGACGTTCACGGAAGGGACTTTCGACTTATATTCGTTAACAGATTAAATTTAAATATTAAAATTATTTTGTGAGAAATGTACTTAATAGCTCACTTAAAACTTAAATATACATGTGAAAAAAAATATTAGTAAATTAACTATATTCCCTTATACTTATCCCTTTGGGACCATATGTTTTCGTGGAGAATGACCCATTTCAATTAGTGGGGCTTATTGAAATAGCTATAAAATGTAATTTACTAAAAGCTAGATTTTTAAATTAACATACTACATACGTGTTTTACGTACTTTTGTGGGTTATAGCGGCCCCCGAGGATGAATCGCCCAGCTAACAAGATTTATCGCCATATTATAAAGCATATATATAACATTATAATAATATATGATGTATATAACATTTCGTGACGCATATGTGACGTATATATCACATGTGTATAAGAGTATCACGTATATATGGCATATAAGATGTAAATAATATGTATATAATTACATGTATGGCACATATATGAGCGTTTGGAGTATGTATATGTGTATATATGATGCATATATAAGCTTTGCGATGACCTAGGTGAAATGGTAAAAGGAATCTTGGCATAATCGTAATTGTGAGGAACGCTATAACCCAAAAGTACCGTATTTTCTTATATTAAGTTCATAATAATATTTTCATTTAAGAAAAAAGTATTTTGCGCATCATTTGACAGGATGAAAAAGAACTCTAATCATGGAAATGAGACAGACATCCTAATTAAGAATTGTAAATGAAGAAACATTACAAAATGTTTCTAAATTGAAAAAATTAAAATCTACCTCATCTGCAGTTTTATTGATATAAATGCGGGGGAGTGGGTTGCAAAATATACACTATATATGTATTAACCATTTATTATTCTTAATTATTAATTAGGTGCGTAAAAAATCTTCAGAAAAAGCAGTTATCTTACATTATATTTTCTTTCATTCAGCAAATATCATCTCTATCTAATACTGTGAAAAAATCTGCATCGTCTGTAGATTTTTTTTGTACCTTTTTGTTATGGAAAGCGGGGAAAATTTTACCTATAAAGTAAATAAAAAGATTTTAATTATCAGTCTTAATTATTAACCAATTGCGTAAATCAAATCTCTCAACAAAGTAATTGCTTATAAGTTCCATTCATCAATCCCTCTTCTCTACGGAATGATGTGGAAATAATAAAGATCTCCCTTATTTGTGGATTTTATTGATACATCCGCTCATGATATTTGGGTGAAATATAACCTTAAAATAAAAATAAAGTGCTCACTAATGTGAGACATTCAGGAGACTGAATTTGCCGATAAAGCACTTATTTTAACTATGATTTTTAATTATTTTCATTTAGCAGCTATTCTTCCTTTCGCAATGCCGGGAAAACTATAAAAATCTGCCTCATCTGCAGAATTTATTTATACTTCAACTCGGTGTATTTTCACAAAATACACCCTTAAAATGAAAATAAAATATTCATTAATCTTAGACAATCAGACGCGTAAATAAAATCTGTTAATAAGAAATTTTTCTTATGTATTTTTTAAACATTTTATGTTCTTGCTGCTCTTTTAGGTAGCTTTCAATACAAAAAAGTATAAAGCTACCTATTGCAGCCGTTCGGAGGAAAGCAGTTCCGGAAAATTTCGATATATTTTCACCGATCATGACCCCCAGACCCCAAAACCACCCTCCGTTCAAATGTTGATTTATATATATATATATATATATATATATATATCTCCATATATATATATATATATATATCTCCATATATATATATATATATATATATATCTGACCTATGTCATACGATAACGCTCGTATTTATAAATCAATTTTGATGAAACTAATTGTGTGTATTAAGCTCACCAATGTCTCGACCGAGTTCGTTGGCCAGCTTGGTCCGTCATTTTGTTTCAAGATGGCGGCCAATTAAAAATTTAAAACTAAAATAAATATACAAAAAAGTTAAAAATTCAAATTTATTTTTTAATTCAGTGTTAGGCCTTGAAACGAGGATTCCAGAGCATTTTTTGTTTTACCTCTATCTTAAAAAACGGCTGAGATAGAGCAGTTTGAAATTCTAGGGTGGCTGACATTTTGAAACAAGACAGCACATTACAAAAATTTTCATTGTTGTAATAATTTTCCCAATCAAACGCATAAAACTATATATTCATATCCGTTAGCGCCAAATTCTCGCCAAACTTGGCGACATTTGGCGAAATATCGTCAAATTTGGCGACCAAAATAAGTTTTCATAAATGAAGCCAATTTGGCTATTGCTCAATAATTTGGTGAATTTCTTATTCAAATTCAGTATTAACGAATCTTTTGTAAACGTTTTATTTGCATTTTAAGTTGCTGTTTTCGTGTAACATTAGCTAAAATTTTAAAACGAAGATATAGGAAAGCTACCTTTTCCTCCCGGTACAGGCCGGAAGGACTTTTTTATAGTACAATTTTGAATAAACGTTCATTACTTTGGATTTATTGCAACAAGTTTATATAAAGCAAGACCGTTTGAATAAACATTTGGACATTTTTAAATTAGCGTGAGGCTGCATAGGTCAATTCGAATGAGCCTGTTAAAAAAATCAAGGTAATTGGCAAACAATTGATCATTTTCTAATTATCCTGAAGCTGCATAGGTTCATTGTAATTACCATGAAAATTATTGAGGAACAGGTTTGGGGCAGTGTTGAATTTAGAGGGTGGCCCGGAGGAGACATACCCCCCCCCCCCCCCCGGAGCATTGAAATGTCCCCCTCCGGAAGATTTCAGATTTTATGCTTTTAATGGTCAAAAAGTGCACCCCCCCCCCCCTCCCGGAGCCACAGAAATTCCTCCCGTAGAAAAATGTCTGAATTCAACGCTGGGGTTGAGGAACAACTGCTCATTTTCCAATTCGTCTACAGAATCATGGGTCATTTTCTTTAAAACCTTTAAAAATATCAGACTGATTGAAAAATGGCAAAGAATGCTCCAATAAGCCTGACTGTTTGCAGACAGCCTAAGCTCTTTTCATTTGTTAATTAGCCTACGACTAAAATATATTCAATATATTTCTTGGTTCCTAATCAATTAAAAAAAATCCTACAAGTCTTACTTTTCCTTTAAATTAAGTATTTGCCCATTCATGTCGATGTCTGCAATAAATAATTACCAATTTACTTTTTTAAGAGAATCTTACTGGTTGGAAATCGAATCATATGAATTGAAATTTTTCTAACTGAGTGAAAAATTATGTAAATAGTTTATAAATAATCATTCAAGAATAATCATTTAAGTTATTATCGGTAGGAATTACAGTTTTAATTCTTATTTAATATTTCAGAATTAAAGGCGAGAGATTCACATATCTTTAGTGGCCAATATTTTCCGGTTGTAGTAAACATGAAGCATAAAGTATTCTTGATCACACACAGATGGCACCACATGGCATTATAAGATAACATTTTTGTGTAAAAAGTTACAGTTTGTATACTTATCATATTTCTATCTCTGCGTCCAGCCCAGCGTTAGCAATGCTAAAAAAAAAAAAAAAGTTGTTACGGCGAAGCAGTTCTAAAATCATTTTCAGCGTCTCCCCGTCTGTGTTTCATCTCCAGAAACCAGCGGTGATAACATTTATTTTACTATGATCTACTCTTAGCAGTTAAAAGCAATTTACTTTTTCTAATTTTTTTTCGATAAACTTGCTACTCAGCTGGAAACCAAAATGAATGTAGAATTATTACGAGAACTTGAAGGAGATATTCCTTTATTAACGCAGGGCCAGTTAAGATTTTTGGATGACGTTCGATTAGTGGTAGACAATAGATTAATGGGCGATGACTATGTCTATTTGCCAGAGGATGAAGAGAGAATTGTGGAAATTATGGAGCAAGTGTCTTTAGTCGAAGAAAACTTGAGAACCATCATCGACCAGTTAAAAGGCGGGCAAAATGCACGACAGAAATTCCTGAAAACGTACCCGAAGTGGATCAAAGTGCGGGAAGATGGAATTGAAAAATTAAAAGAAATTGCCCAGTCTATACAAACTGACAGATTCAACTGTAATGTCTCGAAATTGACTGGTTACTGCGTATCATTTTTTGGAGGTAAATATATTCCTGTTAATATTAACATTATTTATCTTTATATGATTTCTGTTTTAAAATACACATTTTTCCTGCCTAAAAATGTTATTGAAATAAAAATTTAAGAAATATATTAAAAAAGTAATTAAAACAAAAATCATAATTCAAAATGTTTTTGATTAGATGTTTGCAATGTAAATAATTCCTTTTAAACTTCTTTTTATTGCATAATTATTACGCAGAATTAATGACGCACAGGCGAAGATCTCCCTGGAACTTTGCACCATTAAAACACGAAGAATTATTTTTTTATAACTTGCTGTCTCCTAGACTAGAGCTTCTTACGGTTGGGTCGGGACCCCACGGGAGAGGCACAGCAAATACTAAAAACAATTGAACGAGCTACGATCCTTGTTAAATAATTATTAAAAATATTTAAACTTTTAAAAATAACAGGATAGTTTAAAACGTGACTAAAAAAGAAAGAACCACTTCTTGTTTTCTGCTGTCGTCTCCGTTTGCTCAGTTGAGACTATTGCATGTCCTGATCCCGAATAATAATATTTTATCTTAAAATTGATTTACTTTTATTCTTTGAGTAGTAGAAAAATAATTGTCGATTTCAGCCTTTCGTGTATATCAAAAAGTAGCGCCAACAAAAAACGAAGGATCTTGTGCCCAGTATAAAATCCATTCCAAGTGCACATTTTGATCAAAAATTGGTTTACGAATCAACGAATTAACATGCCAAGTGCCAGATCTATCGTATGCTGTTATTAAAGTTAAGAAAAGCTAAAGCCAATGCTATGACTACATACTTAGAAATTGTTATTTTCTAACTGTGAACAAATATTTTTATTTATCAAGGAATATTCTAATATTTTGAACGAGGTAGTTTTATTCTAATTGCTTTACGTTTTTTTAATAATAATTTTTTTGTAATCGTATATTTTCATAACTTTTATGTGACAACATTCAGTTTTATAATATAAATTTTCTTTCTATGAGGAATAATTCATTAAAAAAAGAAAAAAAAAAACATTTAATTTTTCAAAGTTGTTTCCTTTGATTATTTTAATATTTTGTTGTGATATGTGTTCTGGCTAGGTTTTGATTGGGATTCGAAACCGGTTTTAAAAGTGAAAGCACCTTTATTAAAAAAAAATCTGCAACTGAAATCGAAAAAGTAAAAAATAGCCATATTAGGGATCGGCCTCAGCTATCTTATGCAAAAAAAAAAAAAAAAAAAAAAAAAAATCGTTTAAAAATATTCAAATTTAAACGAGAAATTCGAAAACAACCTGGCCATAGGTTTAACATTACTGAGCGGGTGTTTTCAAGTGAGTGAAGACTCCCCCTTAAATGCTAAAAACATGAAACTAATTTATTTAAATCAAATCGATGATTTAAGAAAAATCAGATGTTTAAACTGACATTTAAATCATAATTTTAATCGAAGCGATATAAATCAATGAATCCCGTTAAAAAGTAAAATCAGACGTTCTATTTACGTTCATTTTGTATTTTAAATTAAGAGCACTGAAACGCTCGGTCCCTAAAACAAACGGTTGTATTTTGAAAGGAAAAGGGAAGTTATTTTTCTGGTTCGCTGCATATGCAGCACGACTGAATGTTAAATATCATATTTCGGGACGATCACGTGGCTGAGAGGAAAATATTCCCCATTTAAAGCACGGAACAGACAGCTTTCTTCCTGATCGGAACGTCTGCTGTGGTTGTATGGGACTCTTTGCTGTTTTATGACTCTCTTAGCATGTCTACAATTCAGAGGTCAAGCAGAAAACGGCGATGACAGATGGTCAACGACTCTTTTTTTTGTTGAGACTCCCTTTTCTTTTGTCGATGACCACAAAATTATTCTAAAAGAATGGGAAGTCGTATGAGTTATGTCTTTCTCAGGCAGGCTTTCTCACAATTAGAATAAACGCAGGTTAAAACCAGTTTTCATCTTCATCTTACATTAAGTTCTTGTTTCATTGAATAAAATAAGTTTAGCTCTATGCTATTTAATGCATGGTGTGTTATCTTCAGTTTCAATTTGCCTATTGCTTTTAACGGTATAAACATTCAGGGGCGCGACGACTCAGTGTGCCCTGTGGACAGTAAAGGCGCCACAGTTTTAATGCCAGGTGAAAATATTTGGAAAAAAAATTAATTAATAATAGTTTTTTTTTTGTTTTGTTTTTTTTTAAATATTATTATTATTATTATTATTATTTGTCAATTTAGCTCAAACAAGTTACTTATAATCACACACTTTTTATTAATTAATTTAAATTTTTATTTTAATCGAATCCTTTAATCAGCGTTTCATTTAGTAGTTTAGATTTAAAAACAAAGGCAAACTAGAACTTGTGTGAGTTTGCCTTTTAATTTTGGGAATAGCTTCAGTATTAGCCTGCTGTCCGCCATCTTGTTTTTTAAATCAAAACATATTTGTTTTGTTTCTCATTTCCAAAATAATTTTCATCCATATTTACTTATACAAGTAAACAAGTTGTTTAATTTTATTGACTGATTTATTTATATTTAATAATAAAAGTTAAAATGTTTTGATTTAACTTGATTATGTCAGAAACAAAACAAATGTTTTGATTTATCGACCCCGGTCAGCCATCTCATTTTTTAAATCAAAACATTTTAACTTTTATTATTAAATATAAATAAATTAGTCAATAAAATTAAATAACGTGTTTATAATAAGTAAATATGGATGAAAATTATTTTGGAATTGAGAAACAAAACATATATGTTTTGATTTAAAAAACAAGATGGCGGACAGCAGGCTAATGCCGAAGCTTAGCCTAATTTTGACTAGCTGCATTGATGAGAATAATATCAATCACTAATTTTCTGCTAGAAAATTTGTAAATTTCTCTTAATAAGTTTTATCAAATAAATAAGTCGTTATAAGCGCTAGAAATCAACTATGAAGGCAATATGTCTAAGAAAAATATGTACACACTGATACATTAAATTAGTGGTGTTTTGAAATTATATATTACATATAGCTCCGCATATGCTACACATTTCAAAGATTATTTTTAATTAAACAACGACAAAATGCCACACATAAAACTAATCGGATGTGCGAATCCCAAAACTTTTTTCTATCTCACACACGTTTCGCATACACTAAAAAGAATTAGCAGCAATTTATATGAAGGTCTAACTGAAACTAGAATTTTATTAAATTCCGTGCATTGGGTCTTGAGACATTACTATTGCTAAAATCATGTAAATCTTGCAAAATGTAGCATACCAGCGCCACCTGTTGGGAGATTTAGACCAAAACCTAATCAACAACAACTTATGTCATCGTCTAACTGAATCTGAAGTTTGATGAAAATCCGTGCATTAGTTCTTGAGATATACTTATCGTGATAATAATGAAAAAAATAGCAGAGCAGTGCAACCTGTAGGGCTATTTACACCAAAACGTAAGCAGCATCTATTTATGTCAAGGTCTAACAGAATCTGAAGTTTGATAAAATTCCGTGCATTAGTTCCTGAAATATAGCTATCGTAAAAATCATGAATAAAGTGGTATAGCAGCGCCACTTGTTGGGATATCTACTCCAAAACGTAATCAGCGTCTATTTATCTCAATGTCTAAATGAATCTGAAGTTTGATGAAAATAAGTGCATTAGTTCTTGAGATACAGCTACTGCGGAAATCGCGAAAAATGCAGCATAGCAGCGCCACCTATTGGGAGATTTTTACCAAAAACTAATCAACGCCAATTTATATCAGGAACTAACTGAATCTAAAGTTTTATTAAATTTCGTGCATTAGTTCTTGAGATATACTTATCGTGATAATAATGAAAAAAATAGCAGAGCAGTGCAACCTGTAGGGCTATTTACACCAAAACGTAAGCAGCATCTATTTATGTCAAGGTCTAACAGAATCTGAAGTTTGATAAAATTCCGTGCATTAGTTCCTGAAATATAGCTATCGTAAAAATCATGAAAAAAGTGGTATAGCAGCGCCACTTGTTGGGATATCTACTCCAAAACGTAATCAGCGTCTATTTATCTCAATGTCTAAATGAATCTGAAGTTTGATGAAAATAAGTGCATTAGTTCTTGAGATACAGCTACTGCGGAAATCGCGAAAAATGCAGCATAGCAGCGCCACCTATTGGGAGATTTTTACCAAAAACTAATCAACGCCAATTTATATCAGGAACTAACTGAATCTAAAGTTTTATTAAATTTCGTGCATTAGTTCTTGAGATATCGTGATAATAATGAAAAAAATAGCAGAGCAGTGCAACCTGTAGGGCTATTTACACCAAAACGTAAGCAGCATCTATATATGTCAAGGTCTAACAGAATCTGAAGTTTGATAAAATTCCGTGCATTAGTTCCTGAAATATAGCTATCGTAAAAATCATGAAAAAAGTGGTAGCAGCGCCACTTGTTGGGATATCTACTCCAAAACGTAATCAGCGTCTATTTATCTCAATGTCTAAATGAATCTGAAGTTTGATGAAAATAAGTGCATTAGTTCTTCAGATACAGCTACTGCGGAAATCGCGAAAAATGCAGCATAGCAGCGCCACCTATTGGGAGATTTTTACCAAAAACTAATCAACGCCAATTTATATCAGGAACTAACTGAATCTAAAGTTTTATTAAATTTCGTGCATTAGTTCTTGAGATAGAGAACCCACAAAATGTTTGTCACATACAGACATTTTTTTAAAACAGTCAAATTGTGTTCAAGACCTTCTGAAACGTATAAATCCGTCAAATTTTTTTCTTCTTTTAAAGATAGAAGAAAGTAAAAATAAAACATTATTCTTACATACTGCTATTTGCTTTTAAAATTGATTTAAAGCTAAATAATTTATATGTATCTAATAAGTGATAACCGATATAATACTTGAGAACATTCATATTTAGTTAGTAATCAATGTTTTGATAACTTTAAAAAATGACATATTTAAAATGATTTTTGGCCACTAGCGATTACTTATCTTATTCCAGATAAGTATATATGAAGAGATTAAATCATTGAATGTTCAATTTTGAAGGAAGTTCCACGAGAATTTATCAGATATTTTTCTAGATATTTGACAAAACTTCTAAAATCGAAAGTGTCCGATGTCTTTTGGCCACACAAGACATAAGTGTAAGTACGTGATAGTCAGGTTCGTTAATTTCAATTCAAAACATACAGGAGCTGAAATACATGAACACAAAAAATTAAAATTACACTTAATGTGTTTTATTAGTTAAATTGACATTGAATAATATTAATGTAGTTTAACACTTTTTAGGTAGATTTCGTAAGAAATACTACATGTTACATTCTTCCCTATGTATAGAAATTTCTGGAAAATTTTTGCAAGTCTACGCAAATCATGACTCCCAGAACCCAAAACCACCCCCCAGTTCAAAACTTTATATATATCTATATATATCACTTTTTTATGGATACGATAACTTCCATAATTCTACACAAATCTCTTCAAAACTGATACATAAAATCAAGGGGCATAAAATCTCGGTCAAGTTCGTTAATGGACAAAATCGAACCAAGAGTGGAAGGGGGAAACAGAACCCCCCCCCCCATATTTTCTTAATTATGATTCTTATCGAATTTGTTTAAAGTTATTATTACTTCTAGGAAAAGGGCCGAAAATTTATGTATACCCGATTTTTGATGTCATTAAAAATGGCCTCAAGGGGAGCAAAAACATAGGGGTTTAAGAAGAAAGAAATTCATAACTTTGTCAATTTACAAGATATCAAATCTGCTTAAATTTATTATAAATCCTTTTAATATTATCTACAACTTTTATATTGACAAGTTTTTTTTATAGGACCAGCCCTTACATCAAAATAAATAAATAAGTAAATTAAAATAAATAAAAACAAAAAATCCGTGCCGGCACCACCTACAGACACAGGTAGATATCGAAGTGGGCGGTCCCAACTGTCGCATCATGGCAAAAAGTTCATTTCTTCTGCAATTCTCAATAAACAGGCGCCCCACGCTCTGCGTCTTCGAAATCTACCTGTGCCTGGAGGCCGAGCCGTCAGGGATTTTTTTTTATAATTTTATAATCGGATAATTATTAATGTCCGTAGACGTGTGTGTGTGTGTGTGTGTGTGCGTGTGTCTGTGCATTCCCGGTCTGCACACGCAAAGGCTTTGGGACTAGGCGATGCACGGAGAGCGCTCGAGTACCGAAAAATTCGTAAAAAGGGCGCGGAGCTCAAGTTCGGCCGGGTCGGTAGTCCGACCCGGACCCGGGGAATTATTAATTAACGAAACTGTTTTAATTACTGGAAATCGAAACCTTTTTTATCCAAAGTCTTCCCATCTGATCAAAACCGCAATTTCGCCTCCAAAAGGCGTTGCAAGTCTCTCGGGTCGGTGAAGGCAGCGCTGCCGGGGAGCAAATTAAGCCACAAACCGTAGTACAGGTTTTTAAACCGACCCGTATCTCCGGAAGTCTGAGGGCCAGAAATTCGGAAGTGGTACGGACGGAAGCAGGACGGCGCGGCGTCCGGTGTCATAAATTCGAAAAATCATTTCCGTACGACAATTAGAACCGAAAAAATTCTTTAAAAATCGATCGATAAAAAATAATTTTTTAATTCTTTCCGCGATGCAGGTGGAGACCGCAGACGGGCGGCCCGACAAATGTCTGGAACGACGATAGGAGGATTTTCAAGATGCAAAGAACAATTTCTTTTTACAGACGTCACGTGATTTTCAACTGGGTTTTTACAGAGGGGGCCCCATCTCCGAATCTAAGGGGCGCAGTAATTCCAAACTTTCACAGGGCGACGCAAAATAGATTCTACTTTCAGAATATCTAAAAATTATTCTCATATCTTCATTACGAGCCGATATATTATTTAATTGTATAATTAATCATCATTATTTGTATAATTAAAGCAAAAGAAAGATTTCTATTACAGTGCCGGCTAGATATTATGATTTTAAGAAGTAGGCCGCGTCTAAAAACTGCATTACGAGTATTTTAAGTTTTTCTTTTAGAGTGGCAACCAGCTATTATGATAGGGAAAAGCGGTCTTCGCCCGTTATCGAATCGGGACGTTTGATATAATTAAGACATATTTGTACATTTGTATTATTTTTGAGGAAATGGCGTCAACAAATTTAACATTTTTAAACGTTTGATTGTTTATATGTATAGAAAAATTATTACTTTTTTCGATTAGTAAATTCAGATTTTTTTTCAGTTATAATTTTTTTTCTACAGCTCCCTGTGTTTGAAGAAGAACTCCGGTAGTCTAAATCAGTTGTTTGAGGAAAAGCAGTGTCATCGCCCCTCCCTCACCCCCCCCCCCCCTTCAGGTTTTTTTTCTCTTAACTATAGTCCTTTTCTATAACTAAGAAATTATGTTACGGATTTCCACCAAACTGATTCCAAACATCATAATTAAAGTAATAAGGACCCTCTATAACATTTTAAAAAGTTTCTGAGTTTACACCACTCTTTTCGAATAATAATATCAGATTTTTATATTTTGATTTCACAATATCTCGAGTTCTACGAGTCCAATCGGAACGCGGTTTGGCTCATTCGACTCGATATCTATAGCGCTTACATATTTTAGTTCCAAGTTTCACCACCAGGGGCGCTTCCGGAGATAGGGTTCTACGGGCCCGATTACGACGGGGTTTGGCTCTTTCGACTGGATTTCAACAGCTTTACAGATTTCGGTCATGTTCGTATAGAACACATTACGCCTCCTGGTGGTGGAAGGTGTAATTAAAGGATTTTTCAGCCAACTCGGGTTCTATGGGTCACATCACGACGCGGTTTGACTCAATCGACTCGACATCGATAGAGGATACTAGAACTTATCGGTTTTAGTTCGTTTTACACCACCAGAGGGCGTTTTATTATCTCTGTTTCTATGGCATGGATTACGACGGGGTATGGCTCATTTGACTCGACATCGAGAGCCTTAACGATTTCAGTTATGATCGTATAAACAGTTTGCGCCACCTGGAGGTGGAAGGTGGAACTAACGTATACTGCAGCGCGTGCGCAGCACGACTGCTATACGGTGCCTCAGGAAGCGGGGACCCAAGCCGGAGGTTCGTTCAGTTAGAGGTTTATACTATTCTATGTGCAATTTAAGGGATTATCCGGTGCCGAAGGGACCCAAGCCGGAGGTTCGTTCAGTTAGAGGTTTATGCTATTCGAATTGCACTTTAAGGGATTATCCGGTGCGTGCGTAGCACAACCGGTATACGGTGCCGAAGGGAGCGGGGACCAGGGTCCGAGGTTCGTTCGGTTAGAGGTTTATACTACTCAATCTGCAAATTAAGGGATTATGCGGTGCGTGCGCAGCACGACCGGTTTACGGTGCCGAAGGCAGCGGAGACCCGGGTCGGAGGTTCGATGATCGTATAAGCAGATTGCGCCACCTGGTGGTGGAAGGTAGAACTAACGTATACTGCAGCGCGTGCGCAGCACGACTTGTATACGGTGCCGCAGGCAGCAGGGACCCGAGCTGGAGGTTCGTTCAGTTATAGGTTTATACTATTCAATGTGCAATTTAAGGGATTATCCGGTGCGTGCGTAGCACGACCGGTATACGGCGCCGAAGGTAGTGGGGACTAGGATAAGAGGTTCGTTCGGTTAGAGATTTGTACTATTCAATGTACAAATTAAGGGAATAACCGGTGCGTGCGTAGCACGACCGGTATACGGTGCCGAAGGCTGCGGGGACCGAAATCACCCACTCATGGACAGCCACCAGTGAGGTATAGGAACAATAAGTCCACGAGGGGAAAAATAAACGCTACCCGGCACCGATAGCACCCATCCGTTCCAACCCCCACCGCAGGAGGCGCCTGTTTATTAGATTTGAAACAATGAATATAATTACATAACAATAATAAAATATAAAAGGTAAAAAATAACAATTTTTTGCAAATTGAAAGTTAAATATAAAATATTTTCGAAGTACTATAAGTTCATAATGTCCTAAATTTATGGTATTTTAGTTCAGAAAGTCAATGGTCAGTTCAGTCAATTTTTTTTTTTAAATTCTTTCGTAATGAAAGAGAAATTTTTATTGAGAATATTATAATTCTCTTTTAACTTTTGAGAGTTTGAAGGATTGAAAATGATATTACGAAGGTTATATCTGAGAGTTTCGTTCTTATCAAAAGGGAAGTGATGGATCATAAGAGGGCAGCATCCGAATATGTAGTGAACTGCATCTCCTTCTGCTTTATCGCATGGACATCTAGGTGAGGCTCTTTTTCTTATTTTATGTAAGTATTGTGGGAAACTGTCATGGTTACTAAGATAATACGGCAGTGTTGGCTGTTTGCAGAGATAATTTGGATCGACTTTATTTATAATTTTATAGGTATCTCTGCCCTTATTACATGAGTCCCAAATGGCTTCTTTCCAGTCAGAGATGGTTTTCTTTTTAAAATACAATTTTGTTATTGTAATGGGGAACAACAGATCTTTTCTTGATTGATATTGGTCTTGTAAGATGGCTTGCTTTGCTAGGAGATCAGCTCTTTCGTTGCCAGTATCACCCACATGAGATTTAGTCCATGTTATTATAATGGATTTATCAGGAATTTGAAGTAATTGATTGTAAATGTTTTTGATAATGTAGTTTCTAGGAAAAGCAACTTTTAATACTTCCATAGAAGAGTAACTATCTGTAATAATTAGTAGTTTATTGTAGTCGGAGGTAGAGAACCATTTTATTGCTTTATAAATTGCCATTAATTCTGCTTTATATATGTTATTCAGTGGATGATGTCGTATTGCTTCATCATGTATATTATTTCCATCTTTATATATGGTGAAAGCACTGGCTACACCCCCTGGCATGACAGAACCATCTGTGTAGGCTTCCACATCGTATTCTTTTGGATGGATGGATTTTCTATCTTCTATAATTCTGATATTTTGGACTCTGTAGTAATTGAGGAATCGATACGATTTTTCTTTCTGCATTATATTGTTAATGTTTAGCTGTGTGTTATTGATTAACAAATTTCTATTTCCTATTTTCAGTTGGTAGTACTGAAATTCATTCTGTATTTTTATTAGGATTGGTGGAGTTCCTGTAAGAAGATACAGAGCTTCGTGAGAGATAGTCCTATAGGTCCGTATTAAGTTTAATAATGCCAAACGCTGAGTTGAACGTAGTAATTTGCGGCCATCAGTATTCAAGTTTGGATACCAAATTTCGTAAGCATATAGTATTTGGCGTTCTATGACTGTTTGATACCATATTTTCAGGATGTCTGGTTTGATACCTTTATTAAAGAATCGAAATCCTCTAAATCCGTTTACAAAGTTTGCAATCTTTGTTCGAAGGTCTTTCATGTGATCTGTAAAATTGAATTTAGAATCTAACAATACGCCAAGATATTTAATATTTTTTACTACTTTTATTTTTATATTTTCTAATTTAAATCTCGGAAGTCTTCTTTCGAGGAGATTGCTACCGAAAAGCATTGATTGCGTTTTCTCAGTTGATATTTTTAAACCGAGTTCATCACAGATATTCTTAAAATGTACTATTTTGTTGTTGGTTGTAACTTCCAGGTCTATTACGGTATTTCCCTCTATTGGAATCAAAAAATCATCTGCGTAAACAATAATATCTTCATATAGATTTTTATAATTTTTTATTATGTAGTTAGCTATAAGAAGCCATAAGAGTGGTCCAAGACAGGATCCCTGAGGGCATCCTTTAAATACCCTGAACCACTCTATATATTCATATTGATTTAAGCCCATACTTCTTTTGCTTATATAACTTTTTAATAAGGTTTTGAGGTATCTGGGTAACGGTGAGTCATCAATTATTTCTGATAATTGGTGCCAGTTTATTGAATCGAAAGCACCTGTAATATCAAATGATATGATGCCCACATAAGTATGTTTTTGTAATAATTGTGCAATTTTCTCTTTAAGTCTCTCCAGATCTGATATAGTGCTTCTGTTTTCACGGAAGCCGAACTGTTCATCTTTTAGATAGTTTATTGCTTCAAGATAAGTTAAAGTTCTATTTTTTATTAATCTTTCTAGGATTTTACCAATCATGGGTAGTAGTGTAATTGGACGGTATGAATCAGGTTTTGATGGATCTTTGTTTTTCTTTCTAAAATAGATGACTACTCCTTTCTTCCACGTTTCTGGAAAGTGTCCAAGGTAGAGACATTTGTTATATAATAACTTTATAAGCTTCATATTATTTTTTATCAAATTTTCTAAAATTCTGCCATCTACCCGATCATATCCTGGGGCTTTCTTTTTATTTTGTTGGTTAATTGCATATTGAATTTCTCTATGGGTAAATTTAAAATTGTTATATTCTTTTATTGATAGTGTGTTTGTGTTTTGAAATGACGATTCGAATTCTGGTCTTGTATTGTAATGGTAATGAAGTAACGTTTCTTGAATCTCTTTGTATGTATCATTTTGAGTTGAAGATTCCATGACAGAGTGGATGAGATCTGTATTTTTTAAATATTTCTGCTTCAGAATTTTAAAAGCAGTACCATACTTACTGTTTGTTTCCGAACAAAATGTTATCCAAGAATCAATTTTAGCTTTTTTAATATCTAATTTGTATTTTGCTTTGGCTTTTTTATATTTAATCTTGAGTTCTACAGAATCTGGATTTCTTTTATGTAGTTTATATATAGCATTTAGGTGGCTTCGCTGTACTTTAAGTTTGTCAGTATACCAGGATACATTAATTTCATGAGACAACTTTTTCTTTTTAAGTGATTTTTGCATGATGTTTAAAAGGATAACATTAAATTCCTCTGTCCACTTCTCTAACTCTGGAACAGAATTGACTGCTTTAAGTGTTGAAAGTAATGTTTCTTCATGTTTTTGAAACAGTTTATTGAATTTTTTAAACGTTTCATATTTGGTTTTGAAACGGTATAAATTTCTTATTGTGGGTGTGACATTCAGAGTAAAAGTAATATATTGATGGTCACTTAGTGATTTAAATGTCGAGTCTATTTTCCATGAATCTATAATATTTTTTGAATGTTCACCGCAGAGGGTCAAATCTGGTTTGCCTTTAAACTTGTCTCGCGCAAAAGAACATTCTGAATCAGGATCATTAATAATAGTTAATCTGCTCATTGCTAGATAGTCAAGTAGGATATATCCTCTAGCATTATTTCTTTTATAACCCCACGCCTGGAGGTGTGCATTGAAATCACCCCCAAGGATAAGGTTCGATGTATCTTCTATGACTCTGGTCCATTCTCGGAAGTCTTCATCAAGATTTCCACTCGGTTTTGAATATTCTGATCCGACTTTAATGAATTTTGATGACAGTGATAGGTTTATAAATACACTGTTATTTGTTTGTAGAGTCTGAATATGAATTAATAAGGGATTGGATACGAGTATTCCCGACGTCTGATTTATTGAATGGTAGAAAGAACATGAAATTGGGATTCCCGTGAAGGTGTTATTACTTTTGTGATAATCCTGAACTAAAGCTAAATCTACTTTATTTTCATGTATGTACTTCAGCAATTGGAGATTTGCAGCCTTACAATTATTAAGGTTTATTTGAACTATTTTTAAATGATTTGGTGGGGTCTTGGATTCTCCGAAATAATATCTATTGTCCAATGGGATAGTCTGATTTATTATATATGTAGCATTGGTTGGAGGTTCTACAGTTGAATCTTCTATAGAGTCATCAGAGATATTGAGTGATTTTAGTTCTGAGAACATACTTTTGAAGGATCATAGGAGATAGTAATATTTTGTTTTCGTTGCAACAATCTTTGAAAAATTGGGCAGAATCTAGAATTTGCACTATGCCTTTCAATCTTTTCAGGTTTTACTGCGGTTTTATATTCTCTTTCACAGTTGATGCAACGATGACGTTCATAATTTTCTTTTATTTTGCATGTGTCTGTTTTGTGGTTACCTGTGCAATATGCGCATGTTAAGTAATAACTTCTACAATTATCAACTGTATGGCCATAACGTTGACATTTATTACACCTAACCACTGGATTGTAATATTCTATACGGCATAAATTAAAATGAATAGGTAATTTTCTTCTTGAAAATAATGCTTTCGCGTAATGTTCTTCTGCATCAAGTACTATTTGGTATGTTTTCATTTTTTGTTTTTTGAGAACTTTTGCTATTCCTAGAGGAAAATTCTGTCCCAGTTCTTGATGTATCTTATCAATTACTTCAGTCTCAGTCACATCTACTGGAATTCCCAGTATAATGACTTTTTTTCTTTTAGCATCTCTAAGATCTGCTTCGGCCAAGTCTCTGAAACCTTCTATTTGATTTATAAAATCAATTAAAACCGCTGTTTTTTCGTCCGATTCTGTTTGGACTATGAGCGAGTTTTTATCTCTTCCTAACGAACATGAGATGTATTTAAATTTTTTATTCCCTTTTATTTTGTCATTTAACATGTTTCGTATTACATTAATGGGAATATTTGTTGATTGACTTCTTCTTATTATTATTGCTGATTTAGAGTACTTAAAGCAAGGTGTTTTTATAGGTTGATCGGATGTAATTGCAGCAGCATAACTCTTGAGTTGTGCTCTTTTCGATATTTCGGAATCGATTCCTTCTTCCAGATGGTCTTGATTATTAACTAAGTTTTGTTGATTTTTTATGGTATGAAACATTTCTTCTATAAGTGATGTTTGTTTAATTTTTTCGGTTATTTCAATCTCTTTGCTCTGAAGTTCTTTTTCCATTTTGTCAATTATTTTTGATTGTTGAGTGATTTGAGTTTTCATTTCCTTTATTTGATGCTCTTGTTCGTTTGTCGTAGTTTTCAGGACGTTATTTTCTTCTTGTTCAAAGTATAGATATTCTTTTATCTGCTGTATTGAGTTCGCTATTTGTGTTCGGATGTCTTCATCATAAATTTTTGAATTACTTTCAATTTGATTTAGGATATCTTCCAATTGATGTAGTGGAGATTTCTCTTGTGTTAAGCTCGTTAGTTCTTGCAATGTCATTGGTATACTAAGAGTGGAACTCTCTCCAGAAAGTACCTGTAAATTCAGATGGGCTGTTTCCAACTCTTCCTGAATCATTTCTTTTCCACAGTCTTCCTTACTTAAAACACTTTTATCACCACCTTCATTTCCTTTGTCTTTATCTTGTATGGATTTTCCACTGTGTATCAGTTTTTCATCTTCAATATGTGTTAGACTGTAAGAGGCATTTTGTAATTCAGTTATATTTAATGCCATTTTTGGGGATATCTCTGAGGATGGTGCCTTTAGTATATAGATATGGGTGAAATCTGTCTGTATTAGTTTAAGTCGTCTTTTTAATTCGTCTAAGTATAGGTGGACTATTGCAGATGTTCCTTTAGTGCGTTTTCTTACACCCCTTGTCAACTGCGTAATTAGATCGATAACATCTTGTGAACAACTTGCCTCTTGGCTGTCATATTCTTGAAATTCTCCTTTGTCGGTAATTTCATCGATTATCATGTTGACTATACCTTTTGACAGATGGTCGTCCTCTGTGGCATAATGTTTTGAAATTGATTTTAGGTCTATTTCTAGGCATGAGAGTTTGTTTTTGATTCCTTTTGAGTTGGTGTAGTAGCTTATATAGCTTGTATATTTTTCTAGTTTTACTATAAACCATTCCAAAAATGCCATTGGTTGGATAGCACCTTTTTTGCTTTTCTTTATATGAATATAGTATTGTTGTGCTATATCGCTAAGATTTAAATTCTTCGTGAATGCATCATTGAAAGTCAACTTTTCAGTCTGATTTTTGTCTACAGTTCTAGAGATTGAACTGATTGGGACGACGTCAACATATGCATAAGTATGAGAGGTGTCGACATATGAGTTCATTTTTATCTCAGCATGGGATTGTTGTCTATCTGAATCCACCATTCTAACTTTTATTTGCAAACTGATTAATATACCTCTTTCTATGATTATAAAACTATGACTATCTTATAACTATTTTTATTTCCCTTTTAACTACTTATGCCTCTAATCAATCTAGAACCAGGAATACGGGCACCCCACATATGAGGAAGAATTTTGAATTTTGAAGAAAATTTTGTAGAAGAAAGATCAAAATAAAAGCCAAAAGAATAAGCCAAAGAAAAATGGTACCCCCACGTCCAAACCGGAAAGAACTCCCCGTGCTCATACCAGGAATTTTCATGCCAGAAATAATATTCAATAATTTACAATAATAAGGAAGGACAATGCTATAGGTGTTTGTACATTTTTTTTTCTTCTATACATGAATTACAAATTGCTATGATATGCAAAACTGTATAATAAGAATTACCCCTATAACAATAATTGAGAAATTGAGATGTATTATTGTTGTTATAATGTTGGACTTTTTATATATAATTATTTACATTATTTGTTATGAAGAGTTATCAAAATGCCCTAAACTAAAAGTAAAAATGATTGCTCCAGACCAAAGAATCACACAGGGTCACAACTTACCTATGTGGGCCTATGCTATAGATACTCTCCTCGCTGCGCTTGAACTACATAGAGCTATAAAATAGAGTATGGCAATAACACCCCCCCCCCCCCCAAAAAAAAAAAAAAAAAAAAACCACGCCCGCCTAAGCCGGAAGTGAAAATATCAGTGTAGTGCTTACAACCGAACCTACGAAATATGGTATTACTATTTTGCAATATGTTTACTATTGAATGAGTTCAGTGATGGGCTACCGGTGCCACAAGGGTTAAAACTTTAATAAAACCAAATGGCTAATAAACAACTGGTAGGACTAATTCTAAACATTATGACTAGAGGAATGATATATTACAACACTAGGACAGAAATTAAAGTAAAAAAGCTGTTAATGTTAGAGGGAAATAAAAATGGGGGGAGGGAACTGCTGCCGGCGGGGACAGTGTAAGGGGGAGTCACTAGAAGGAATGTGCAGAAAGAAACTCTGTTATTTACTTAAGAACAGTGAAAAGTTTAATGAAAATAATAAAGTGCCCCTCCCTGCCCCCAAAGCCGGTCCCCTATATGAGATAGAGAAAAACCGATGATGCCAAAAGATGCAGCGTAAAAAGTTCCCTAGGCGCTGGGGAGCTAATTTGGAAAAATTCTAAGCTCTATCTCCCATAGGAAGGGAGAAAAGTGGAGAAAACCGAATTTCGATGTTGGTAAAAAAAAAAAAAAAAAAAAAAAAAAAATGCTGAAAATTGGATGTAAGACCCAAGTTACTGCGAGCAAACCAAGGGTAAAAACAGATTATGAGTACTACATTTCTTAATGATAAAGTACCTCACATTGTATTTCTATTGCTATATGTTTTCTATTGAATGAGTCAGTGATGGGCTACCTGTGCAACAAGGGTTAAAACTTTAAAACCAAATGGCTAATAAACAGCTGGTAGGACTAATTCTAAACATTATGACTAGAAGAATGAAATATTACAACACTAGAACAGAAATTAAAGTAAAAAAGCTGTTAATGTTAGAGGGAAATAAAAATAGGGGGAGGGAACTGCTGCCGGCGGGGACAGTGTAAGGGGGAGTCACTAGAAGGAATGTGCAGAAAGAAACTCTATTATTACTTAAGAACAGTGAAAAGTTTAATGAAAATAATAAAGTGCCCTAGGCGCTGGGGAGCTAATTTGGAAAAATTCTAAGCTCTATCTCCCATAGGAAGGGAGAAAAGTGGAGAAAACCGCATTTCGATGTTGGTAAAAAAAAAAAAAAAAAAAAAAAAAAATGCTGAAAATTGGATGTAAGACCCAAGTTACTGCGAGCAAACCAAGGGTAAAAACCTCACATTGTATTTCTATTGCTATATGTTTTCTATTGAATGAGTCAGTGATGGGCTACCTGTGCAACAAGGGTTAAAACTTTAAAACCAAATGGCTAATAAACAGCTGGTACGACTAATTCTAAACATTATGACTAGAAGAATGAAATATTACAACACTAGAACAGAAATTAAAGTAAAAAAGCTGTTAATGTTAGAGGGAAATAAAAATAGGGGGAGGGAACTGCTGCCGGCGGGGACAGTGTAAGGGGGAGTCACTAGAAGGAATGTGCAGAAAGAAACTCTATTATTACTTAAGAACAGTGAAAAGTTTAATGAAAATAATAAAGTGCCCCCCCCTGCCCCCATAGCCGGTCCCCTATATGAGATAGAGAAAAACCGATGATGCCAAAAGATGCAGCGTAAAAAGTTCCCTAGGCGCCGGAGAGCTAATTTTGAAAAAATATCTAAGCTCTATCTCCCATAGGAAGGGAGAAAATTGAAAAAAAAAAAAAAAACACAAATTCAAAATAGGTAAAAAAGAGAAATACTATTAAAACGATGTTAAACCTAAAATACTGTGGGCAAACCGAGGGTTAAATCAGATTATGATTACTACATTCTTGATGATAGAGTATTTCTCATAGACCCCCTTGCTATCCAAAAGTTGTACAAAAACAAAGTTTTTTCTTTCCCTTTCCTTTCAAGAAATATTCATTGCCCTCTTAATAAACATATTATTCAAGAACCCTTGTAATATATAACAACCATGTTTATACTCTTAATCAAACTCCATGTTACTTCAGTTATTAAATAGGCTGCGGGGACCAGGGTCGGAGGTTCGTTCGGTTAGAGGTTTATACTATTCAATGTGCAAATTAAGGGATTATCCGGTGCGTGCGTAGCACGACCGGTATATGGTGCCGAAGGCAGCGGGGACCCGGGTCGGAGGTTCATTCGATTCGAAGTTTATCTTATTCGAGGTTTTACAAGATTCGAGGCACCGATGTAAATTAGGGGCCCGCTAGCGGGCGAAGCCAGCTAGTCTTTGAAGTAATAAAACTCATTAAGTTCAATTTTAATTTTTGAGTTTTTAAAGATGAATTTTAGCATTCTATTCATTTATTTACTTACATGAACACGTTTCAGATTCTACTCAATTTTAGATGACAGTTGATTGACACTATATCTTACTGATTTATAGAAAAATTTTAATTTAAATATGAATAAATTAAGAGGTCGGGATTTCGATAATAGCCCTAATATATGTGGTAAAAATATAGATTTACGATAAAAAAATCGATTTAAATCCACTGGGACACCGGGCATTTATGTCCGATGTTCAAATTATTCCTTAAATCTGACAGTCATTGATGCTGCAAATATCAATAATGAAACTGTTGGTTTCTTTGCTATAATACAAGAGGTGTATATTTTTTGTTCTTCTGTTTGCTATCAGAACATTAATTTAATCTTAAAGCTCTTATCTGAAACATGTGGTTAAACAGAATCGATGCCACAAAACCTCGTTGTTATGTACTTGTTTTATGTGAAAAAACTCTTCAAGAGTGGATGAACATTTCATATTTCTGGCAAAATATTTAGCTGCATATTTTGTTGTATCTTGTATTAAAGTTTGGTATGATATTCTGTAGAAAATGAGCTATCGGTCTACTCAAACGACTTAATCACAGTCGCAAATTTTACAATTGCTCTTAGGATTCGTTATCTGTAATATCTGCAGCGAACTCCGCGTTCTAAATATCTATGCAGTGGCGCCAACTTTTGAAAAATATTGGGTGGGTTCAAAACCACTTTAGGGTAAAATAACATTGCCATTTGTTTTCTTTGAAAGCTCGGAAAAGATATTTCAAGTTATGTAAATTCAAGTTAGAATTTTTTAGAGTAAAATATAAACTTGTGATTTTATTCAAATGTATTCTCATGGTGTCTTCATTTTATGGACTATATATTTACTATTATGCCATAAATTTCACTGAAATGCTTGTATTAATGGTGTATTAATAATTTACTTAATAATAATTACAATTATAATAATTACTTAATAATTGTATTCATAATTTACTTAAATTATACCGGGTGAATCGAAATAGATACAATTTCTTGAACCGCTGATAATAAAAAAATACTTTCAATTGCAAAAAGTATACAAATCAAGTATGTCTTTCAGATATGGCATTTGTTTAAAATGGGGTTGTATGCACATTAAAATACGAAATTTAATTTGTGGCCTCCTTTTCGTATAACTTATATTTTTTAAAAAAGGGGGGCCTTAGAAGGAAGCCCTATAAAGGACATTGAAAAAATTTCTTTTATGGACAAAACACACCGAGTTACGGTACTTTAAACTTTGTGAATTTTTAGTGTTTTCTGGCACTAAAAACGTATTTTCCTATTTATAAGTACTTAACGAATTTTTTTAATAAAATGAACTCACTTATTGTGTAGCAGGGCATGTTGCAAATATGATGTCCTACCTGCACATCTTTCAATAAATTCATCACAAGCATCCTCTAAAATGATTTTTTTCCTCACTTCCCTTATTATTTATCTATCATACGTAGTATAGGGTAAGTCTTGTAATCGTTTTGAAAATCGAAAAAAAAAATTTGTCGAAGATTTACACGTTTCAGACACTGGAGATTCCGAAAAACATATTTTTAGGAAAAAAAAAAACATTTTGCCGTCCGTCTGTGTGTCTGTAAACGCTCTATCTCCCGAAAAAATTGAGATAGAGACTTGAAATTCGGTATGTACTTAGTATGTAATAATGGGAAGAAGCTTATTGAATTTCAGTAACCTCGATTAACCGGAACTATTTTTTTCGGACTCTCGAAATATTCGTTCTGATAAAAGGTATATAAAAATTTTCGAAATTGTTTATTTTAAGGAGTGAATATAAAGGACAATAAAAAAACATAAATTTTGCATAAAGCATGAAGTCGAGTGATAATGAGTTGCCGAGATATTTGTAATCCTATTTACCACACTCTTCGATATTTCATCCAAATTTCAATTCAAAGATATATTTTAATTGGAAATGAGACGCTTAATCAGATGCAATAAACCGCTAGTTAACAGAATTATTTTTTTTTTGGAGTTATAGAGATGTTTCTTTTAAGCAATTCAGTAATCGAGCTTTAAAGTTTATGACGTCATCAAGCCACGATTTTACTCGAATTGCAATGCATTTTATAAGTAGTTTACACATTTTGTATTTTAATATTTTACATTATGCATATCCATGATGGGTAAGTATTAGGGTGGCCCCCAACGACTAGTTCACGTTTGAAATAGCACTTTGATTTAGCTCTTTTTGTAACATAGTAAAATGCAAAAAAAAGAAAAAAAATATTTTCAGTTTTTTTTTTTTTTTTTTTTTTTTTTTTTTTGTGGGGAGTTCAACATTTCTGCAAATTGCTATTTTATTAAAATATTAAAATCAGAGAAAAAAATATTTCTATCCTGGTGCACCCTGGGATTCCTTTGCAAGTTTTACTAAAGTAACTGAGTCCTTCATACATATGCTTGCATTAACCCTACCTTTATAAGTCAAGCTGTCCACTTACAGCTATCCTAAAAATAAATATTTTTCTCCACTCAACAACACGAACTTTCTGACACATTAACAGAGTCACTTGTATATGTACAAAGCATGAAATTTCTAGGCGCAACTTCTGAAGTGATTTGGAATCGAATAGCGCACTCTCAAAAATGAATACTCAGATTTCAAGAAATTTCCTTCGTTTTTGACGAAACGGTTTCCTGGGAAATGCTCCGATTAAATATTTCACCAAATCGAGTAAATTTGCATCCTCAAAATTACGAAGAAATTAGTTTCGTCAAATTGTTTCTTTGACAGTTCCAAAAAAAAAAGGTTGGTGGTTCCATCTATCGGAGTTTTTAGAAGCATCTTTAATTGACTAGGAGAAAAATAAGATTACTCTTCAAGGGGTTCGAACGCGCGACTTTTAGCTTGGCAGACAAATGCTTTGACCACTTAGCCAGCGGGACTTCGGATTAGCCTGATTTTAAATGCATTTACGGGATGTTGATGTGTGTTTATATTTTTAGAAAGCAGATTGTATTTTTTCGGTGCTGTTATAACTTCTGCATGTTTTAATTAATAAGGCTAGATTATTATTATGGTTTTTCTATGGTTAATAAATAATTAGAAAATGGCTTGATTAATATAATTTATTAGAGAAATTTCCTTTGTTCAATGAATGATTAAAATATGGTCTAGTAAATTTGTTGATTAGAAATAATTAATTTTGAAGTGCATATTTTGGAGGCGAGTTCATCAATTTTAGCGGATAAGATTACTGTTTATAGAGGGGTCAGTTATACATATTTTTATATTTTCATTATATGAATATATTTCTTAAATAAAAAAGAGCTCCTAAAATTGTGATTTTTTTTTTTTTTTTTTTTTTTTTTTTTAACATTGGGAAAATGTTAATGCTTTCGGTCGAAAATGGACCAAATGATGTTCGCATTTTACTATTTTAACCGTTTTTAACGAAATTCTGTAACTTCCGAAAAATTTATCTTTGAATAGGCAATAGAAATGCATAAATCGTTACAAAAAGGATAGACGCAAATTATCAGATATAAAAAATAAAGTAGAATTTTGGTACATTCGTCTTATAGCGGACCCCAAAGATGAAATATTTTTGTTTCTGTTTTATTAATATATTGTAAATTTAATACTTTCGTGTAATTTTTTTTTTTGAACGATTTTGTAACAAAAATAATCTGGCCGGGAATGGGGAAACATTCTTGTCAAATATTTGAGATTTTTCATTTCATTAAAAATCACTTAATTTTGAGACGAAAAAATTGTCAAAAATGACGAAATATAGCTCAAGAATTGCGGAATCGTCAAAAGTGAGAGTTTTATTTTTGACAGCGAGGAAACAGTTTCATCAAGATATTTGAGGATTCGCGTTTCGTCAAAAACCATATACGTGACTCTGTGACGAAATGATTGTCAAAAATAACGAAATGAGGCCTGAGGATTGCGGAATCGTCAAAATTGAGTGTTTTATTTCTGAGAGTGCGTTTTTAATTTTTCTGAAAGGAGATCGAAAAATCATGCATCAAGCATAGATTATGAAACACTTTCCAACACAGCAAGAAAACTGTAACGAAACTTCACCGTTAAATAAGATGAAAGAAGATATGTAAGTAAACAGTTTAGAACACATATAACACATTGAAAAGTACAGTTTTAGAAATTGCCTTCCAGTGTCAAAACAGTAGTCGAACTAATTTGTGCAGCCCTGTATATGATCAATCGATGTGGATATAATAGTATGATAAAATTTAGTTCAGTTAGAGTATTCACACTTAGCAATTTTCGCCAATCGATGGAAATGTTCAAAATCTTTTGTACAGCTCTGTATAATATCTGAAGTCTTTTGTGCACACCACATATTAAGCTAAAAGGCAACTTAAAACTCAATCCCAGCAATAATGAACCGTAAACGACAATGTATCTTTTTCTTTGCGTAGCCCTGTATATGAATGTATTTATATTCCACAAACTTCTATTAGTGTACTAAATATAGTTCATCAGGAAAATGCGTAAACACAATTAAAAACTACCCTTAAGCAATTCACTCCCATAGTCTGCAATACTTACAAATTCCCTTGTGTAGCCCTGTATAGGATCAACCGAGTTTATCAACATACACATACTATGGAAAAATTTAGTTAAAATTAAAAATACAAACCAAAGTTGAAAACGCACTTATTACACATAGACTGTAAATATCGCACATGCACTGTAACCAATATCTTTTGTGTGTCCCTGTAAATAAACGCAATGCACACAAGAGAGCAATTTATTGTGCCCCTTAGTAATGCATATAATTTTCATTATGTTTGAAATAGTAAAATATCACTAAATTACACTGCAAACGATTTTTCCCCATAGAACGATGTGTAACAGAACTCTTTTGTTTGACCCTGCAAATGAATAATAAATGCTTTGCCCCCCCCCCCCCCCATATTCTACAAAAAGCATGTTTTAATGCGCTTCATAATTATATATCAATTTCATTATGTTTGAAATGACGTAGCGTCACTAAAAAATGCACTTGAAACGATTATTTCCCATTGATTGTAATGTAACGGACTACTTTTGACTGTCCCTGTAAAAAAACTTAAGTGCTACACACTTAAGGGAACATGCTATAGTAAATGACAATAACATACAAAATTTTCAGGGCAATCCGAGCATAGTTTTCGGGAGTTAGAACACGGCCATACGGCAGACAAACCGAAGTCATAAACACTTCAACTAGGTTAGAAAGTGTTAAAAATGTATTACATCGAGGCGCCTGATTAACATCCCCATGATATAAGCCCCCATACGTCATTTTTACGTCACGAGAAAAGGGGATATAAATCCAGTGCTTGAGCATTTCACTTTTCACGAAATCCTGATTAATGTCCCCCTGATATATGCCCCCATATCTGAAAGGAACACAAATGTAAAGCTAGAGAAATTTCGTTTCGTTGAGAGCCTGATTAACGTTCCCATGATTTATGTACCAATACGTCATTTTGACGTCACAAAAAATGGGGGTGCAAATCCGGTGTTCGATCATTTCACTTTTCAAGAAATCCTGATTAATGCCCCCATGATTATATCCCCATATCAGAAGGGGACACATATCCAGTGATAGAGAATTTTCCTTTCATTGAGAGCCTGATTTAAGCCCCCGTACGTCATTTTGACGTCACAAAAAATGGGGGCACAAATCCAGTGCTGGAGCATTTTACTTTCGACGAAATCCTGATGAACACCCCCATGATATGCATCCCCATACGTCATTTTGATGACGTCACAGAAAATGGGGACTTAAATCAGGGGGCACAAATCCAGTACTAGAACATTTTATTTCGTCGAGAATTCCTGATTTACGACCCCATGATATAAGCCCCCATACGTCCTTTTTATGTCGCAACAAAGGGGATTCAGATTTCATGTAGGATAGGCTACTAGAGTTTTGCACGGGCAGGAATAGAGGTCTGCACGGGCCAAAATTTCCAGGTCCGGGCCCGGCCCGACCCATACAAAAAAAATTCGATCCGACCCGACCCATACAAAAAAATTCGGTCCGGCCCGGCACGATACAAAAATTTAAAGTTTGGTCCGAGCCCGGCCCGAATAAAAAATATATTGGCCCGGTCCGGCCCGATTTAACAGTTAAAAGTTCGGCCCGAGCCCGGCCCGGGCCGGTATAAAAGCTAAAACTTCGGCCCGAGTGAATTTCTACAAAACATTGATTTTTACGTCGATTTGGTTAAATATTTGCCTCGTAGGAGGAGATCTAACCCAAAATTCCTAACTAAGCCTTTTTTTTTAATGTTTATAATCTTCATTTTTATAGAAGTGCCGCAGATTACGATATTTATTTTTTTAATAAACCTCTATTTGTTGTATGTATGTGTTTAAGTTATCATTAATATTGTTAATCCATATTCCATGTATTCAAGTGTTAAAAATCAGAAAAATGCTATACAGTAAAATCTTCTAAGATGGAATTCCATAGGGAAGAAAAAAAATGAGTTATCGACAATTTGCCTTCTTAGCAGGTGTAAATGTATAATATATTCTTTTCTTATGAATTAGTCTATTCATTTTGCATGGATCAACACATTTTTCAGTTTAAAACAGGATTCCGTCATAAGCAGGTTCTTTTTCACACATTTCACTATATTTTAATTTAGCCATATTTTAATAAGCACATAAATCTACTATTCTTTAAAAATAATAAATTTTAATGTTTAATTGTAGAATAATGGGGATTTAAAAATGTATGCATTTTTGCAAAGATTTTTGTGCCAGGTCTTATTTTACTGACCTTCGGACGGACCAGGCCAAGCTGAGATAATGATTTTCATACGGGTCAAAATCAGGACTGAAATTTCGGGGCGTGAAGTCTAGGATAAAGGAAACCAGTCCCGACTCTGTACCGAAAAATAATTTAAGGCACGGCCTGATCCTTCAGGAAAAAAGCAAGGCCCGGCACGGCACGTAAAGAGTAATCGCTAGGTCCGGCTTGGCCCGGCCCGAGAGCCGTGAAGGAAAATAGGCCCGAGACCGAACCGTCGGCCGGGCCGGCCTTTAACATTTCGCTTCGGGCCTTGCCTGGCCCTTGCAGATCTCTAGGCATGAATTTCCAGTCTGATCCCGGCCCGGTGCAAAAATTTAAAGTTCGACCCCAGAAATTTTTGTGTTAAAAAGAAATAATCTTGTGTAATCACGTGTTCAACGTTTTCTGGCGTTTCCATTACCTGCGATTTTATTTTGTTGAGCTGATCATAATTATCAGACCAGAATTATAATTATTAAGGTTAACTGGGAGAATTATTCCTTCCAGCTTCTCCAGGATTTCATAATTGGTAGAGCATTGGCGGCTTCAGCCAGTTATATCCTTGGTTCGAATCCTTGCCTGGACATTTTTAGCCTGGGACAAAAAAAACAAAGAGGTGGAAAATTCTCAAAATAAAATACTTAATGATAACTTAATATATATATATATATATATATATATATATATATATATATATATATATATATATTGGTATGTATATATATATTAGGTGCAGAAATATCTCACTCACGGTGAAATGGCTAGTGAAACCGCCCCTGCTTTTACCCCCCCCCCCTCCAAAAAAAAAAAAAAAAAAAATTATTTATTCCTCGGCATTTTGCCATTTCTAAACTGAAAAAGGCCATTTAAAAAAAAAAAATCTAGATCCGGGAGTAGAAACTGCGTGGTTGAGTGACTGCACGGAAACCTAACAAGCGGGTAAGTGTGATCGAAGATCGCTCAAAGAGTTTCGTTTAATATTCCATTCAAAACACTTTATCTGTCACGCGGACTAAATACGATATAAAAAAATAATTTCAAAATTAAACATGCTGTACACCTTCAAAATGTTAAAATATGCGAATATTTTTTCAAATAATAATTCATGTATTCATATACAAAAATATTAATTAAATATTAATTCATATTTAGTATACAAAAAATTTTAAAATAAATAAAAATCGCATATAATTTTCTTTGCGACACTTAAAGAGACTCGGTACTTTGATCTATATTTTTATTTGAATATTTTATAATACTTTTTTGACATATTGTTAAATGTTTTTATGAAGAAAAATAGTTTAACTAAGAAAAAATTCAAGTTTGCGGTAAAATTAAAACAATAGATTAACTAAAACAAATAAGAAAATTTAAAAAACGCACTTTTTTTTAGAGAAAAACAAACTAAAATGTCACGATATACGCAAAAGTAGAGCAACAAAGGCTTTTTTCTTTAACATTTTTATTTTAAAAAATAAACTATTCATACAACTGCTAATCTTATCCTTCATTTCATAAATCACACCATACGTCAATAAAAAATATCAATTCAGTTCAAAAATATATGTTGAAGTTTTAGCATTTTGCACATACCTATATTGAAAAAAAAAGAAAAACTAGAAACAAGTGGGTAAGTGTGATCGAAGATCGCTCAAAGGGTTTCGTTTAATATTCCTTTCAAAACACTTTATCCTTTCTTTCATAAATCCAAATAAATTTCATTTAGCAAAAAAAAAAAAAAAAAAAAAAAAAAAAAAATGTTCTTTGTTTTTTACAAAGTAAAAATTTACCGGTCTATGTTTTCGTTTTTTCGAATATCTAAACCAGCTCGATAGCGGGAAAAGCCCGCTATTATATTTGTAATAATAATATCTGTCATGCGGACTAAATGCGATATTTAAAAATAATTTCAAAATTAAACATGTTGTACACCTTCAAAATGTTAAAATATGCGAATAATTCCATAATCGGATTTTTATCATGATTCAATATATTTCTCGAACTCATATATTTACTATTCTCTATTGCTCATATTGATACTCGCTTTGCATTATTCTCAAACATTTGAAAAATTCGTTAAACTTCCAATAGGACGTCAGATTTTCTTTTTAGTTCTCTAATGACGTGATATTAATCTGCTTTGTGTACATACACATACTCATACTCCTTGTATTATTGAGAAATCTTTGAAAATTTCAGTTTTATTACCACTACTAGTGTAAATGCCCGTCCTAGGACGGTGGGTACAAATTGGGGTTTTCAGTTAAAATTTTAAATAATTGATAAAAATATTCATATACTGTTTATCGACAATAGGGAAAACTGACCTGAACCGTTAAGGTAATATTAGGTAATATAGAGGGTTAATGGTAAATTTTACTGTTAATGGTAAATTTTACGAAACGTAACTTTTTTCTTTATCTTTGTTTTTCAACTCAAAATTTCTAAATATTTTTCTGAATAATTAAAATCTCAATTCTAATAACGATCTCAATAATTAATTATGGTCTCAATAATTAATTATGTTAAGTAAATTATAGGTATTAATTTTCGCTCTCAATAATACGAAAACAATCTTTTAGCTTCTTCATAATCTAAAAGAATGCATTAATTTTTACACAAAGTCAAATATTTTCCTTTCAAAATTAATAATAAAAATAATTTAAATCATTAAAAAAAGTTGATCTTGTAATAATTCAATACATCCTGAATGTACATACCTTATGTTAATGGTAAATTTTACGAAACGTAATATTTTCCCTTATTTTGGTTTTTCAACTCAAAATTTCCAAATATTTTTCTGAATAATTAAAATTTTAATCCTAATAATGATCTCAATAATTAATTAAGGTCTCAATAATTAACTATGGTTAGTAAATTATAGGTATTAATTTTCGCTCTCAATAATACGAAAACGATCTTTTAGTTTCTTTATAATCTAAAGGAATGCATTAAATTTTACACAATGTCAAATATTTTCCTTTCAAAATTAATAATAAAAATAATTTAAATCATTAAAAAAAGTTGATCTTGTAATAATTCAATACATCCTGAATGTACATACCTTATGTTAATGGTAAATTTTACGAAACGTAATCTTTTCCCTTATTTTGGTTTTTCAACTCAAAATTTCCAAATATTTTTCTGAATAATTAAAATTTTAATCCTAATAATGATCTCAATAATTAATTAAGGTCTCAATAATTAACTATAGTTAGTAAATTATAGGTATTAATTTTCGCTCTCAATAATACGAAAACGATCTTTTAGTTTCTTTATAATCTAAAGGAATGCATTAAATTTTACACAATGTCAAATATTTTCCTTTCAAAATTAATAATAAAAATAATTTAAATCATTAAAAAAAGTTGATCTTGTAATAATTCAATACATCCTGAATGTACATACCTTATGTTAATGGTAAATTTTACGAAACGTAATCTTTTCCCTTATTTTGGTTTTTCAACTCAAAATTTCCAAATATTTTTCTGAATAATTAAAATTTTAATCCTAATAATGATCTCAATAATTAATTAAGGTCTCAATAATTAACTATGGTTAGTAAATTTTAGGTATTAATTTTCGCTCTCAATAATACGAAAACGATATTTTAGCTTCTTCATAATCTAAAAGAATGCATTAATTTTTACACAAAGTCAAATATTTTCCTTTCAAAATTAATAATAAAAATAATTTAAGTTGATCTTGTAATAAATCAATACATCCTGAATTTTCTATGCTTATGTACATTTTATATTATTTTACAACTTTATTATTATGTAAATTATAATAAAGTTGTATTATTAATTTTTTTTTCTAATGAAACGTATAATTTGTATTTATTGTCAGAAGATGGCGCCAGAATAGTATTTACGAACGAAATCTAAAATGCTGGTAGATGCATCACAAAGCCTCGAAAGGTATCATCGCTATTTCTGAAAAAGTGATTTCAGGAATAAAATGCTTACAGAAATAAATTTTAGAAAATCCTTTAAAATGCTTTTACAAATATTTTAAGAGCATAATTGGATATTATAATGAAACGTTCAAAGAGTCATTCCTTTTTTTTTTCTAGATATGGGATTTGTGTTTTTGAATGGCAACATTATTCGTTTATTTACATCAGGTAATCCGATGTTTAATCTGTTATTTTTAATTTAAAACTTAAAACATTATAACTGGATATGATATACATGTTTTATACGAAAATATGCTGAACAGACGTTATTTCAAGTAGAAGATATTATCATTTAGTGTTATTATGTGTTAGCATATATTTTTCAGTAAGCCTAACATGGCGTTTAACTACAGTCGACTCGCAGATCAGAGTGGTACAGCCCGGTACCGTTACAGACACTTTCTCGCCTTTGGATTTTATTATAAGTACTAGTATATACCCCCTGTCAAAAATGACAGGATATTGACTCAATATTCAATTTTTGAAATAGTTCAACGAATGGACAAAACATTCAAATTAAACATTAAAAAATAAATAAATAAAAAATCCATGAGTGAAATTTTCTGTAAAAAAAATGTTATCAATGAGTTTCTAAAGAGCTTGACTCACCACATAGCTCATTTTTTGATTATATAAGCAAAATTAAATGGAAATTACTCGGTACTATTTATTCCATATATTTTAATTACGTTTCATAAGAAAAAAAATAATTTGATTTGCGATGGAAACAAAATTTCAATCTTTGTTTGCATTATCTACCAGTAGATGGCACCATCTTCCCTTATGCGGTCCAATGTTGCTTGTGATTGCCAAGCAAACCACCTTGACTGTCTTTCTCTAATTAATCGCCGTCTACGTTCAATCGGCATTTCATCATTTTTATCAGGCATCGCTAAAACGATCTTCAAACTATATAAAAAACAATAAAAACTGATTTGATTGAACAGATTCAAATCCACCGCATGTTTGAACTTTGAAAGGGGAGGGGGTTGAGACCTATAGCTGCACGGCTGTAGTCCCGAATGATCCACAATCGTGTGTTTAAAACAGCATTTAAAAGATCAACAAAGATGTTAAAACAGTAAAACACACGTTGCCAATTGCGACTTAAAACGCCCTATAGAGGCGCTGATTGTAGCTGTTGCTACAGGAAAATTGTCCCTGAAGTTCCATTGAAACCATTATTTATTGTAAGCGAATTTGAAAGTATTAAATATTCAAATTTTAATAATTTTTACTTTGTCATATAATCACAGAACACAAATATCACATGAAATCTGAAATTGTGCAAAAAAATAATCATTATGAACAAATTAAAAATGCATGTAATACAGTGGGCTTGCAAGGAATTTTCCTGAAGCGAGAAGTTATGTATTTTCTCCACCAGATGGCGTAGTCGAGCGCTTGAATTCCCAATTGGCAATCTGTACAGTACAAATAATTTTGATGAATGATTCTCAAAAGTGAATGACTCGCCACATTTTTTTTTTCCAAATAATAATAATAATAATTTAGCAAAGTGAAATGTAATTTCTGAAAAATTCACATTAAATTTTAATATGCTAATTAATGCAAATGTTAACTTGTATTTTTAACAAAGTTCGATTGTTTATATTAATTGACGAAAGATGGCTGCAAAAATAGTTTTTGAAGGTTTTAAACAAAATTAAAATATTTAAAGACTTTAATATGCTTTTACAAATATTTTAAGAATAGAATCAGATAATTAACCTATATTTTTTTACTGAAGCGTTCAAAGAGTCATTCATTTGTTTCACGATTCGGAAATTCCGAATGGCAACAGTGCTTGTTTGTTTATATTTAGTAACCTGATGTCTGTAACAGCTTATTTTTAATTTGGAATTTAATACATTATAATTGGATAAGATATACATGTTATAAGTGAAAATATGAAGAACAGACATGATTTCACATAGAAGAAATTAACATTTAGTTGTCATATGTTAGTATATGTTTTTCATTAAGCCTAACATGGCGTTTAACTACGATCGACTCGTAGTCCAGAGTGGTACAACCCGGTACCGTTACAGACACTTTCTCGCCTTTGGATTTTATTACAAGTAAGATGACGTGAATCATTTTTATTTCATATTAATCTTTTTTCATTTGGTGTTACTTTTTATTTCGTTTTCATTTTTTCACGTGGAAATCGTCTGATAGTTAATTATTGTAGATAGAATTTCATCGTGGATTTTTAATTTTTGGCATCTGCTATAACGAAAAATGTTCAATTTAATAGGAAAAGTCTGTTAGAATTTTGGTTTTTTATCTATATTTATTAAAATAATACGAATATTTCAAATTTTAATATTTTGAGCTCTTTATAGCTGGTATTCAGCTATATACACAAAGTTTCAACTCTGTAAGTTACATAGTTTTTGAGAATAGCTCTGTGACAGACAGACAACGGAGCGGGAGTAATAGGGCTTCGTGAGATGAACGAAACCCTAAAAACTAAGGTGTGGAAAAGAGACGCCTGATTTATGACCCCATGAAAAGTTCCCCCATGCGTCATTATGACGTCACAGCTGATGGGGGCAGATTTCCAGTCCTAGAGAATTTTACTTTCGTCGAAAATTGAAAAACTTCCCCCATGATAAGTTACCCCAAACCAGAAGGGGGAAGTTTTCCAGTGCCAGGGAATTTTCTTTTCACTGAGATCTCGAAAACTTCCCCCATGAAAAGTGTCCCCATACGTCATTCTGACGTCATAGCAGATGGGGATATATCAACACCGGCTCTATTAAGAGAGCCTCCAATACGAATTAAGTTGTACAATTTAAGTAGAAACAGTTTTGCCAAAGTTTTATAACATTATAATCAATTATGTGTCTGTTGACCATGTTTCTAAAATTTTACTTAGCGTTCCTAATGATTTGTACAAAGTTTTTATAGCATTACTTGGTTTTCTCAGTGTTCCTGGAAATTTACCCATCGTTTCTACAAATTCCATTTTTCCAATAGCGTTGCCTGATTTTTAGATTGTTCGTAGAGTTTTTCCCAAATTCCCAAAATTATGTTCAGCGTCTCGCTCACGGTATGTTTCGATGGCGAGAGTTATTCCAGATTGATAGTTTGAGAGGTTGACAGGTTGAAAATTGACAGATTTTTAGTGTTCCTAGAATTTTTTTCCGTTTCTTCCAGCGTCCCTAGAGTTTTGTTCAGCGTTACTGAAGTTTTGCCCTTGATGCTATATCATTGCCAGGTGTTGCCCATTGTTCCTAGTGTTTTGCCAAACTCTCTTATGTTTGTTTAGATTTTCTAAAGATTTTATTGGTTTTGCCTAACATTCTTACAGCATTTTTCCCAGTGTTTATACGGTTTTACCTAGTGTTCTTAAAGTTTTGCAGATTTTGCCCGTTTTCATATAACATTGTCCGTTTTTTTCCCAAATTATGCTGTAATTTTCTACGGTTGTGCCCAGTGATCCACGGTATTTGCCCAGATTTGCACAGGGTTTTTAGAGTTTTCACTAGCGTTTCTAGAATTTAAACTAGTATTTGGAATGTTTTTCTCGACCCATTTTACTTCAGCATCGTCCTGTTTTGCACAGCATTCTTAAAGTTTTGCGAGGATTTTAGGTGTTTCGATAGCATTCCCAGGTTTTGTCTAATGTTCCTATGGCATATTCAGGTTTTGTTCATTGTTTCTAGAATTACCCTAGTTTTGGCCATTGTTCTAATTTTTTCGCCCAGCATTCCGAATTGTTTGTTCTGGCTCTGTTTTTCTACAGCATTGCAAAGTTTTGTTCAGTATTCCTAAAGTTTTCCCTAACGTTCTTAGAGTTGTGTCCAGAAGTCAAGAATTTTACCCATAATCCTATTTTCTGATTGTTTCTAGAGTTTTGACCGACAATCCTATAGTTTGTCGAGCGTCCCTAAAGGTTTGTCCGGCTGTGCCCAACTTTTTTATAGTATTGCCAAATTTTCCCTGTTTTCTTGGTTTCCCGTCTAATTTTGTCCAATGTTCCTATAATTTTGACCAGCTTTATTAATGTTTTACACACTCTTGCCCAGCCTTCCTGAAGTTTTGCTCAGTTTTAACTAACGTTACTAAAGTTTTGTCCAGTGTTCCAAGAGTTTTCACAGTTTTGCCTAACAAAACTAAAGTTTTGTCCAGCGTCCTAAAGATTTGTCCGTCTTTGTCCATTCGGGTGGTTTTGACTGTATTTTCTCAATATCCAAGAATTTTTCTCCGTTTTACTCATAGTCCCTACCGTTTTGCCTACCGTTCGTAAAATTCTAACCGGCTTTGCATGTGACCCTATACACTTGTGAAAACACTGAACAAAACAGGGCAATTTTACAGGGTCACGATCAATGTGGGACAAAACTTTGGCAATTATAAGCAAAAGAGTAGGGACGGTGGGCAAAACGGGGAAAACTGTAGGATATAGAGAAAAAACGCTCAAAGCCACACGAATGTTGGACAAAGCGGAACAAATCTTAGGAACGATAGACAAAACTTTAGTAACGTTAGGCAAAACTGAGCAAAACTTTAGGAAGGCTGGGAGAGACTGGGTAAAACATTAATTATACTGGACAAAACTATAGTGACGTTGGACAAAACTAGACGAAACTATAAGAAAACAGGGATATTCTATAAGAAAAGTTGGACGCAGCTGGAAAAACCTTAGGACGCTGGACAAAACTAGGTATGTTGGGCAAAACTCTAAAACCAAAGGGAAAAAGTGAGCAGTGATATAGGATTACGAGTAAAATTAATGGCTATATTCCAGTCGGGGTGGTGCCAGCTTTAAATGCGGTGAAAAACATTTTTTTATTCACAGCGCTATAAAAAGAGTGCGCAGTTGTATAATGGGAGTGCAAAACTGTGCAAAACTTGGGCAAATATTCTATGTAATTTGTAAAGATTACTTCGTAATGTGGGATGCCAACTTCACACGTCGTCAACAAAGATATTTTCGATTTGCAGCGTTAAATTGGTGGGCAGAATTATCTAATGGGTAGACAAAACTTTGAAAAACTTCTATGTAATTTTATAAATGTATTCGAATTGGGGGCGTGCCAGCTGAACACGTGGTCAAAACCATATTTTTTAATTTAGAGCTTATTAAATGTGGGCAAAATTAACTAATTGGTAGGTAAAACTGGGCAAAACTGGGACAAAGTAATGACACAATTGTTTTTTTAATTTCGAATTGGGAGGGGGGGGGGGTACCAACTTCACACGTGTTCAACAAATATATCTTTGATTTACAGCGGTATAATGGTTGGGCAAAATTAAATAATGAATGGGCAAAACCGTGACAAAACTTCTATATAATTTTTATGGCTATATTCGAATTGGGGGGTGCCAACTGAACACGTGGTCAAAACCATATTTTTAATTTATAGCTTTTTAAAAGGTGGTCAATTGAATTGGGGAGTGCCACCTTCACATGTGGTCAACAAATATATTTTTGATTTATAGCGTCAGAAAAGGTGGGCAAAATTATCTACTGGATTGGCAGAATTGGCCAAAATAATGGCACAATTGTTTTGGGAAATTTCGAATTGGGGGGTGCCAGTATGAAAAATGGGTCAAAAAATAAAATCTGATTTACATCGTTATAAAGGGTTGGCAATATTAAATAATGGGTGGCCAAAACTTGGACAAAACTTGTATGTAATTTTTATGGCCATATTCGAATTGGGGGGTGCCAGTTGAACACGTGGTCAAAAACATATTTTTAATTTACAGCTTTTTAAAAGGTGGGCAAAATTATCTAATGGAAAGGTAAAACTGGGCAAAACTTGGGCAAAATAATAGCATAATTGTTTTTTGAAATGTCGAATTTGGGGATGCCAAATTCACACGTGGTCAACAAAGATATCTTTGATTTACAGCGTTTTAAAAAGGTGGGCAAAATTATCTAATGGGTGGGCAAAACTGGGCAAAACTTGAGCAAAATAATAGCACAATTGTTTTATGATATTTATATATTTTTGATATATATTTTTTGCCAGCATGCAAAATGGGTCAAAAAATAAAATGTGATTTACAGCGTTATAAAGGGTGGGCAAAATTAAATAATGGGTGGGCAAAACTTGTATGTAATTCATATGTTCATATGTATGTAAGTCATAATTTTTATGGCTATATTCGAATTGGGGGGTGGCGGCTGAACACGTGATCAAAACCATATTTTTAATTTACAGCTTTTTAAAAGGTGGACAAAATTATCTAATGAGTAGGCAAAACTGGACAAAACTTGGGCAAAATAATGGCACAATTATTTTTTTTCCAATTTCGAATTGGGGGGTGCCAACTTCACACGTGGTCTACAAAGATATCTTAGATTTATAGCGTTATAAAAGTTGGGCAGAAATATCTAATGGGTGGGGAAAACTTGGGCAAAATAATTGCACAGTTGTGTTTTTAAATTTCGATTTGGGGGTGCCAGTATGAAAAATGGGTCAAAAAATAAATGTGATTTACAGCGTTATAAAGGGTGAGCAAAATTAAATAATGGTTGGGCAAAACTGGTCAAAACTTGTATGTAATTCATATGTTTTAATTCGTAATGGGGTGCCAACTTCACACAGGTGAACTTTTGAAACCGCTACTATTTTTAAAGCATCTTTAAAGATTAGATTTTTAGTTTTATACCGTTTAGAATGCTGCATCGGGTCGGGTTACCCGCACACGGTTCTAGACCTTTTTGTTGCATTTCGGGGTGAATTACATTATTTCAGGTTGGGTTTTGACTGTAGCGGGTCGGTTCGGGTTGACCCGAATTCCTAAAGAATGTGCAAAATATTTTTTTCAGGTTAAAAATCTTGTACAATAGAAGCTCCATAATGGCTTTTCTCCCTAAAGGCGGACACCTCTATTTAGGGGACACTTTTTCAATTCCTAAAATTTATATATTTGAACGCTTATATCATATCTCTGAATAACGGGCCTGTGTATGATGTGTACGTAAACTATCAATAATATGATGCCTCTGTTTTTGTGTGTATCGAAAACGAAATATTGCTAACATTTTTCATACTTTGAAAGAAATGGTTCTTAAAGAAAGACTAATCTATGGCCGCATGCTTAAATCTTTTTGTGAAACTTCCAACAACCTGAGTGGTAAAAAAATCTATATATGACCCGAAAGAATTCTTCTAGCGTGAACCTAACCTGCAGAAAGAAAATTACATTCATTCCAAGCTGAAAAAACAAAATTCGGAATAACTCACCGATGTTTGACTTTATTCAACGATCCCGAGGTGCTCAGAGGTTTTACTATAGTTGAATATTAAAGAATATAGATTTGTTCATTCTTCAATGTAAAACATAAAAATGGTATTAGAGAATTATAGGTTTGTACGGGCTGGAGTTTCCAGGCCCAGGCGCGTCCCGCCCCGTCCCGTGTAAAACTTAAATGTTTGGCCCTAGTCTGGCACGGCCCGTTTATAATTTTATCGGATTCGTCTAAATATTTATATAAGGCCGATAGACCCGCTTAATTGTAGTTATCGGCAGGGCCGTTCAATTTTTTTTTGCCGTCCTGGCCCGTTTATTTTGTTTATCATCCTGGCCTGTTGAAAGCCAACCCGAAACCGACCCGGAGCATTAAAAGCCAACCCCACCCGAAACCGACCCGCAACAAAAATTTTTTAAAGTCAACCCGACCCGACACGACCCGCAACGGTAAAATATAGCGTCAACCCGACCCGAACCACAGGTCGAGTCGGGTACGGGTAAACGCGGGTAACCCGACCCGAAGCAGGACTCTAGTTGGTATCCTGGACCAAGACCTCGATGTTTAATAGGTTAATGCGTTACTGCATCCAATGTCTGCTTTGCCAATAAATTGTAGTATTTATGAGGATTTTATTTTAAAGTGTCTCGATTTTTTCCCAAGAATTACAGCTGTTGAGAATAGGCTCTTCGTTTTCGTAAAATGCTAAAAATGAAAAAAAAATAAAAAAATAAATAACGATTTGTTTAAATTGAAAAAAAGCAAAGTCCTGAAAAAGTTCCCTTTGCATCAACAATCAAGAGCAATTTGGTAAAAATAGTTTTTCTTAAACTATAAATAGACTTAAAATTACACAATGTGCTAAATACTTAAAAGATGACAGAAATATTGAAAAAAAAAAGTTACATTATTTTAATTCTCAGTACTTTCAGCCATAAACATTGCCGCCGTCAGAGAATACAATAAACCAATTAAAATATTTTTAAAATATTTTTATCATCTTTTAAGTACTCAGCACATTCTATAATTTTAAGTGTAACTTTTAAAGATGAATTTAACATTCTATTTATTTATCTATTTGCTCATATAAATGGGGTGTCACGGATTAATCAATTTAAAAAATAGCAATCCTAATAATATTATAAATCTGATTGTGTGCAAATATTAGGCTGAAGACAGCGTCAAAATGGAGCATTTAATGAGCCTGTATCTTTGCATATAGGCTGATTATAAACCTCATATGAACATAGGCTGGGTTTTGTTTATTTTATTCAAATATTTTTCTTAATAATTCAAAATTTCGTTATTTTCATTGAGAATAAATGGACATTTTTTCGTATAGCATTTTAAAATGGTTAAATTTACTTTACCGTTGCTAATACTTTATCGTTGACAAAACTAATTCAAAACCCGAAAAAATGATTTTTACTCAACAATTTTGTTTCAATTGAAAAATTTTCACGGGAAAAATGAACATAAAATTAAAAAAAAATAAAGAATTAAGAAGATTAAATAAAATTATTAGAAATAAAACGTACTTTTTTAGTTTTTGATAATAATACAAGGTTTCAATATGCGTAACCATAGGAAACAGGCGAATATGACGTCATTTATCGAAAATAAAGCGGATATGCTTTGATTGGTGAAATAAAATGATCTTGGGTTTTTTCTTCACTTTTTCTTTTTTTTTTTCTTTTGTATGGTAACAATATTTGCTTGCCGTTTTGCCGTCTGCGCACGGCTAATATAACTATACCGTATTTTTTATTTAAATTTTAAAAAAGTAAAAAGAAGTTTCAAAAGAAAATGGTTAGCAAATGTCAATAATATGCTCCGCAAAATTATCCATGTCGTAAATGATGTCATGGATAGCGAGAAATAGTGATTTTTCATTCTAAAAACTAAAAGAAATAACTCGATTACCTAAAAAAAAATGACGAATGTTAATAGTTCCATTTTTTTTTTTTATAAAACCTAAAGATTTAATATTATTTCGTTAAAGTAACATAATTTTCCCTATGGCAGTATTAAAATTAATTGCCTGGAAAAGAAAATTAACAAGAATTATGTCATTAAAAAGGGATTTCTCTGGGGAAAAAGGAAACGTCATATTTGAAATAGAACGGGAATTTTCCAATATGTTTTAAAATGAGTGTGAATCAATTCCTTACATTAATAATACAAGGATCAATAAGTATAGAAAGTAGATGAGTTTCACGCCATATTTATAACGAAAAATTTAAATGTTTTGTTATCTATACTGATTATTAAGCATGAGTATCCGTTATTTCGTTATTTTGTTCCGCATGAGTATCCGAGTTTTCTGCTAAAAATCACATCATAATTTTAAGAAAAGGAAAATGAACACGAATCTATTATATTAAAATCTGACCGTGTGTTTGTATTTCGCAACTACTCCTAGATTATCGAACGCAATGCGATTTACTACCGGTTAGTTTACTACCGGTTTAGCGAATACCGGTTATAATTGATCCGAGGATGTTAGACAAACTCTCAGAATTAAAAAAATTAAATTAAATGCCATTTTTTTAACGAAGTTTCTCTAAAAACGGAAAGTAACTTACTCCATATTTGTGTATAAAAAAGGAAAAATAAAACAGATCAGTATATTTTTTACACCATTTTCTCATTAAAACTGAAAAACAGAATTTATTTTCGCTTTGAATAGATGGTGAAAACAAAATCTTGATTACAGTAAATTATCCGAAAAATATAAACATATTTTCACATATTCAAACTTCATGAATCAATTTATTCTGGAGAACAAAAAATTGCCTGTTAACGTACTGTCATTTAGAAAACAAGATTTGTTTCAACTATATATTAAACCAAGGAGGCAGAATTGAATTTAAAGAAAAAGCATATACTATTTCTAATCAATGTTTTTTTTTTTTTTTTTTTTTTAGAGGATGGCTGTTTAAACGTTTCACAAAGGCGTTAAAAGTAAAATTGTTTATCAGGTAATTTGTTTTTGTGCAATTCGTCTATTTCCACGATTTTATTAGGCCCTCCTTTCTGCATTGGTTGCAATTTCATTTCCGCGATTATTTGGCACAAAATTTCACTTTTTTAAGACTGAGTTATGTCAAGGTCCCTATAATAATAAATACCGTAGTGTCTCCTATGAAATGTGATAAATAGTTAGTTAATTATTAACGTTTTTAATTGTTGGGAGTAAAATATTTTGCTTAATTAATGTATTTATTCTTCTTTTAATGTTGCGTGAACGAAGTCACGGGTAACAGCTAGTTTTGTTATAAATTCTGTTCAAAAATCAGATTTCTTATGCATCTTATGGTCTACTAAAAGTTAAAATTTTATTTATATTTTTGAAACTAATGTTCGTTTACCACAGTATAATTATTTATTTGAAAGTTCGCTGTACACTAATGACATAGTATCTTCTTTAGTTTGTTCTTAAGATTTGTTTACCTTTCAATTAATATGGTTAATTTTTTTTTCAAAAACACAGTTTTAAAGATAATAATAAAGAAGTTGATAGTAGATTTCAATTCTAAATTCTCATCTTCTGATTCTAAAAATATTTGTTTTTATGTCAAATTATTAATATAGGATATTTCATTGGGAATATTAAAAAAATAATTAAAAGAAAAGAGCAAATTCTAATTAAAAACTAAAACTAAAAAAAAAACAAAAAAACATTTGAATTTTTCATTAAAGATTCACATCTGATGTTCTACTCAACGACAAATATCACACGCACACATTTTCCGCAAATATAACAAAAATCTTTGTTTTCGATGAGTTTTCCATGAACCTTCTAACAGATTATGCTTTGAGCA
Source organism: Maratus michaelseni (assembly GCA_963931845.1). Lineage (NCBI taxonomy): Eukaryota > Metazoa > Arthropoda > Arachnida > Araneae > Salticidae > Maratus > Maratus michaelseni. The sequence continues at coordinate 13,261,988 of OZ007587.1, forward strand.
ATATTATATCACATTAATACTTAAACCCTTTTTGTCCGCCTAGTATGTGTTTGATAACCGAATATGAAAAGTAAGCAACATACTTTTACATTGCGCACTAAATCTCGTCTGCGCATTTCTTCAAGGCCGTATAATAATAATTCACAGTAACAATAATAACTAGACATAAAAGAGAAACACATTCCGAGAGCCAGATATATAGCTCTCGAAACAAGTAAAATGTTCTAGTATTGTAAATGTGACCCTACATTGTGACATCAAAATGACGTATGGGGACACTTTTCATGGGGATGGATTTCAAGCTGTCAGTAAAAAGAAAATTATCTATCACTGGAAAAGTTCCCCCATGCTATATATCCCCATCTGCTATGACGTATGGGGACACTTTTCATGGGGGAAGTTTTCGAGATCTCAGTGAAAAGAAAATTCCCTGGCACTGGAAAACTTCCCCCTTCTGGTTTGGGGTAACTTATCATGGGGAAAGTTTTTCAATTTTCGACGAAAGTAAAATTCTCTAGGACTGGAAATCTGCCCCCATCAGCTGTGACGTCATAATGACGCATGGGGGAACTTTTCATGGGGTCATAAATCAGGCGTCTCTTTTCCACACCTTAGTTTTTAGGGTTTCGTTCATCTCACGAAGCCCTATTACTCCCGCTCCGTTGTCTGTCTGTCACAGAGCTATTCTCAAAAACTATGTAACTTACAGAGTTGAAACTTTGTGTATATAGCTGAATACCAGCTATAAAGAGCTCAAAATATTAAAATTTGAAATATTCGTATTATTTTAATAAATATAGATAAAAAACCAAAATTCTAACAGACTTTTCCTATTAAATTGAACATTTTTCGTTATAGCAGATGCCAAACATTAAAAATCCACGATGAAATTCAATCTACAATAATTAAATAACTATCAGACAATTTCCACGTGAAAATTGAAAATGAAATAAAAAGTAACACCAATTGAAAAAAAAATTAATATGAAATAAAAATGATTCACGTCATAGTGGTAATAAAACGGAATTTTTCAAAGATTTCTCAGTAATATAAGGAGTATGAGTATGTGTATGTACACAAAGCAGATTAATATCACGTCAATAGAGAATAAAAAAGGAAATCTGACGTCCTATTGGAAGTTTAACGAATTTTTCAAATGTTTGAGAATAATACAAAGCGAGTATCAATATGAGCAATAGAGAATAGTAAATATATGACTTTGAGAAATATATTGAATCATGATAAAAATCCGATTACGGAAATATTCGCATATTTTAACATTTTGAAGGTGTACAACATGTTTAATTTTGAAATTATTTTTTTATATCGTATTTAGTCCGCGTGACAGATATTATTATGAGAGAATATAATAGCCGGCTTCGCCGGCTATCGGGCTGGTTTGGATAATCGATAAAACGAAAAAATAGACCGGTAAATTTTTACTTTATAAAAGACAAAAAACATGTTTTTTTTTTTTTTTTGGTTGCTAAATGAAGTTTATTTGGATTTATTAAAGAAAGGATAAAGTGTTTTGAAAGGAATAGTAAACGAAACCCTTTGAGCGATCTTCGATCACACTTACCCACTTGTTAGGTTTCCGTGCAGTCACTCAACCACGCAGTTTCTACGCCCGGATCTAGATTTTTTTTTTTTTAAATGGCCTTTTTCGGTTTAGAAATGGCAAAATGCCGAGGAAAAATAATTCTTTGGATTAGAATAGCTTCTTTGGATTTGAAAACAGCAATAAATCTTCTTTAACATTTTATTTTCTTTTAGTATACAAAAAAAAAAAAAAAAAGTTTTGTTTGATTAATCATTTTACAAAGTGCTACAAAATTCACTGTTTTTTTTTAATTGTAATATACATAAGCATTTGATTATTGTCCAGTCCAATATACGAAATTATGTACTTAATTTTTTTAGTGTGTTATAGTGGGAAGGAAAAGAATAATAATGCTACATTTAACATTTTAACGACAAAAACATAATCAAAATTCAAAATTAGCAATACGGAACTATTAAAACAATTTACGGAAAAAAATCTATTCACAATCATGACTCAAAAACATTATATTTTACTCATTTGTAGCAAATGGAATAGAAACAGCTTTATGCTGTCTGCATAAACAATGTTTACTTTATTTATTGCAAAACATTTCCCCTATTTTCCCAAGAATAATTGATATATCTTATGAGATTTAATTTTTCTAAATGGGCGAAAAATGTCCAGGCCAAGATTCGAACCAGGAATATCCTGGCTGAAGCCGCCAGTGCTCTACCAACTGAGCCATCCTGGATGAAGCTGGAAGGACTAATTCACTCAGTTAACTTTATTGATTATAAATCTGGTTTGATGTTTATGAATTAGCTCAACAGAATAAAATCGCAGGTAATAGAAACGCCAGAAAACGCTGGACACGTATTTATACAAGAATCTTTTTTTTTTTTTAACGCAATTATTATAATAGGTAAATAAATCATATAAGATTTAATTTTTCAAACTGGGCGAAAAATGTCCAGGCTAGGATTCGAACCAAGGATATCCATGCTGAAGCCGCCAATGCTCTACCAATTATGAAATCCTTGAGAAGCTGGAAGGAATAATTCACACAGTTAACCTTAATAATTATAATTATGATCAGCTCAAAAAATAAAATCGCAGGTAATGGAAACGCCAGAAAACGTTGAACACGTGATTACACAAGATTATTTCTTTTTAACACAAAAATTTCTGGGGTCGAACTTTAAATTTTTCCGGGCCTAGCGATTACTCTTTACGGGCCGTGCCGGGCCTTGCTTTTTTCCTGGAGGATCAGGCCGTGCCTTAAATTATTTTTTCGGTACAGAGCCGGGACTGGTTTCCTTTATCCTAGTCTTCACGCCCCAAAATTTCAGTCCTGATTTTGATCCGTATGAAAATCATTATCTCGGCTTGGCCTGGTCCGTCCGAAGTTCAGTAAAATAAGACCTGGCACAAAAATCTTTGCAAAACATGCATACATTTTTAAATCCCCATTATTCTACAATTACACATTAAAATTTATTATTTTTAAAGAATAGTAGATTTATGCGCTTATTAAAATATGGCTAAATTAAAATATAGTGAAATGTGTGAAAAAGAACCTGCTTATGACGGAATCCTGTTTTAAACTGAAAAATGTGTTGATCCATGCAAAATGAATAGACTAATTCATAAGAAAAGAATATATTATACATTTACACCTGCTAAGAAGGCAAATTGTCGATAACTCATTTTTTTTCTTCCCTATGGAATTCCAACTTAGGATATTTTACTGTATAGCATTTTTCTGATTTTTAACACTTAAACAGATGGAGTATGGATTAACAATATTAATGATAACTTAAACACATACACACAACAAATAGAGATTTATTTAAAAAATAAATATCGGAAGCTGCGGCACTTCTATTAAAATGAAGATTAAAAACACGAAAAAAAGTCTTAGATAGGAATTTTGTGTTAGATCTCCTCCTACGAGGCAAATATTTAACCAAATCGACGTAAAAATCAATGTTTTGCAGAAATTCACTCGGGACGAACTTTTAACTTTTATACCGGGCCGGGATCGGGCCGAACTTTTAACTTTTAAATCGGGCCGGGCCGGGCCAATACATTTTTTATTCGGGCCGGGCTCAGACCAAAATTTAAATTTTTGTATCGGGTCGGGCCGGATCGAATTTTTTTTGTATGGGTCGGGCCGAGCCCGGACCGGGAAATTGCGGCCCGTACAGACCTCTATTCCTGCCCGTGCAAAACTCTAGTAGCCTATCCTACATGAAATCTGAATCCCCTTTGTTGCGACATAAAAAGGACGTATGGGGGCTTATATCATTTGGTCGTAAATCAGGAATTCTCGACGAAATAAAATGTTCTAGTACTGGATTTGTGCCCCCTGATTTATGTCCCCATCTTCTGTGACGTCATCAAAATGACGTATGGGGATGCATATCATGGGGGTGTTAATCAGGATTTCGTCGAAAGTAAAATGCTCCAGCACTGAATTTGTACCCCCATTTTTTGTGACGTCAAAATGACGTACAGGGCTTAAATCAGGGGGACATTAATCAGGCTCTCAATGAAAGGAAAATTCTCTATCACTGGATATGTGTCCCCTTCTGATATGGGGATACATATCATGGGGGCATTAATCAGGATATCTTGAAAAGTGAAATGATCGAACACCGGATTTGCACCCCCATTTTTTGTGACGTCAAAATGACGTATGGGGGCATAAATCATGGGGACGTTAATCAGGCTCTGAACGAAACGAAATTTCCCTAGCTTTACATTTGTGTTCCTTTCAGATATGGGGGCATATATCAGGGGGACATTAATCAGGATTTCGTGAAAAGTGAAATGCTCAAGCACTGGATTTATATCCCCTTTTCTCGTGACGTAAAAATGACGTATGGGGGCATATATCATGGGGATGTTAATCAGCGTCCCCATTACATCTTCAGTTGTATTTAATTGTTGTCTCATGACGTCCATTCCTGAGCTGACGCATGTTATGTTGAAAAGTGTCTTAAAAGGCTTTGGCAGCATTTTCTGAAAGATCCTTTAACCCAAAAAACGAAAAGCTCTGAATATTAACTGCAAATTTAGTACAATTAGAAAGAAAAATTAATTTGAGAATATACAAGAAATTTCTCTTTTGAGAGGAAATTGATTGGGCTTCTTTAAAATGAATGTGGTGGTGGTGGTGTGTGTGTGTGGGGGGGGGGGAGACAGGTTGTGTTTTAGGCTCCCGTGAGTCTATTACTGCTATCCTTACTATATTAATATATATATATATATATATATATATATATATTGTGAACGTCTGCGGAAGAATTTTCTTTCAGAAATTGAAGTATACATAAATACGAAAATAGTACAATAATTAAAATTGGGTGGACTGAAAAGCAAATTATTGGGTTGGCTCGGGCCCCACGGGCCCATATAAGTTGGCGCTACTACCGCTATGGTATGGACAGATTTTTAGATCGTGCCATTATAGCAACAGAATCGGATATTTTGGATTAAATTGACATTACATGATATTACGAAAAAATTTATCTATCTATATTATAAAGGACAAACATATCCGTGCGTAACGCTGATGTCATTTTGCGAATGGCAACCTTTGACGATGAAATATAGGTTTTGCTATTTTTGCTACTGCAATTTTTTTAATTTCTAAACATCGACAATTTTAGTTTTTACACCGTTAATACAAAAGAAAAATCTACTTTTAAATACAGTTTGTTTTAAAAGTGTTTTGCAATTTACTCATTTATTATAGCATTTAAATTAAATTTCAAGCATAATTTTTTTTTTTTTTTAAATATATCACTATAGCTTGCAAACGATTACAAAATATTAAACAGTTTATTTAAATATTTTGCACTTTAAACACTGTAAAAAGTTCAGCATTTATTTCCAGCTAAAATTCCACAACGAAATTAAAACTTCATTAAGCAATCAATTAAAATAGTATAAATAAAATACAAATTTAAGAGACATGTAATTGAAATAAGCACTTAAAATCGCTGAAATTATAAGAATAATAATTTAAAAAAAAACTGCTGTAGACAACGAAATTTTTAGCGATTTCTTCGGCTATTAACTTCGGACACGAGGCTAATGCGAAATTGCCGCTTTTAATAAATTTCAAAATTTTATTTGTATATATAATTGACATATTTCAGAGAAAATTGCTCTTTAATGTTGTTGGGCAACCTAAAAAAAATATTAAATGCAAAAAATATATTAGAGTTTGCAATAAAAAAACAAATGATTTTCACATATATTCTCTATTCCGGTAAGCCTGGGTTGGATGCCCTATAAAAGCGATAGAGACGATTCAGTTCAAGTTATTTTTTCTGATTAAATATTTATTTACTAATTTAATAAGTATCTTATATTTTATGTACTTATCATTTTATCTGTTTCTTATTAATAGGTAGGGGAGATGGGGGATGAATGGGACAAGGGATGGATGGGACGTTCTCACTATTTCAGGCAATAAACTTTTTATTCAGTTACTTCCTATCCTCATATATTTCACTACCATAGTGTGCTTCAGAACCAAAAGCAAGACCACATGGCTGTTTTCAGTTTCCTTCAAATTGTCATTTCCTGAAAACTCTGCTTAAAAGTAATTTTTTTTTTTTATTTGAAGTTACTTAAATATCTTATGCAATATAAACAATTAAGATACGTTGTAGTTTTTTATTTCAAGGCTCAATATTGATAATTAAAATGAATGAATATTAACCATTGTAACAAAATAATTTTTGAGACAAAATGGCTGACAATTGAATATAAGCATCATGGGGATGATTGGGACATTTCAAATGGGATAAATGGGATTGTCTCATTCATCCCTAGAGGATGCTGAAAAATATATTTATTAGCTAAATAATATTATATAGTTTGATAAATTAATAATTGATGGTAAGTATTCTTTTAACATTTCATCCTCATTGTAGTTATCGTCTTCAGCCATTGAATGCTTCCGTTTATGGGCCTTTTAAGGCAAAGCTGAGATGAGTCCAATATGATTGGCTAACAAATAATTCTGGAGATCATATTACAATTTACAATCTCTCAGCTTTTTCCCAGAAGGCATTTTTTTCAGCTTTTAGTCCTTAACATTGAATAAAGGGAGGAAAATATTTGTGCACCATTCATCCCTGCTGTGGGGATGACTGGGACATAGAAAAATTGTTTTTTTAATTTCATAATATATTTTTGTATAATAATAATCTTGAATAAATACTGTGCATAAGATGTAGTCAAACACTTAATGTATGAAACGTGATATATAATATTGATAATAACTTAAATAAAATATTTAAAATAAACATTTTTGTGAAAATGTCCCATTCATCCCCCATCTCCCCTATACAAGACGACAAAAATAATTTTCTTTCCAAATAGAATATAGTTAAATTATTATTATTATCATTACTATTTTTTTGTTTTGTTTTAATTTTATATTTATGTTTCAGTGAAATTGTTAATTTACGGGAAATGTTAATTAATTGCTACGTAAGGTGCAATTCGCAAATTTTCTTGACGCATACGGTAAAGCTAGGAGAGTCTGCGCACAATTCAAAAGAATAACAATAAAAATCTAAATATTAATTTTTTGCTAAACTATCTATGAATAACTTTTACTTCATTTGTTTTTTTATGCATTTCCATTGCTATTTTATTGTTATGTTGTAATTTAATAGAACAGTTGTAATAAAACCAAGAAAGTTATTTTGCGCACATGGGTAGGAGAGATTGTTACTAATAATAACTACAATTAAATTGTTAACAATAATAATTACACTTAAATGACATTGTTGTAAGGTTTATGTGAACAACCATTATTGTATTAGGAGTGAATATTTCAATCTAATGATTAAAGAATCAGAAAAAGAAAATAATTTTAAAAACGATTAAAAAAATTTAATTAAAGGAAAAAATAATTAAAGAATCCGAAAAAGCAAGTCAGATAAGATTACAAAATAACATTAAGTTACTTGATAACACGTTTAACTTAAAATTAATCCATATTAATTTTTCAATTTTTTATGCAAATTTACCAATAAGCTGCGTAATCTCTCCTATCATGGAAACTAATGGGAACACTGCGCCATCTCTCCTAAGTAGCAGATGCGCAAACTCTCCAATTTCGGAAGGAGAGATTGCGCGGCCTTTTATATAAACATGGCCGCTACTAAAACGAACCATTGATGTTCCCATTGTTAGTCTAGATTAGTAGCTTATGAGAAATCGTTTAAGTTAAAAATATTTTGTACTACTGACATTGTTTAGAAATTTTGATGAATAGCTATGAAAATTCAAGCACTTACTTTATGAAAACAAAACAAAATAGCAATGCTTTATCTTAGACGCTCAAAACAATCAACGTTCACTTTTAAGTAGACACTCCACTACTGTTGTACAACTACCTGGAGTCACTGTGTGCTCACTCTACCCCTTCCCCCCGAACCTCTATGTGCGCAATCTCTCCGACTGCGCCATCTCTCCTGGCTTTACCTTATCATGAATTATCTTAATAATTATTTATTTATATATTTATTATTTTACAATATTTTTGTCAGTTTTCTTAATAAACTGATAATCAGTATTTTCTGCATTACATTTGTATTCACTTGTCTGTTTCTGTATTATTATTATTATTTGTGTGTGGAAGGAGTATTTAAAGCGCCGATTGAAATTATACACACGCGCGCCGGAGACTACTGGCGACTACCCTTTAATATTGATCTAATTTTAACTCTGTCATATCCAGGGTTTATCATATCATTATGTATGATATTTTAGATATTTCCATACATTTGATATTTATTTTCAAAATATTGTGTATGATATTTTTGATAATTTTAGTCAAAAGAAGCGCTATTGAATTTTCCAATTGTTATTGACTTTGCCATACTGTATAGATAAAGAAATTTTGCTCTAGCAGTGAATTTTTTTTTCCAAAAATATAAGATAAAATAAATTAAAATAAAAAATATTTTCCAAGCTTTACGTTTGAAACTGAATTACGCGGGGCAATATTTACTTAGAATAGCCATTGAAAGATAAATTGTCTAATTTAGATATTTGTAGCTTATTTCTGAAGCAGCTTTTATTTGAAGTTATTTAAAGCTTCATCAGAAAAAATCTTTTCTGATTTTACTTACCCATCATACGTAGTATAGGGTAAGTCTTGTAATCGTTTTGAAAATCGAAAAATTTTTTTTGACGGATTTACACGTTTCAGACACTGGAGTTTCCGAAAAACATATTTTTAGAAAAAAAAATTTGCCGTCCGTCTGTGTGTCTGTGTGTGTGTGTGTCTGTAAACGCTCTATCTCCCGAAAAAATTGAGATAGAGACTTGCAATTTGGTATGTACTTAGTATGTAATAATGGGAAGAAGCCTATTTCATTTCAATAACCTCGATTAACCGGAACAATTTTTTTCGGACTCTCGAAATATTCGTTCTGATGAAAGGTATATAAAAATTTTCGAAATTGTTTATTTTAAGAAATGAATATAAAAGACAATAAAAAAACATAAATTTTGAATAAAGCATGAAGTCGATCGGATAATTAGTTGCCGAGATATTTGGAATCCTATTTTCCACACTCTTCGATTTTTCATGACCCTGTATTTCATCCAAATTTCACTTCAAAGATATATTTTAATTGGAAATTTGACGCTTAATCAGATGCAATAAACCGCTAGTTAATAGGATTATTATTTTTGGAGTTATAAGGAAAACCTCTTTCAAGCAATTCAGTAATCGAGTCTTTAAAGTTTGTGACGTCATCAAGCCACGATTTTATTTGAATTGCAATGCATTTTATAAGTAGTTTACACATTTTTATTTTAATATTTTACATTATGCATATCCATGATGGGTAAGTATTACGGTGGCCCCCAACGACTAGTTTAGGTAGATTTCGTAAGAAATATTACCTATTACATTCTCACCTAAGTTGGAAATTTTGAAATTTTTTTACAGATCTACGCCGATCATGACTCCCAGAACCCAAAACCACCCCCCGTTCAAAAGTTTATCTATCTATCTATCTATCTATCTATCTATCTATCTACCTATCTATCTATGTCACTTTTTTCTGACCACGATAACTGGAAAAATTCTGCATAAATCTCTTCCAAACTGATACATAAAATCTCGGTCAAGTTCGTTAATGGGCAATATCGAACCAAAGGGGGGGGGGGGGGGGGGAAAGGTGGGCTTTTTGTGAAAACAGAAAAACCCTCATAATTTCTTTATTACTATACGTATTGAATCCGTTTAAAGTTATTATTACTTCTAGGAAAAGGGCCGAAAATTTATGTATGACAGATTTTTGATATAATTAAAAATGGCCCCAAGGGGGGGAAAAGGGGGGGTTTTAGAAGAAAAAAAATCATAGCTTCGTCAATTCACAAGATATCAAATCCGCTTAAATTTATTATAAATCCTCTTAATATTATCTAAAACTTTTATATTGACAAGTTTTTTATAGGACCAACCGTTATAGCAAAAAAAAAATTAAAAACAAAAAAATCTCTGCCGGCACCGCCTGCAAACAAGTTATTTTTCGAAGTAGGCGGTTCCAACTCCCGTATCTTTTCGAAACTGATACATAAAATCAAGGGGCATAAAATCTCGGTCAAGTTCGTTAATGGGCAAAATCGAACCAGGGGGGGGATGGGGGGGGGACTTTTTGTGAAAACAGAAAAAAACCCATAATTTCTTAATTATGATACGTATCGAATCCGTTTGAAGTTATTATTACTTCTAGGAAAAGGGCCGAAAGTTTATGTATGACAGATTTTTGATATAATTAAAAATTACCTTAAGGGGGGGGGAGGGGGGTTTTAGAAGAAAAAAATTCATAACTTCGTCAATTCCCAAGATTTCAAATCCGCTTAAATTTATTATAAATCCTCTTAATATTATCTAAAACTTTTATATTGACATGTTTTTTATAGGACCAACTCTTATAGTAAAAAAAAAAAAAAGAAAAAAATCCTTGCTGGCTCCGCCTGCAAACAAGTTTGGTTTCGAAGTAGGCGGTTCCAACTGCAGCATCATCGCAAAAAGGTCATTTCTTCCGCAATTCCCGACAAACAGGCGCCCCACGGCCTGCGTCTTCGAAATCTACCTGTGCCTGTAGGCCGAGCCGTCAGGGATTTTTTGGTTTAGTTCAGTTTAAACTACGCAACAGATTAAGGAATAAAAGAGCAGAGAAGCTTTTTTTATGTTAAATTTTTTTAAATAAAAACAAATTATTTTTTATGTAAAATTTTATTGTGTAAAATATGATTTTTTTTTTTTAATACTAAATCCTATGCTGTGTTAGTTGCTAAAAAATGCATACTTAAACTTTCTAAAAATCTGTTTCTACTGAATTAAATCCTGGTGAATAATCTAGTAAAAATGTAATAATTATTATGACAAGTTATTAATAAATTGTTTATCACATCACATTTATGAATTTGCCTTTTTCAGTTTAAATAAATTTTGAAAGAATATTTGTAATTTTAAATATTTTTAACCTGTAAAATATAATATTACCTTCAAAATCTATACTTCTAGAATTCCTCAATTTTTTTTTTCCTGTTTAATTTTAGAGAGTGGCTTATATTATTATAGTTAGAGTTAAGACATTTATATTTTTAAATTGTTGAAAGATCACGAGGTTATAAAATTAAATCGGTATCTGCTACAATTGAATTTAAATGATAAAATTAACACGAAAAGTGAAAATTTTGTAATGAAAAAATGTTAATTACCTATATACATAAAACTCTAAAGTACGTGGCGGCGAAAGAGCGATTACTACGATTTGTTTGTTTTCACTAATTTGCAAAAATTAAAAAAAGTATTTGAGGTATAGATTTAAAACTCACTACACAAATATAGAAAACATTTCTTCATCCGAAAATCTAATTTAAAAAAAATTAATTAACTTTTTCTGGTAAAATCCGGCAGGTTATTTTGTTTTAATTTTTGCAAAAAAATTCTGAAAAGGAAAGGGAATAATGCGCGAAATCAAACAAAAAGAAAGCGCCATTCTGTTTCTGTTTGAAAATTTATCGATATTTGTTAATGTAAAAGATCCTTTGTTGTAACCTGTGCATTTTAACTTTTAACCTTGCAATAACTCCGGAGGGATTAATAAATTGCGATCTGGTACCCGTGACACCCGAAGTATTACACTTATTACTTCACTAGAAGAAAAATATTTTATTCGAAACAACGAATACAGTTTAATCTTCCAAGAGTTTTGGTTTCATAAATTAATATTAAGTGCGTGAGTATTGTGAATTATAAACCATGCAAACAAAGTTCTCTAATCTCTCCTTCACAATCTCTATTCGAGACACTCTGTTTTTAATATTTGATCCAGTCTGTTTTATTCGGCGATGCTATTCAGTTGGACCGGGTGTCCAATTGAGGTCGAGCCGGATGCTCTTCGGTACTTCTTTCTCACAGACCCGGCCGTCTGTCCGTTTCGGTTTCACCCAAGACCTATCTTCTTAGGTCTCCCCTTCGCTCTTAGCTTCACCGCCACACTCGGCTTCTCAGGGTCACGTCCCCCCCTCCCCCTCTCACTCCAAAAAACAATTCTCCTCTCCCGTCCCCTCTGCTTTTCTCAAGTCTAAGAAAAGGGGGGAGGGAGGAAATATTCATCCCGGCCTCCTCTACATTCAGCAGCCTATCCTTGGTGACATTAAGTTCTTATTGGAAGGTTAAAATGACCTCCCTTGGCGTCCGACAGTCTGGGAAAGCTTTTCCAATCCGGACCTCACAGGGAGAGCAATAAATTCGTTAATGTCAGGGTAGGCGCCATGCAGTCGCAGGTATTGTTTGTATCGATCGCTTCTTTGGATTTGAACCGACAACTCCGGAAGTCTGTGGTAACGGTTAAGCAAGCTACCTTCGCTGAGATATGGGAAAATGTCACAACCTCATAGTTGTCCGCATCGTTATGACGTGAACGTTACTAATGCACACATTTGTGATTTACGATATAGATTGACTTTTAGAAGCTTTACTTCTTACGTAAATAACAACCACGTGTTTTTTTTTTCTTGTCATTATTATTTTCTTTTTTCAAAATGCGAATTGATAGGTAGCTAAATTACACCGTAGATTCTTTGTTAAAAGTCATTGGTTAAATTTTAAAGAGCTGGGGTGGGGTGTGTGTGTGTGTGTGTGGGGGGGGGGGGTTCGGTCCGAATTTAAATGTTGAAGGTATATAGATATGGCGTCCCTGGTGGTGGAAGCTGGAAGGTGGAACTAATTTATTTTTGCAACGAGTGCGCAGCACGCTTGCTATACTGTGTCGTATACAGCCGGGAACCGTTCCGGAGGTTCGTTTGGAAAAAGGTTTGATTAGAACAGAATGAGCCCCCTGGCTGTGGAACGTGGAACTAAACAATGTTTTAATCATTCGAGTTTTGTTTGGAAAAGTCGACCACCGAAGTAGGCGTAGCCTGCTAGTTATCATTATATTTTAAATAACTATTAAACGAATCTGACAATCGTTATTAGTATTCGTATCAAAGTGTAATTTCTCCTATAATTAAAACACAAAAAATCTAATAAAATTGAGCAGTAGGAATGAGTTTGGGCTGTTTTTTGCAATCGAAGGGTTCAAAGTTCGAACCCGACGATTTGAAATCCGAGCCCGATACCGAAAGTACGGAGTAAAAAATTGTTAATAATATTTTTAAAATGTTTCGAGATTAATTTTCTTATTTAAAAATTTCCTCTTGCATAGAAATAAATATTAATCTTAAACACTTCCTCATGACAATGTTTCGGGATTTTCATGTCGCTGAAAATCTGTTTAAAATTGTTAAATTTGTCATTTATACCCAGCCACTGGCAGAAATCAGCAAAAAGTTATAATTCTTATTCTTTTAAAATATCATTTTACATGCCAGAAAGACATGAGTTCTATTTTCAGAAATTCTGAAAAATAACTTGAAACAGAAAGCGAGGATATAAACAAGAGATATCCTCACGGGTTCTTTATGCTACTAACGCTAACGGTGCAAAGGAATAATAGAATATTTCTCCTTTTATCCCATCTAGTCCAGTAGAAATTGCATTTTACCTTGCAAAAATTCGGGTAACTCTGATTTTTGGGTATGTTGTAAAGGTTGACCCTCTAATAAAAAAACCAAGTTTTCGACCTTCTGGACCTTGTGCGTTTTTCACAATATCGAAAAAACCAATATTTTTCGGCACTTTTTTCGATTTTTCTTAAATAACTCGGTTTCAGTGCATTTTACAGAAAACACACTTTCATCATTTTGCAGAGGAAAAAATTCTCTACAACATACACTATTCATGTTTGTAAATTGTCCAAATAGAAGGAAAATAGGGTTAAATGTGGAAAAAATGCAAAAATCCATAAATGAGGTTAGTTTTTGCTTAATAACCCACTTTTAGTGCATTTTAGAAACAACACTGTCATAATCAACTTTTTAGAGCATGGGCTAGTCTATAGTTTAATTTATTAGATAATTAATTATTTGTAATAGACCTTAAAAATCACAGCAAAAAGATTTCGAGTGAAAACAGGAAAATACCGCATGACAAGTTATTAATTTAAAAAACGAGCTTTTATTTTTGATATTGAAAACACGATGTGGTTAATAAATTATAGAATGTACAAGAAATTAATCAACAAAGCTATAGTAAGTATAGTCACTTTGTCATATATGTTTCCTTTTTCTGCTGCTTGGCCCTGGTAATGATACCATCGTCTCAGATACTTCATCATCCGTCTCTGTACTGGACTCGAATGGTTATTTTAGGTCCTCAAGGTCCAGTATATTATCAAGAGTGTTGCCCTCATAGTTGGTTGTGGCACTTCACACAGATAACTGAGCACTTCAAACCTGTCTTTCTACAACTGCACTTTGTACACTGTAAAAAATCTTCAACTTTTGCTGCATAGTCACTCCACCGCTTTTATAGAATATCTCTATTTTGACCAATAAAAAGCTCCATAATATAGTAAAGTAACCGTTTTCTCTAAAAGCGGTGGAGTGTGTCTGCAGCAAAAGCTGAAGATTTTTAACAGTGTACTGCAACCTTTTTTGCATTGGCAAGATATGAAATCGAGTAGAGTTTGAGGGGCTGGTTCATTCATCATGGTGACTGGAATGAGTCCATGACCACCCCACTTCCAGCCCCATTCGAGAGGATCCTTTTCGTTTCCCAGCCATTTCTGAACTTATAGGTATGCTCGGAACGTATGATATTCAATAGCATCGCGAATAGGTGGTAGTCTCTCTAAATTTAATTTAATACTGTTGGTTGCTCTAGCGAATATGACATACCGCAATACATTCAAGTTTTGGCTAGGATCACCTCCATACAAGGCAAGAAGTACAGCTTCTGTGGCTTCAACAAGTTTGTACCTCTCTGCATTTGAGTCTTTACAGATTTGAACTTTTTTGGCTCAGGGAAGGGTTCTGAAGAATTCTGCAATATTTCATTTTCTCATGACTGTAGAGCGTAGAATTGGTGTCGCAGCCTCTTACTGCATGAAGAAAAAGAATATTTTGTGCAACTTCTTTAAACTTGAAGCACTTGT
Organism: Maratus michaelseni; assembly: GCA_963931845.1. Classification (NCBI taxonomy): domain Eukaryota; kingdom Metazoa; phylum Arthropoda; class Arachnida; order Araneae; family Salticidae; genus Maratus; species Maratus michaelseni. Next base: position 13,277,132 of record OZ007587.1, read on the forward strand.
TGGAGTAGAGAGCATCAGACAGTTTCCCTCTCCCAGCCCTTCGGAAATAAACATTGTCTGGAGCTAGAGAAGCCACAAGAACAAGAAGGTGAATGTTTTCACCATTGACAATGACAGCATCGCAATCACGGGCTAAATATATAGCTGTGTTCACTATTAGCACATCGGCATCTTCAGTGGCCTGCTTAGTGATTATTTGTGCTTTTTCAAATTCATTTCGAAGCATAGAAATGAAAAGTTCTTTGTATTTTTCATTCCCCAACAATTTTTCTTGTGGCATCTGAGGAAACATGGTCTCATTGAACTTAACCTCAGCAGAAGTATGAATCTTCAAGCGACGAGCTCTTTCTGCACTTTTTATACTTTTTTGATTATGTTCAGGATAACCATTAAAGACAACACATTTTCACTGTGATGATGCTGTACGTACCTCACACATTTTGCGAAAATGACAGAGAAACATTCGTTGCGATCCCAACGAACTTTATGTAGAAGATATCCTCCATCAACTACCTCCAACTACCTCCAATCTTTTCATTCTCAATATTATGTCACTTGTTAGGGGGGCGGGGGGGTAAAAGCAGAGTAAAACATCGACTTGGTGCCTTTGCGCATACCTTCCGTCACTTTTAACAGTTATTCTTATTCGACACTCCCAAGGATGAAACTTGCTTTTTTTTTTTCACACTGGCCAAACATGGATTTTTAACCCCCCCCCCCCTCCTCCGCAAAGTAAATTTACACAGAAAATTTTATAAGTTTCTAATACTTTCTTTATTTTAAAATTTAAAACTGAATTCAAAACACCGGAAAACAATTCCCCCTTATACAGGTTTCCGTCTTATCAGGTATAATTGTTGGTATTCTTTCTGTTGGGACTAACATTCGCAACGTGAGATACATTTACCATCAAGGTAAACTTTGACTAACTAACAAAAATATGTGGGACAAATTAATACAAACACGACAAACCAAATCTTCATTGTGTGCCCTCTTCACCTTCCATTCTAGTGCCCGGGCCACATGCTCTTTTTGCTCCAAATTCCGTTAGTTTCGCACTTAGATACTCCTTTTCCCTTTTAAAATTTTTAAATGATAACTTATTTATCTTTCAAGTATCTTTTTACATTATTCGCAGCTATTAATTTTACTTTCGACTTTGAATTCTTGGCCCCGCACCTATATCTACCGACTAGGTTTTTTGGTTAACTTCGCTTCCCTCCCCTCAACTATTCAACAGTTACCTTTTATTGTACATACCATAATTAATTAATTGCATCCTTTAATCAATATCAAAAATAAAAGCTTGTTACATAAGAACAAGCTTTTATTAAGCTAAAACAATTTTAATTATTTTTAAAAGCTTGTTTTTAAATTAGTGACTTGTCAGGCGGTATTTTCCTGTTAGACCATAAATCGTGTTTTTCTGATTTTTAGAGCCTATTATAGATATTTAACTATCTAATAAATGAAACTTATAGACTACTTCATGCTTGACAAAGTTTATTATGACACTTTTGTCTCAAAAACGCACTAAAGTGGGTTATTAAGCAAAAACCGACGTCATTTGTGGATTTTTGCACTTTTTGCAAATTTTACCCTATTTTCCCGGCGCTGTATCTCACCCCCTATTTGGACAATTTACAAACATGAATAGTGCATGTTGTAGAGAATTTTATCTTCTACAAAATAGTGAAAATGTTTCTTCTGTAAAATGCACCGAAACCGACTTATTTAAGAAAAATCGAAAAGAGTGCCGAAAAATATTGGTTTTTTCGATATTGTGAAAAACGCACAAGGTCTAGAAGGTCGAAAACTTGGTTTTTATATTAGAGGGTCAACCTATGCAACATATCCAAATATCAGAGTTACCCGAATTTTTGCAAGGCAAGGCCCCTTTTTACGCTCTTTCTACTCGACAACTGGACTAATGAATAACAATTCACTTCCTTTTCAAACTAATTTTTAGAGGGTTGTAAATCACTTTAAGAAACTTGGAATACATTCTTGTGTCTCAAGTATATGCACATATATATACAAAACAAATACATTTGTTTTCCCTTTTTTAACACTTTCAAACAAAGTTGAAAACTGTTTATGAAATCAGTTTGTCTGCCGTCTGTCTGTCTATCTGTCCGTGCTCTAACTCGCGTAAATATATTCGGATTGGCACGCCATTTATATATGTTATTGAAGTTTACTATGGCATGCTCGGTATTGAAAATGAATTTATTTTTTTTCACAGGGACACTCAAAAGAATTCCGTTACATTACGGTCTATCGGGAAATGTTATTTTTGGTTTACTTTGATGATGTTACACAATTTCAAACACATTGAATTTGATATATATCACTTAGGTGCACTACAGGAGGCTTACTATGGGAGATGGTGTACATATCACATACAGTTCCTTTACAGAGACACTCAAAATAATTCTATTACATTACGGTGTATGGAGAAAAAATTTGCAGTTTATTTAATAATGTTTCACTATTTCAAACATATTGAAATTGATATATATCACTAAGGTGCATAACAAGCGGCTTACTATAAAATATTGTGTGTATAACATTCATCGTTCATTTACAGGGACACACAAAAGAATTCGGTACTATCTGTTAACAATAATTTCTGGAAATACTTTTTCAGTTGCGGAACGCGTTTTTAAATTTAACTCCTCTTTTGTCTATTACTTGGTGTGTATGAATTCTATAAATCATATACAGGGCAGCACAAAAGTTTTTGATCCAGAAGGAGAATTTTAAACTGTGTTACGCGTTTCCTAACTGAACTAAAATTTAGCATTCTATATAGTATATATACAATTCTATAGATCATATACAGGGCTACATAAAGTAATTGGGACATTTTTCCGTATATTGTTGGTAATTCCTGAAATTAGGTTTTTAAATGTGTTATGCGTTTTCCAAATTGTTTAATTAGATATCATTTTTCACTTTATTAAACGGCAAACATTTGTAAAATTATTTTGGAAGTGTTGGAAAGTGTTACATAATCTATGCTAGACGCATGTTTTTTTTTTCTATTTGTGAATAAATAAAATTTTCGCGTTGAGCCCGAGCCTGAAGTCTGGAATAAAAGTAATCTGCGCCGCCAGGCTCCATGAGTACATGCGGCGCAGACTACCACCGAACCCAAGTCCTGACGGACTTTTATCGCGCCAGCGGGTTTGACTCCCCGCGGCGCTTCGGCCGGTCAGAGGATCGCCACCTGCGTATCCTCTAACCTTAAACCCACGTGTCTACGACGTAAGTCATTGCGATACGCGGTGAAACCCAGTAGGGGAGTCACCACAAGACACTTGGAGACGGGCCGGCGTCCCCCAACAGCTTCGGAGCCGGACACCCAGAAGGGAACCTAGGCCTTAAGTCGGGTTGTTTCAACCCGTACTTGCTTTATCAGAACTCGAGGGGTGTGAAAACCTACAAAGGTAGTCACGGTTCCCTCTCGTAGTGGACCACCTGAAGTCTGGTATAAAAATCGAGTCCGAGTCCGTTTCGAGCCCGGACTCAGGCTTGGATTGAGACCATAAAACTCTAATCAGCTGTCAAAATGACATGCAAGAAAATATATGCGACATTAGTTAAATTTTAAAGAAAATGAATAAAATCTGAAGAATATAGATAAATATTACATATACATAAAAGTAACATGTCGCGATGCTGTGTCATTTCATGGTATTATCTTGAAACTTTCACACCGAAACTACATTTGTGTAATCGCTACAGCTGGATTCACAATTATATCTATTTGAACACATGGTGAAAGTCTCTCAAAAAATTGCTTTCATTTTCAATGCGATTATCTGCATACTGTAATGAATAAAAAACTATTGAGTTTACTGTACCTGAAATCCGAACTTATTTTTGGAATTGAATGAAGTGCGGGAGGAAAATTATGTAGTCAGGCAGTGGAAAGGTAGGGGTTCATGGTGCTCAAGTCCCCCCTCCATCAAGATAAATACTAAAAAAAAAAAAAAAAAAAAAAAAAACATGATCTGTCTTAAGAATTGTTACTCCCTGTCTTTAATATTTTATAATTAATATCTGAAAAAATAACTCAGTGAATGAAGAAGTATAAACTTTAAATAAATTAATAACGATTAATTAAATTTTTCACGTGCAGATCAGTTGCCTCGACGCCAGCCACTGCATGCAGCATTTTTTAAATTTTGAACTCCTTTTTTAGAATTTTCCAATGTAGTGGAAAAGTGTTTATGACTTCGGTTTGTTTGTCTGTCATCTGTCTTTCTGTCCATACTCTAACTCGCGTAAATATACTTGGATTATCATGAACATGGTATAGGTTGAAGTTTATATGCATTATTGAGGTGCACTATAAATTGCTCCCTTAAAAGTATGGTGTGCATTGCGTTTGTACAGGACACACAAAAGCTATCGGTTTCAATATACGTACAATAATTACAATCTATGTGTGATAAGTGCGTGTTCAACAATTGTTTGCATTTTTAAGTTTAACTAAATTTTTGCATAGTACATGGTGTGTATAATTTCGGTTGATCATATACAGGGCTACACAAGGGAATTCGTAAGTATCACAGACTATGGGAGTGAATTGCTTAGGGTAGTTTTTAATTGCGTTACGCATTTTCCTGCTGAACTATAGCTAGTAGACTTATAGAAGTTTGTGGAAAATAAATAAAATGATGTACAGAGCTTCACAAAGAACAAGGTACATTGTCGTTTATGATTGGTAATTGCTGGAAGTTTGTTTTAAGTTGACTTATGCGTTTTTTAACTGAATTAAATTTAGTTTAATATAGGGTGTGTACAAAAGTGTTTAGATAATATACAGGGTTGTACAAAAGATTTCGTGTGCATTCCCATCGATTAGAAAAAATTTCTAAATGTGAATTTTCTAAATGAACTAACTTTTATCATGCCATTTAGTATATATCCAAATCTATAGATCATATGCAGGGCTACACAGAATAATTCGACAACATTTTTGTCTGTGAAAGATAATTACTAAAACTGGACTTTTAAATGTGTTATATGTTTCTTATACTATATTTTTTTACAGATCTTCTTTCACCTTATTTAACGGTGAAGTATCGTTATAGTTGTCTGGATATGTTGGAAAGTGTTTCATAATTTATGTTTGACGCATGATTTTTCGTTCTTGTTTACGTCGTATCGATACTTTTGCTCTTACTGTTTGTAAATGAGACAGATTTCAGCGACGTACTGCTCGTGACTTTCTTTTTTTAGTTAAAGGTACAAATTCTGCCTTTCGCCACTAGGCTGTGCTGCGCTCCGTTCTCAAAACAGCTGCTAGCCGGTATTTGAACTATCTCCCCTAATATCTAGAAATATTGATTACCTTTCTGTGCCGCTAAATCTTTAAAAAATATTTTCTATTACATTAACAGATGGTTCCAACAAATTATATTCTTCGTAAAACAGTTTCACGAGCTGATTTCGATAAGTTTGATGCATCGTCCAGAGGGATGGGATGTTTAATACGTCGGACGACCCAGCGCCTTTCGGATCATTATTATTTTTCCATATTGGAGTATAATAATGTACAGTATATAAAAGATGCCAATTTTGCATGTAATTGGATGTTTCAAAAGACATTGTGTGTTCTTATGCGTTACGGAACGATTTATAATATGAAAAATCATGAAATTAACTGTACCGCGCATAATTGTTAAATTTACTTAATAAAACTGAGACGTCTGGCAACGCTGACCATGAGCATATCATTTTGTGTAAGTGATGCGTGCAAGATATTCGTTGTTATTTCTAAATGCTTTTCAAAATCGTTGTATAGGGTAAATGGTATCACTGAGACAACTGATGAGGCGATATATTGATGAAATATCCAACTCTACTAATCAGCTAATCCAATGTAGTAATAATATATCTTGTGTTTCAACATTCTCCAATATGTTAATACTTTTTGATATGAAAAGTTAATAATTCATTTATTTTTATTTTTTATAGGTGCATTAACACTAACGTCAGCAGTTCTTATTCCATTTACATTGGGCGCAACTACACCTTTAGTTGTAGCGGGAGGATCCTTAACAGCAGCTGGTTGTGGTACAGCTATTGGCACATCGATTACAGAAACAGTCCTGCTCAAAACTAAAGTAGATAATGCTCAAGGAATTATAAACGAAGACAAAAAATTATTTCAAGAAATGAATAGCTGGCTGGATCATGCAGCTAAATTGGAAAAAGCTCTTTCTGAAATTCTGAAAATAGATATTGTAAAAGATATAATTGATAGTGTAAAAGATTTAGTTGATAGAGGCATTAGAATGAAGAATGATTACAGTCGATTGAATTTCATCGAAAAAGCACTCAATGGTATAATGGAAATTTTCCCTCCTAATGTACAACAAGCAGTACCACTTATTGCTGTTGCTACAATTATATCGGTTCTAGTGGCAGTATTTTTATTGTTGTTGAACACAAAAAATCGACTTGTGTTTGACTGCGCGTCACTAACCATAAGAAGTATTGTTGGCGTTGCTTCATTGGCAGATGATGCCTTTGATTTGGCGCGCTTCGGAAGTCTATTTACTAGTAATGCTGTGTTGGCAAAAGATCTCGTCAGAGCTGTTACTCGTGGCGCAGTTGCTGTGCTAGGCATGGCACTCGATGTAGCCGGCATAGCTCTAACGTCCGTTGATATTCACAAAGGATCACAGAGTCCTGAAGCAGTAAAGATTACCGAAGCAACTGATGAATTGAAAGAAGAAGCTGAAATTGTGCAACGTATCTATGAAACTATCAATTCAGTATAATGAAGCTCAATATTTGTTGGTTGCATTCAAAAGAATTTTTTTATAAAACGGTATTTTTCTACGAGCTCTTATTTTTAAGCATTTTTTCCTATTAGTTTTTTTTATGTTTTTATATTTTACTTGAATGTACTTATTTGGCAGTTTTATTGCTGCATATATATATATATATATATATAAGGTGCGTCCAAAAATTTCGGTGAATAGACATATCTCATAAACAACGCGAGTTAAAAATGTGGCCGATGAAGAGACGGCACGTAGTAAGAAGCGCAAGAAACCAAGGCAGAATAGTCTGCTATAGGCAGTCGAAATGTGTATGTTTGAAAACTCGTGTCACATAGAAATGGAGCAATGGATAAACTTCAACTTTTGCTACAAATTGGAAATACCCGCAACAGAAACGCATGCAATGTTGGTCCAGGTGTACGGAACAGACGCAGTGAGCAAAAAATGCGTGTACGATAGGTTTAAACGTTTTCGGGAGGGAAGGGAAACCGTGGATGACGATCAACGTTCAGGTCGATCCTCAACAAGTGTGACGACAGACAACATCGAGCGGGGGCGACAGATGCTATTAAACAATAGCCGACTGTCTTTACGATAAATATCGGAGGAATTGTGAATCAGCAAGGACAGTGTTAGCACCATCGTTCACCAAGAATTTGATAAGCGCAAGATCTGTTCCCGTTTTGTGCCGCACTCATTGTCCGACGAGCGGAAGGAAACACGAATGCACGCTGCTCAAGATTTCATTGACACGTGTGACGAAGATTGAATCTTTCTGCAAACCATCTTCACAGGAGATAAGAGCTGGTGCTACCAGTACGATCCGGAGTGGAAACGGCAAACAATGGAATGGTGCGCACCAGGTTCCCCGCGCCCCAAAAATAGTCGCCTACAGAAGTCCAGAATCAAGACATTCCTGATTGCGTTTTTCGACAGCAACGGCATCATCCACGAAAATTTGACCCGCAAGGGCAAACTGCCAATGCCGAATTTTTAACGAAATCGTTTTCAAGCGTTTACTGCTGCGCATCCGACTTGTTCTCTCACAGATGTACAGGAGTGGAAAGTGGAGTCTGCTGCATGACAACGCCCGCCCGCATACTGCGATCCATGTACGCAGCTTCTTGGCCCAACATCGTGTAACTGTTATCCCATATCCACCGTACTCGCCTGATCTGGCGCCTGCTGACTTCTTTATGTTCCCTCTTCTCAAGGGCACACGTTTCGCAGACATACCAGACATTCCACGATGTGTGACATCTGTGGTGCAGTCGATACCAAAAGAGGCCTTCGCTGACTCATTTCAGCAGCTTTATCAACGATGCCATAAGTGTATTGTGGCCAACAGATGTTACTTTGAGGGTGATTAAACACATTTTGTTTCCATGTTTTGTTTTATTTGTTTTATGCTTCAATTCACTGAATTTTTTAGACGCACCTTGTATATATTGTAAAGAAAACAATGAAAGGCTACTGAAGCTGTTTTATTTTCTTCAGTTGTTTTTATTATAATTGTAACTTTAATGACAAAAATTTTTTTAGCATATTGTTTTAGTGAATGTTTTATAAATTCTGGTAATACTGACTTAATAAATAACGTTTTATTACATTTTTGTTCCTTTTTGTGCAGTGTTGAAAATAATATTATGGAGAATAACTAGCTTAAGTATAACAATATTGAAATACTATATACAAAAGTTTTTACATTGATGAATAGTATTACTGTAAATAACATATAATTAAAATTATGTTGTAAGTTGTAACGTATGCGTAAAGTTGAAATCTATAGAGTGGCCAAGATAAAAGAGGCCCGGTATACAGCAAGTACAAATACTTACTAATTTTTATTTAAATGTAATATTATGAATAACAACACCTCCTGTGAACTATTGAATGTTCAGTATGTTGTTATTCATAATATTCTGTATTTACTACTTTTAAATAAAAATTAGTATTTGTTCTTCTGTATACCAGGCCTTTTGATCTTGACCACTCTGTAGTAAACAGATTTCAATCTGCGGAAATCTTCAAAGTGCGGATTTCAATCATGTCAAACACACTGTTCTGTTCCGGAAGTTAAAGTTGTAGTGCGTTTTTAATCGTAGTTGTTTTTTCGATGTTGAAACATTTCTAAGATTGAAGTAGAAGTTATTTTGCCGAAACGTTAGATTTAAAATTGCGGTATTTGGTAGAAATTTTTTTGTTTTCTACAACAATCAATCGGGTTATTATAAGTGTGTGTATATGGGTCTATATGTGCATGGAATCAATTTTAATACACTTAAGAATTACTTATTAATAAACAGTTTCTTTTAACATCCAGTTTGAAAAAAATGGAGCTAAAGATTTTATAACTTAAGGTGGGGTTCTACTTCTTTGGCCTAAAATTCATGAAATTTATGCGATTTTTTTCGGTTAGAAAGAAAAGAGATATAACCTTCGGAATTTGTGCATTATATTTATTGAGATTTCACTTATATATTTAAATTTTTATGTGTAAAAAAAATGAATAATACTCTTTGTGCGATCGGGAGTGCCTACAGGTGTGCGCCGTAAACTTTCGATCAGGCGACTGTTTTCCTCCAATCACAAGCATCTGAAAAAAAAAACTGGTCTCCAAATTATCAAAAAACATTAAATTCTCTGGAACTTATACCAACATCTACTTTAAAAAGTTGATTTTTGACAAATTGGGGGTCATATGTAAAAAAAAAAAAAAAAAAAGATTATTTTTTCGTTTTTTTTTCAGTTTAATTTTTAATAATACCATAAATAAATAAAATTTTAATTTTTCATGATGTTCAACTTTTCGCTTGTGCTGGATATTTAAAGCAAAAATCATAATTAATTTTTTTTAATCCACTCTATATTTATCTGACAAATAATGTTTATTAGTTTTTATAAAATGAAAATCAAATCACATTTTATTCGATTTTAAATTGGAACTTAAGGCTATACATTATCTGAAAAATATTACTATTTCTGTTAACAGTAATTTTCGTTAAAATGTCATACTGCAATTTTCCTGTTTGCTCCAAGAATTGTCGGTGACACAGTATCTGCATATTTTAATGATCTTCCTAAAATATATTTTATTTACATAGTTGGCGCTATCCGTTACAAAACATGCTTAAGATCTGAAGTAAACAAAAATATTACGTCTGAACATATTTATATTTATATTAAAATCATTAAAATTACAATACACTTTCATAAAACATTAAAAACATATTAAAATTGGACGTTTCGGATTTACATGGAAAATCCCTCTTCAACAACAACATTTTACTTAGCGTAAGTCATAGTTCAAAAATATCAACAAATAGAAAATGCAACCTTACGCACTAGAGCTTTACGCTACTGTAGCACTGAGAAACTTTTTCTTATTGAAAAAAAGAGAATTTTATCAGATCTGAAATTGAATGGCTACCCTACAAGATTTTGTAAACGTGTAATCTCGGAACATATACAAACACAAATGAATACCCCTCCCCCTTTCCAACGTACTAAAATGAACCAGTTCGCAGCAATTCCATATTACAAATGTATTTCAGAAAAGATTTCGCATCTCTTGGAACCACTCGGTATCCATACAGCTTTCATCTCACAGAAACCTTTAAATAGTTTTTTAAACAACTTCAAACATAAATATCCCAGTTCTCAGTTTAAAGATGTAGTTTATGGTATTCCATGCCAACAATGCAATGCGATATATATAGGGGAGACAAGTCGAACACTTGAGACAAGACTAAAGGAGCACAGATGTGCATTTCAAAATAAAAATTTAAATTCCAAAATAGTGGATCATGCAATAAAAACTGACCATTTTCCAGATTTTGCTAAATCTTTTGTAATCAGATCGAGGTGCAGCAACTACAGAACTCGTACTTTCTTAGAAGCATGGTATACGAAAATTACAGATTTACCTCTTAATGAAGCAGGTGCAATCCCGAATGAATACTCCGTGTTATTATAACTGCCACTTTGACTTCGAAATTTTGATACGTTGCATTTTCTATTTGTTGATATTTTTGAACTATGACTTACGCTAAGTAAAATGTTGTTGTTGAAGAGGGATTTTCTATGTAAATCCGAAGCGTCCAATTTTAATATGTTTTTAATGTTTTATGAAAGTGTATTGTAATGTCTGTAATTTTAATGATTTTAATATAAATGCTTAAGATCCTTTTAAAGTATGTTAGATGTAGCTTATTTTCATTAACATTTATTCTAATTATATAGCTTAATTCCAAATAATATAAAAGGCAATTAATGGTGTTAAAATTATTTTCGTTTTTGTTTCAAATGTGAATATTCTGGTTATCAGAAACTTTTTAATATCTCTTTCTATAACAAACTTGAAGAAAGAAAAAAGAAATTACTTCAGAAAAACGTATGTTATAAATTAGTAATCTGAAATAAAGATATCCTGATTCTGGTGAACATGTATCATGACACGCAATGCAAGTTGTTTTTTATAGGGGGGAAAAAATCTACCTCTTTTCAAAAAAAAAAAAAAAAAAAAAAAGATTTTTCTGCTTATAATTAATTACACTTTTAGTAGTTGTTTTTGTCGTTTTATTTCTATGCAGTGTTTTACCCATTTTTTTTTCTCTCCGTTATAGTAAAGATTTTTCTAAAGTGATTTTATACATAGTATCACAACATACGGGCAATGAAATGTGATTGGTCGAATGATCACATCACGTTATCATAATTGGTAGGCTTGATCCCTTAACAGCCCTAAGGGATGGAAGTATTGCGGCCTGTCTCTTCATTGACTGCGGTCGTAATTAATTTTTTTTTCACAAAAAATGCAGGGTATCTCTCACCAATTCGATTATAACTATAATTCATAACTTTAACTAAAATAAATATATTTGAAAGCAATAGACTTATTTTGCTTTGTAAAAATAAAATAATATCATAACATTTATGGAAGTTTATAGTATTTCAGTTAGTGAAACCGTATGTACTGAAAATATGGAGAGATTAATTCAATGCCATTTGGATGAAGATGGTAGCCATATCTACCATTTCTCGCGATATCCTTACATTTCATGCAAAGAAAGGTCCGCCTGTTTCCAATTTTGTTAAAATATTAGCTTTATTGTAAAAGTTATGAACGAAAATTCAGAGTCAAGTGAGACACCCTGTATTTTTTACTGAAAAAATGGATTGTGACCCTAAAATCCTATATAAAAATTGTTTGTTGTAGTGCTTACTACCAAATCTTCAAGTTTGTCCAATATTTTTTTAATCATTCTGTATATGATGTTTGTTTACAAATCGAATGCATGATTTTGAGTCAGATCTTGGATAAGTTAAAAAATTAGTCAGACTTATACTGCAACAATCCAATTCTCTTTATGTGATTTCACAGCACATCTCTAACTATATTGTGATGCAGCTGAGGCATCACAATGTTGTACAGTACATATGATCGATGCCTGTATATTTGCCTCGTAGAAAGCTTATCTACCCTATATATATAAAATCCTAATGAAACGAATTTATGTGAAACGATTTTATGAAACGTTTGTGAAACGATTTTATGAAACGAATTTATGAAAAATTTTTTTATGAAACGACTGATTAAACGACTGATTATGTTTCAGGACTATTTTTAATAAAATATTAAACGCTTGATGGTGAAATTAATACCAATTGTCCATAAAAATCCGCGGATATCAAAACTGGTAATAGAATTTTGAAATTGGAATTAGTTTTCGAGATATTAATTTTTTTTCTAATTTTAATGACATTTCTGTAATGATGGCAACGAATTACTCAGTTTTTTGTGACAAAAAAGGGGAAAAAATTGAAAAGGATCCCGATAGGGATTGTTGATTTCTTTTTATTCGTCATTTTCAAATTGAAATTGAATTTATCTTTTATTTCAATCGATAATGAAGAAAATATTGTGATTAAATTATGTTTTTCAGGAAAATTTGAAAAAAAAAATCACATTTCTATCGTCAGGATTTAATCGTCTGTCAGCATTTAATTTAATTTATAAACTGAAAATATTTTGAATAAATTCGTCCAAATGACGTCATTTATGTAAACGCAAAAGAAAGGGGAAGGGAGGAATTAATAGTAATTATTATTTATTGATATCATTTTGTTATTTTTTTTGTAAAATTTAATTAAACGAATTTATAAAATCACTAATTCGGAAATTTGAAACGAATATATAAAATAATAATTGTCCAACTGAACGCAAGGAGAATAAAATATCCTGCTTGGTTTTCTTTCAATTTTAATGAGAATATGACATCAATTATGCTAAAATGACATTTACTATTTTCTCTCTTTCATTGGCAGCAAGGAAAAAAATGCTTCCTATATATTAGAGAAATACTATTAAAGTTTAAAACAAATGAATATTTCAGTAGCATTACTTTTTTAATAATGAATTATATGTTTACACGTAAATATCAAAGAGAAGAAAAAACTTTAAATAATTAAATTACTATACTCGAAACACCCTTAAGGTGTAAATTGCGTTATATATTAAAATGTTTTTCGTTACTTTTCCAATTTAGGGACCTTCGCGAGATAAAGAAAGTGACCTTGGCGATGAATTGAAATTCGGCAATATGTTTTCTAACAATCTATTCGCTTTTTGATATACACAGGCAATTATTTCGATATTTATACAATTTATTTAATATAAAGAAGACAATTATCTATTTTTATATACAAAAAGAGGTAAATTGAAAGAAAATTATAAATAAATTATTTATATGCATATACATACATGTATAAACAAGCATAAAAGTTCGGTGGTTTTCCAGTATATGGGGCCTTAACGAAACAGAGAAAATAGCCTTGGTGGAAAAGGAAATTTGGCAACATACTTTCTGTCAACCTATTCACTTTGTCATTTCGTATACAGAAGCATTTTTTCAATATTTATACAATTTGTTTAGCGTAAAATGGCGTTTTTCCTATTTTATATATTAACAGAAGTAATTTTTATAGAAATAATAATAATAATATACGTATAATTAAAATACGCATGTAAACAAAAAAAATCGTCGAATTTGTTTCCATGGCTGTTTATGTCCTTTGGCACCAAATCTCACTTTCTGATGCCCGAATTGCGCCAATCTTTTTAAAAAAGCGTCAAGACCCCTATAATAGAAAAGCACCAAAAGTTCATTGGATTTGTTTTCATAACTTTGGGCAACAAATCTGAAGTTCGAATTACGCCAAATCTAAAAGCAAAGGATCCTATACTGGAAAAGTACCCGATTTTCTTATGGACAATATTCAATTGACATAACATGGTGTAAAAGTATTGCGGATAGCAAATATGTTTAAATATTTCATCAATTGATGCTGAATAAATGCAGGCATGCATGCACGAAATATTTAATTAATTTTGTATGATAAATAATTATTAGAAAATTCTTATATACATATTAATTTAAATAAATAATTTACATATTTAAAATAACATGAAAATATGCATGAAATAACATGAAAATATGCATGATGGTGCACTAAAATAGAGAAAAAATTAAAACCTGTTACTGAAAATGTCTATAACATAGTACTTTTCAATACCGTGGTTCTTAATCTTTTCACAAGCAGATGGAATTATTCTTATCCTTAAATGCAAAGGAAGAATAGAATACAGATCGTTGTTATAAAAGTCCGAGAGGTAGCCACAATTTAAACCTAACCATTTTATACAAGCTGGTTTTCCAGGTGTAATTGAAAAAACAGTCGTCAGTCCCGAAAACAGTCGTCAGTTATCGCAACAGCTGTGTATCAGGCCATGATAATCAAAAAATGACATATTAAAACGTTAAAAGCATGGCAACTCAATTACAGATGATTTACCAATATTTTTAAAACAAAGCACGCTGTCATGTTTTTAGAGGCCTGGAAGTCTGAGCGGGGGTTGGCGAGCATAGCTCGCAGGGGGCAAGCCCCCTAGTTATCTTATATTTGTAGTGAATGATAATAAAACCCACCATCTTATTATTATAAATCTGTTATTTTCCATCGAAATGAAATTTTACCAATTAAATGCTATCAAACCAAGTTGTTTATTAGAAACATTTATTTTTCACTAGATATACATCACAAAAACATCGATTACATTTCATTGTAGATTAATTAAAGTGACAGTGACAGTGAATATATAAAAGAAATGATGATCCTTCGTGAGATTTTAGAGTTCATAATAATACCGTCTTAGGTAAGCAATGAATACAAGATGAAACTAATGTTGATTGTTAGTGATAAAAGTAAACAAATGACATTTAGCGGATCAGCTCATTGCATGTAATGTCTTCATCACCATCTTCACTGGATCCAGGACAAACGCATGATCGACTACCCCTGCCATCTGGAAGACAGAGATATCGGCATCCGCCATTCTCCACTGCACACGGACTACTTACTGCAAATTAAACACATGTATTTTAGAAAAACTCTCGTAAGCAACTATTTTGATAACAGTTAAAATATTATTAAAAATTAAAAAGTGATGCATAGATTTTCGTTACAGGTTTTATAGACAATCGGTCAAAGAATGGGTGTTAAAAAAAAAAAATTAAAATCAACAACTTTTGAAGCTATATATCAGAGAATGTATACCAGATAAATTCGTAAAATTATTTGATACCATTTAGAAGTAATTATCTTATTGCATCAATAATATTTCAGATCAAATTCTCTTTTTGATTCTGATTTACAAGTCAACCAATAGTGGTTTAAATCATTGAGTTACAATTAAGACAAAAAGTAGCATATAGATTATGAATACAAATTTTGTGACAAATCAACGAATGTGTACAAAAGATGTAATGCATCTTGGATTATCTGCCAGTAAGTATCAAAATCTATTGTTTTTTAAATTCTATATATCAGAATCTATAAAAGATTAATATGTGAAATTAACGATATATACCATTGAAGTCTCTTGTACCATTGAAGTCTTGAAGTTACTTGTTTTCCAATTATACACTGAATTTTTTTTTAATTATTATTTTACGGTATGGTATATGTTTTCATCACCATCTTCGCTGGATTCTGGACAAACGAACCAGAACCTCCGTATTTATTTACAAATCTCTTTCACCGTACCAAAAGCTTCTGATTACTTAAATTACTGATTATTTAAAACATAAGCCAATTTTTTTTCATCTGACCTGCTTTTTCTACAGAACCGCAATTTTAATTATAATTTTTTAAATATAAAACTGTTTTTACTTGTATATGAGCCCGCACAAGCTATTGTTAAAACTATTTCCATTTTTATATTTAATTTTTAATTAAAAAAGTTTTTAAGGGAATTTCTTCAAAATGGTGGCAGTCGGATTACTATCATTGTTACAGAGAAATGGTAAGTAAATAATGGGAATAGCTATAGATTTACTAATGCCATTTTCTCATTAAAATTAAAAATAAATTTTTGACGCCATAATCTGAGAAGGCGACGAAATGCTTCAGTGAGTGAAAATGATGTCATATTTAAAAGAAGCACGATCCTGTAGATATCAAACACGATATCAAGTTTGGAAATCTATTTAGTAATAACTTTTAAAAAATATTTTTTTTAAACGTGAATATGAATATGAGAAAAATGTATGTAAATTTTGCAATGATGAAAATGACGATATGTTTAGATCATAGCCTCAATTGATAACTTCATTAAACTTATTTATATTCATTACATTTACTGATTATTTATAAGAACAAAGTTTAATATTTCAATAACATGAAAAGTTGAAGCTTTTATAAATGATATTTTTTGTTTAAAATAATATTTGTTTTAAGAGTTAGACTAGCGAATGTAAGATTGATTTCTTATTGTAATTATTTTTGTAGGTTTATCATAAATTCAACCTAACTGTTCCTTTTAAAACATTTTATTTCGCCACATTTCGACGGTTTCAACATCGTTTTATCTTAAAACATTAGTATTAAAAGCAGAAAACTCTGTAAGAAATGCGACAGCAGGCTTGATACAAGCCACTTTTTGTGTAAGGGAAAATAAAGAAAAAAAGTCATTAAAAAAAAAAGAAAGAAAAATGGCCTTGGAGCGATTAAAAAAAAAAAAAAGGCAGTTCCCAACTGATCTTGCGTAATTGATGTGAAGCATCTAATTTCTAAACTGGTTTTTGATTATTTTATTCCGTGGAAAAGCCTAATGTAATAGAGAAATAATTTACCTGATGGACAATAGGACGGTAGAGACACCAAACCGTACATTCTACCACTTCCTCCTGCCGGAATTTCTAATGGCTCTGCTTCTCCTCCATTAATGTCTACACGATGCAGAAATTTTCTAAAAAAAAGAAAAACGTAAAAATTGTAAAAATGAAATCTATTGAGTTGTTTAAAAAAATAACTTCCTTATTTTCTCATGTTTGTCTTTAACCGTACTTTTAAACAGTTAACTTTATTCGAAATCACAATGCCATTATCTATTTTGATAACTGATATATATATATATATATATATATCAGTAGCAATATACATATATTCATTTCTTAGGACTACATAATTTATTCAAATTTTAATTGCTTGATAGGCGTATAGCCAACATAGTGAAAAAGTACCCAAGCCGGGACTCGAACCCTGGTCATCAGATTAGCGCACTGACGTTCTACCAACTGAACAAGTTGGTAGAACGTCAAGTTCAGTGCGCTAATCTGATGATCCGGGTTCGAGTCCCGGCTTGGGTACTTTTTCACTATGTTGGCTATACGCCTATTAAGCAATTAAAATTTGAATAATTATGATTGCAAAGCGTGAGAAATTTTCTCTGGAAAAACTTCCAAGTATTAAATATGAATCTACATAATTTAATTTGTAATTTGATTCTGCTATCTGGTATTGTGATTTCATTGTGTATGGTCAATTTCTTATATTTCAATGGTTTAATGTTACATTAAGTTTATATATATATATATATATATATATATATATATAATACCTTTGAATTCAAAATATAGCAAACAGGTTATAGCAACAAAATCTGACCAAATCTCCAATTTAAAGATAGGTAAGTATAAAGCGTATACAGAATACTATTAAGTTAATAAATAATTAACAAATTCAAACATCAAATTACCGAAGCTCCAATTCAGAGACGGCACGCAGCAAAACAGACATAATAGTTTTCAAGAAAAAATTAGAAAATGTAACCCAATCACATAAGAAAAAAAAATATGGAATTTAGATATCTCTTATACATCTTTTCATAATTTAATATAATTCATATATTTATTAATGCAGTCTTAATGTTTAAGGTAATAATATTTACTTTTGTATCGATGCATTTCTGTTTTTCACCATCTCTTGAATAGCATACTCACGTATTTGAAACGACCAGCACTTCGTTTTATTCACTGGCTTCAAATGTAAATAAGTTGCTGAGTAACAGGCAGTAGCTGTGATTTCAGAATCGCGTAACTCACCGTGATCGGCTGGTAGCAATATTATACGTAAATAGCCAATGGCGTCTCAGATGCTAGTTTGTATGTTCAAAATGACAACATGTTTATGCAAAACGTCTACTAAAGGTTTGTATAAAAGTCTGGACTTTTTCTGGTGTCTTTCCCTCTAGCCTGTTAACCTTTGGGTTTTTCTTAATGTTTTAAAATGTAGCTGCATATTGTTTCTTTAGCTTTTTGAGTTAACAGCAAAATTATGCTGTATTTTTGTCAGTCATCTCATTGTTGAATAAATTAGTATGTTTTTACAGGAACTGTTGTTTTTAAAGTCTTTCACATAAAACACTGCTTATATTCAAAACGGCCAACAATATCAAATGATTGTAAAATGGAATTCGGAAAAAAAAAGACATGTGAGTCATTCCATGCTAAATGAGCAAATCAGCTGTGGCTGACATGTCATAGATTTTAATGAAAATCAGCATATAAGTAGATCATATTTATTTATGAGTAAATGTAAAATAACAGATTTCAGGATTGTTTATTTAAGTATTAAAACTTACATTAAAAGTTGATATAAGATCGAGGTTGTGTCTACATACTTGAAATTTCAATTTTCATTATTATCCGTAGGAGTGGAAAGACTATATCAAAAATTATTTATAATAATAGTGAATAATAAGTAACAGATTGGAGTGATTTAGTTACTGTCCTTTTATTCCATAATGAGAAAAAAATAAATATAGAAAAATTTTGAGAGGAAAATGCAATATTTCTATTATTTGTTTAAACATGAAGGAAAGGTCTTAAAATTTAAAAATTGTTTGACGTTATAGATAAAAGTATATATTTTAAATATAGAAACTTTCATTCTTGCCTTTTTATTCCTTAATGAGAAAAAAATAAATAATGAAAAATTTTGAGGGAAAAAAATTCTATATTTCTATTACTTGTTTGAACACGTAGGAAATATCTGAAATTTTTTAAATTATTTGACGTTATAGATAAAAGTGTATATTTTAAATATAAGAACTTCCATTCTTGCCTTCAGTTTATTTTTCCTCAACAATATTTTAAATTAGAGTAGAATAAATTATTGATTTAAACGGGGCAAACAATTATATAGTAATCAAAGCTCCGGATAGATGGCAGAACTACATTTTTTTTTTTGAAAAGGCGCACAAATTTGAAGTGAAATAGCCCAAAGAACATAACAAATATTACCATCTTGAACTCATTTCTCTTATGTTAGGAATCAAAAGACAATCTTGAATTTTTTTCAGCATATCATGGGTTTTTTTAACTTTATGCTTCTACAATATTGTTAATGTCAGGTTTTTCTTTCATTTGATTTTTTAAATATACATAAGAGGAAAAATTGTGATTTTGTAATTTTTTTTAAAGTTTCTAAGCTATTTTGAAGATGAAGAAAATAAATGGCAACTTCCAAATTTGAGAAATTTGGTTTTCATATGTAACATTACATCGTACATCAATTTCACATATGTTTTTAAATTTCTTCGATTTTTTTTAACGCTTTTAATTTTCTCAAAATTTTCAATTTTTTAATTTTTACAACCAATTTAAGGTTAACCATGGTGTTACGAAATTATTATTACTAAATAAATATGATAATAACTGTCCATGGGTTACAATATTATGAAATTTTTTTTATTTATGTTAAATAATTTTCAAGATACGGAACTTTAAACTTGCAACTTTGAACGATTCCATACAAGCCATTCTATGTCACAAGTTTTATAAATGTCCGAACTTCCAAAATATTTAATTTTTTGTTAAGATATTTTGAATAGCTCTATTTAAATATGAATTGAATCTGTGTACCAAATTTTATTAAAATCGGTTACTATGTGGCCACGACTTTTTTTTAATTTTTGCTCATTTTGCATGGAATGGCCCATGTGACAATACATAATCTTCAGTTTGGAAGTACATTGCACATGTCAAAAAATAATGCAATATTTCATAAAATGTATTATCAAATTTGCTAAGAACAGTATATTTCTGCCAAAAATATATTGCATTAATAGAAGGAAAAGAAAGAAAATAACCGAGGAAAAATAGATAATAAAACAAAATTACTCACAAACCATGCGTTGTATATCACACGATACAAACCAAGCATCCTAACAACATTTGTATTGCGCATGTGACATCGTAAAAAGCTAAATGACCACGGTTACAGTAATTTAAACTGAGACATTAATAGATGAAGAAAATCCATAAAGCATATTAGACAAAAATTATTCGAAGTAAAAACACAGTAATCTATAATAAAACGATAGTTAATTTTGAGAAAAACAATTATTTGAAAGAATTGTATAAGTATTATCCAGTAAGAAATAGAACAGAATATTACCACCCTCTGTAGACCAATAAAATATTATTAGCTAAAAGGATTTGTTATGTACAGTGCTGCCATATGTATCATATATTTAAAATAAACAAATAAAAATTGCCGCAAAGTAGATGTTTTATCTAAAATAAATAAATATATAAATAAAATTATTAAAATTATTTTTCAACAAAGAAAATATACAACATTAAAGAAGTGGGTATAAAACATCACACATTTTTACTGAATGGTGTAAACAAATTAAAAATTTTATGCATCCATTAGTATTAAAAATATCGACGTTTCGATCACTTTCTATGGTCATCTTCAGGGGAAAAAAATTATATTGCTTTTAAAATTTCAAATGAGAAAAACAATCCGTCCGTTTCCACATTATTATTACAAAGAATAATAATGTGGCAACGGACGGATTGTTTTTTGGTAAAAATGTGGATTATCAGTAAAAATGTGTGATGTTTTGTACTCACTTCTTTAATGTTGTAATGTTTCATGGTGTAATCGTCCAGCATTTATATTAAAGAAAATATATTAATTCAATTTATTTTACCAAATCTAAAAATAATAATTATATAATTTGATATCCATGGTTGCAGTAAATTGAATTGAACCAATAATAGATGACACAAAATTCATAAAATTATTTAAAAAATTATTCAGTAATAAAATCATATTTAATTTTGAGACAAACAATTATTTGAAACAGTTGTAAAAGTATACATCAATAAATATAACAGTATGTAAATACATATATAGTTGTGTGTGTGTGTGTGAAATATTTTAAAATACCATTTTGAATCTAAAATTTAAACTGATTTCCAATTTAAACTATTTTCTAACATTTAATACCTTTTCATTCGCCGAACAAATATTACTTTCAGACAGAAAAGTACGCCCATCTTTGTATGAAAAAAGTGCAAACGTCAACGCAATCTGCAATACATTGTGGATGAGGCCTGAAAAAGCGTAGACCCTGGATTCATACGGGTCTTGACCACATATCAATCAAAAGATTTTTTAATTTAAACCAATTTACCTCCTATACTAAAAATACCAACGTTTAACACACAATATCATCGTACAATGGACAGACGCACGTTTCGTGAGTAACTTGGACTCACTTCCTCAGTGTAAATAAAATTAAACCCTATTGTATCCCCCCAAAGACATGAAATTGAATCTAAAACCCAAATGAGAAACAGCAACACACCGAAAAAATCATCACGCATGAGCCACCAATCAGACTAAGCCGGAAGTGATTCACTATGACACAGCAACTCAACCCAAAAAGGTGAGATGTAAGGTACACTTGAAAAATCATTGATATACTGCCTCATATAATACTGCCTCAAACGTATGTTAGTCAAGTGTACCTTACATCTCACCTTTTTGGGTTGAGTTGCTGTGTCATAGTGAATCACTCCCGGCTTAGTCTGATTGGTGGCTCATGCGTGATGATTTTTTCGGTGTGTTGCTGTTTTTCATTTGGGTTTTAGATTCAATTTCATGTCTTTGGGGGGATACAATAGGGTTTAATTTTATTTACACTGAGGAAGTGAGTCCAAGTTACTCACGAAACGTGCGTCTGTCCATTGTACGATGATATTGTGTGTTAAACGTTGGTATTTTTAGTATATTTATCCACACAAGATTTTATTAACAATTTACCTCCTAATTGACATCTTTTCCCCTTGCGGTAAAATATTACAAGTGCTTCACCAAAAAGCGAGAGCGCACGCATATTTGTAGATTTTGAGCTAGTCTACTTGGGGGGGGGGGGGGGGCTATGTTGATCACGTAGTCATTCAAATAATATGCCTCCAGTGAACAGGATTGAACTCTTATATACCATAAATGTATCGGGAATCTAAGTTCGGTCAAACAGGGAGGTCCCGAGACAACTTTTTTTTTTTATATCTGCCTCAATAATAAAGAATTCCACATTCTACAAGGTGTATCAATAATTCTTTATTATATATATATACATGAAAGAAAGACGCCAAATTTGGTTATATTTTTCGACATCTGGCGAAAAAATTGGCTTTCAGAATCTGAAGGAATTTTCTAGAAATTCCCAGTAGGAGCCGAGATACATGATAAAACCAATCAGAGTCCATAGGACGTTTTCAAAAACAGAATTCAACCAATCAGGATACATAGAACTGATTGTTATATGTTGTACAGCAAATTTATTGTTATATTGAGTTGAACACAAAGTTAATTTTAACCGAGCATAGTCATACATATATATATATATATGTATGTATATATATAATTAAAAATAAAAGGGAGCACTTTCGGCAATTTTTCTTTTTTATTCTATGCAACTAGCGAGGAAGACCGAGCTATGCTCGGTTAAAATTAACTTTGTGTTCAACTCAATATAACAATAAATTTGCTGTACAACATATAACAATCAGTTCTATGTATCCTGATTGGTTGAATTCTGTTTTTGAAAACGTCCTATGGACTCTGATTGGTTTTATCATGTATCTCGGCTCCTACTGGGAATTTCTAGAAAATTCCTTCAGATTCTGAAAGCCAATTTCGCCAAATATCGCTAAATTTGGCGACATTCTTTCATTTATCTCCAAGCATGTGTTTTGACCTTGATAATCTTAAAAGTCGATTTTCTCGTCAATGTCACCAACATTTCACCAAATATAGCCAAATTTGGCGTGATGTTACCAACTTTGCGATTTCATTTAATGCCAACTGTTCAGCAACTTAATAACTGTTTCAACCTTCATTCCCATTGCAATGCATTGACCCATATTGACCGCAAAATGACCCATTAATTGAATTTTCTCGAACACGTGACCTAGCGCAATGGTTTTCTGGTATCTCAAAACGGTAGGATACAAAATTTCGTCAAAACGATACAATTTGCATATATACACACAGACAAGATTTGCTCGTATTATAATATATGATATAATATATATCATGTATCATGTATTATAAGTAAGCTGTATATAATGTAAGCATGTTGCAATATTGTAAATTGCAACATGTAATTATATACCGGTTGTCTCAGGAATAACGGGCCTATTTGAAAATTTATGTTAATTTGTATTATTTAACTATTGTTTTGTGACTGAAATTTTACTGTTTTCACAAGCACAGTGCAGCAAAGGGAGTGTTTCGATCGCTTTCCTTTTGTTTTTCTTAATTAATTTTTCAAATAGCCCGCTCGTTTTTGGGATACCTGGTATACATGCCGCATGCATTGTCAGATGCACGTTGTAAGATGTATTGTGAGCATGTAACATGGATAGATGCAAGATGTATTTATATAAGTATGTAAATAATAAGGTAATGTCTTAAATTATTAATGCAAATTAATTTAAGTTAACTTCGTAAGATATATGTTGAAAAATGTACGTAAAAAAGTAATACGTATAAATGTAATATTTGTGCATGTAATGTGTATGTATGTAAGTATGAATATAATGCATTTACAAAAATTAATTTCAGTTTCTTAAATATATGTTTTGGTTGGTAGAGTATATCTTCCTCGCCTTGATAATACGTAAGTACCAAAAAATATTATGTAAAGTCTATGGAGAAGAACTGTTCACTAATTCCCAAAATATAATGCAGTAACAAAAATTAATTTCAGTTTCTTAAATATATGTTTTGGTTGGTAGAGTATATCTTCCTCGCCTTGATAATACGTAAGTTCCAAAAAATATTATGTGAAGTCTATGGAGAAGAGCTGTTTACTAATTCCCAAAATATAATGCATTAACAAAAATTAATTTCAGTTTCTTAAATATATGTTTTGGTTGGTAGAGTATATCTTCCTCGCCTTGATAATACGTAAGTACCAAAAAATATTATGTGAAGTCTATGGAGAAGAGCTGTTTACTAATTCCCAAAATATAATGCATTAACAAAAATTAATTTCAGTTTCTTAAATATATGTTTTGGTTGGTAGAGTATATCTTCCTCGCCTTGATAATACGTAAGTACCAAAAAATATTATGTGAAGTCTATGGAGAAGAGCTGTTTACTAATTCCCAAAATATAATGCATTAACAAAATTTAATTTCAGTTTCTTAAATATATGTTTTGGTTGGTAGAGTATATCTTCCTCGCCTTGATAATACGTAAGTACCAAAAAATATTATGTGAAGTCTATGGTGAAGAGCTGTTCAGTAATTCTCAAAATATAATGCATTAACAAAAATTAATTTCAGTTTCTTAAATATATGTTTTGGTTGGTAGAGTATATCTTCCTGGCCTTGATAATACGTAAGTACCAAAAAATATTATGTGAAGTCTATGGTGAAGAGCTGTTCACTAATTCCCAAAATATAATGCAGTAACAAAAATTAATTTCAGTTTTTTAAATATATGTTTTGGTTGGTAGAGTATATCTTCCTCGCCTTGATAATACGTAAGTACCAAAAAATATTATGTAAAGTCTATGGAGAAGAACTGTTCACTAATTCCCAAAATATAATGCAGTAACAAAAATTAATTTCAGTTTCTTAAATATATGTTTTGGTTGGTAGAGTATATCTTCCTCGCCTTGATAATACGTAAGTTCCAAAAAATATTATGTGAAGTCTATGGAGAAGAGCTGTTTACTAATTCCCAAAATATAATGCATTAACAAAAATTAATTTCAGTTTCTTAAATATATGTTTTGGTTGGTAGAGTATATCTTCCTCGCCTTGATAATACGTAAGTACCAAAAAATATTATGTGAAGTCTATGGAGAAGAGCTGTTCACTAATTCCCAAAATATAATGCAGTAACAAAATTTAATTTCAGTTTCTTAAATATATGTTTTGGTTGGTAGAGTATATCTTCCTCGCCTTGATAATACGTAAGTACCAAAAAATATTATGTGAAGTCTATGGTGAAGAGCTGTTCAGTAATTCTCAAAATATAATGCATTAACAAAAATTAATTTCAGTTTCTTAAATATATGTTTTGGTTGGTAGAGTATATCTTCCTGGCCTTGATAATACGTAAGCACCAAAAAATATTATGTGAAGTCTATGGAGAAGAGCTGTTCACTAATTCCCAAAATATAATGCATTAACAAAAATTAATTTCAGTTTCTTAAATATGTTTTGGTTGGTAGAGTATATCTTCCTCGCCTTGATAATACGTAAGTACCAAAAAATATTATGTGAAGTCTATGGAGAAGAGCTGTTCACTAATTCCCAAAATATAATGCAGTAACAAAAATTAATTTCAGTTTCTTAAATATATGTTTTGGTTGGTAGAATATATCTTTCTCCCCTTGATAATACGTAAGTACCAAAAAATATTATGTGAAGTCTATGGAGAAGAGCTGTTCACTAATTCCAAAAATTTTGCTCTGACGATTTCGTTATTAAGGGTCCGTTTCACTGAAACTCCCCGATCGCTAAATCCCATGTTAACCTATGGGAAAATTTAGAAGCTCGATTACTCACTATCTAACATAATTATCGAAATACCGTTTTCAGAAAGTAGACGTCAGGTGCCGATGATGTGCGTTTTTAAAAATTGTCTCTGTAAATTTTAAGAATTTATAAGAAGATTATAAAATTTCATCAAGTAGAAATTTCAAAGTTTGTAGGGATTTTTTAAATACTTAAAGTTTAAGGAGACAATTTTAAAAAACGCACATCGTCGGCATCTGACGTGTACTTTCTGATGGTGAAAACCGTATTTCGATAATTATATTAGGTAATGGGTAATTGCGCTTCTAAGTTTTCCCATAGATTAACATGGGATTTTCGGATGGGGTAGTTTGAATGAAGCAACCCCGCAGTGTTCTTAAAGACTAGTTAAAGTTGATGAAAGCAAAATAAAAGTATTCAAGCCAACCACCGAAAAAAAAAACAATACGAAAATGTATTGGAATAAATTAGTCAGTATATAATATAAAATTTGTCTTTCATTTCCTTGAAAAGAAAAGAAAATACTTTCTGAACAACCCAACAAATACCTTAGATGAAATTTTATGTTTATTGAATAATTAATTAATTTATTTATTTATTTATTTTTAAAGAAAACACCAAACACTATGCTCCGCTTCTAATTATGAAACATAAAAATTTTGATCAACATAAAATTTTCCCATTGATTGATGTGTTTTAGGAAAAGCATGCGTTTAAACCTGATCTACTTATCTTCAAAGACATAAATTTGAACGCAAATATTTCGTGGACATCATTACACGGCAACTCATGTGGACATTTGCATGAGAAAGAAATTCCTCATTGCAGTACAAACAATAATGCTTCACTATTTATCATAGTATAACTTATCTGCTTAAGAAACGTGTTAAGACAAATTTGTCTTTGAAATAACCACATAAGCTAATTATATCGATGTTTACAGAGAAACATAATGAGGATAAAGAAAGTAAATCTTTTTAAAAACGTATTTTAAAAGGAAAAATATATAAAGATTCTTCCACATGTTAACATTATCACTAAACCTTGTATCGCAGCTAAATTACTAATATACTAAATACTTTCATACATACAGTCAGGACTGCAAAGATTCACTGTTAAAATACTGTTATCTTTCTTTTATCTTCTTTTACTGATGAATTCTGATAAGCGCTTATCTTATATTACATCCTAAACTAAGGATCATCAACCTGTGGCTTGCGGACCACCAAGCTGCCAGTATTTTAGAATTAAAAAAAAAAAATCCTTCATTTACTGATAGAAATTTTCTGATTAAATAAGGTGAACATTACCTTTCGAAATTGGTGGCTGCAAACGACTTTCAAAACAAAAGGGTTGAAGACTCCTATCCTAATCAAACTAATCCAGAATAATGCTTCGATATACAAGGTGTCCCAAAAAGATTAAGACACACTTTAATTATTTACGTGTTGGAGATATTTAGCATGTAAATTCTAAAAGTATTCAAAATAATGTAGCAATTAAGATCATGGTGATGAAATACTCATGTCATTAATTTTCAAAAAGTTACACAGTTAAAATTTTTATGCGGTTGCAAAGTCCTATTCCTCTTTAATAAAAAGCTATGCGTTGCTGACGACTGGGTTTTTCGATAATCGTTAACACAGATTAATCTCGGAAAATGAAACATTTGAAGTTGCTGAAAAAATTAATAGCTCGAAAAGTATTTGTCAGAAAATTGTTAGACAAACTTCGTTAGAAAGGTAAAAAATTGTATTTTTCTTGATATAAATTTCAAATCTAATGTTTATGCCGTTTTTCAAATATTGAATTTCAAAAATTACCAAATTTCACCATGGTTGGTTGGTTGATTATTGACGGCCAATTATCTGCACTTGGGATATAGGCCCGGGGGGAGTGCCCTTCGTGGGGGTCTTTCTAAAGGAACCTAACCCGTATTTACGCATGGATAAATCCACGGCTCGAAGAAAACTACGAAAACTCCGAACGATTAGGCCGACGGGCGCGATTGGGATCGAACCCAGCACCTCCCGTCTACCAGCTTCGAGAGCACAACCTCTCAGCCACTGGTGGGGCTAATTTCACCATGGAGTACCATAGCGAAATCTTCACGCGTAAAAAGATAATGATAACGGCCATGTGTCCTGACGTATACTGGCTATAGCACGAGTCACAAATTATAGTAGCCTTACTATTCTGTTAAAATATAAAAGTGAATTATGATGCCACGAGTGCATGGTTTTTATTTAATTTTTATATAATCACACGCACACATCTTAGAAACAAGGTTTAGGAATTTTTTTTCGAATAGGACTAATAAATTGGCCAATACTGTATATTATTTTGATTTTAAAAGAGGAATGGTGAGGGAGCGCTTTATATTATTTAGGTTTCCTCAGGAACTTTAGGTCAGAATTGAAAATTTAATGTATCAAAACGTCAGAAATTAAATCTTCAATAACTATAACGACTGTCCTTCAGTTCGTTTGGATAGATTTTCATTTAAAAATATAAAATCATTCAACATTGATTTTAGGTATTTTTAAAGTTATTATCTCACGGGCCCGGGCAACGCCGGGCATGTCAGCTAGTAACTTATATTTAAAAAACTCATCTTCGTGCTCTGACAAGCACAACAGTAAAAATTCTACTTTTCTTCGACCGAAAGTTACCGAATTTAATTTCATTCAATTTTGAATCTTTCTGGTACTTTCTGGACAGACATTTTTTTAGTACTATACTGGATGAATTATGCCCTCCAGATTCGACCGGCATGGCTCAGTTGGCAGAGCATGGCAGCTTCAGCCAAGAGATCTCAGGTTCGAATCCTGGCCCGGACATTTTTCGTCTAGTTGGAAAATTACAACTCGTACGATTTTTTTAGTAGCTTCAAAATTCCATAAAATTCAAACTATCATAACTCGGTGAGTTTTGGTCGCAGAAGTAGAATGCAATTTTTACTGTCGTACTTGTCAGAGTATGGAGAAGTGTTTTCTAAATATAACTTATCAAATTCATAAAGACAGTATAAAAATTTAAAAAATGTAACTTTTTTAAATTAGTGGCAAGAGTATTTCACCAACTTAATCTTAATTCCTACATTATTTTGAAACTTATATTGCCTTCGTATATCCAACAGGTAAAAAATTAAAGCGCGTTTCAATTTTTGGAGGGAACACCCTGTATATTCTCAATGTAAAATGTTTCTATATTTTTTTTATAAGATTTTATAAGGGCAGTAATTATAATAAGACCATGACCAATGTTTTACTCATTCGTAACTCGTTGTAAAATAGAACATATCAAAATCACAGTGATTTAAACACAATTGAAAGGAAATGTTGGCGCGGAAATTTTTAATGTGTTTATACTAGCATAATTTCAAGTAAAAATAGTACTTTTAAAACTGCTTGACTCAAAATGTCGTTTTTTTTTTTTTTTTTTTTTTACGCAGCCTGGAACAAGCGCGCTATCCCTGTATAGGAAAATACGGCTGCCCATTAACCCTTTGATTACGGGATCGGGACGTATACGTCCCAGCGACTATTTTTTTATTATATTCGTACCACTTCTTCAAAAATAATCTCTGTCATACACTTATACTATGATATTTTCAATAGAAATCTACACTGCAAAAAAAAAAAAATTGTTGATTTTACGGTATATTACTGGCATCCCAGCTGCCAGTATTATGCCGTAAAATTAACAGTAATAAACAGTAAAATAAGCAGTTGTATTACTGCTTTTATTTATTATTTAGTGCGGTAGTATATTATTGCTATTAATTTGGAGTATACCACAAAGAGAATTTTTTAAAAATTGTTGTACGATTGAATAAAAATAGTCACCAGTCTTAGTCCTAACTCTCAATCAAAAGCATAATTAGTCATAGAACTGCTTTTCAGAGATTTTAACAGAAATAGCGTTTTGGTGCTAAAAAGAAAAAGAAATGAAAATATCACTTACATTTCCCAATCAGTCCAATAAATATAACCTTCATGAATGGCTATTCCGAAAGGATAGGCAGCAGGTGTGTAAACAACTCTTCTGCTTTGACCATTGAGTCCAATACATTCTATTCTCCCAAGACCTGTAAAGACTTTCGTGATATCAGTTGAAATTAAAAATCATTTCTTACTATAGACATTCAGATTATTTTGTATGTATTGTTAGAGCACATACCAGGTGTCCCAAAATAGACTGATGGATTTTAAAATTCAATAACTTGCAAATGGTGACAGATATTAAAAAAATTCTTGCAGGAGGGTTATGTATGATGCCAGGAGTTTTTGTACTGTGATTTTAGTTCGAATTTCAAACAATAGATGGCGCTGACAGAGATTGTTGTTCAATCGAGTCCGAAACTGACGCCACTCAGCATTGATGCACCGCTCCCTGAATACTAGATGGCGGCCGTCACAGGCGGATTTTTTTTTTCAGCGTTTGAACAGTCCCTCGAACTTCAATACCAATAATTTCTAAAAGTTCTCTTCGTCTAGTTTTTCTGAGATCAAATAAGTCAAAGAAAACTTTTAGATATTATTGGTGTTGACGTTCGAGGGACCGTTCAAACGCTGAAAAAAAATCCGCCTGCGACAGCTGCGATCCAGTATTCAGGGAGCGGTGCATCAATGCTGAGTGGCGTCAGTTTCGGACTCGATTGAACAACAATCGCTGTCAGCGCCATCTATTGTTTGAAATTCGAACTAAAATTAAGAATCACAGTGCAAAACCTTCTGACATCATCCATAACCCTCCTGCAAGAATTTTTTTAATATCTGTCACCGTTTGCAAGTTATTGAATTCTAAAATCCATCAGTCATTTTTGGGTATGACACCCGGTATGACAGTGAAATTTGAAAAATATATCAATTTTAAGGTTTAATTCATCATTTCATGATTTTTAAAGTCCGAGACATTATACATGATACATATAGTAGTACGTATAAAATGAAAAAGATATACGTGAAAAAAAAAATTCTCTTAAAATTGTTAATATTCATTTACTTTTTCACACTATTCTGAACAGCATAAAAGAAGAGGTAAATTTAAGGGGAAAAAATATATTACAAATACTCTTTTAACTTTTACACGGTAGTTATTAAAACATATCATAAAAGGATTGAATGAAAAATAAAAAATTACATTTTTTTTTAATCAAATTTAGAATTTTATTCTTCTGTCGTAAATTATTTCGTTTAAAAAAAAATGCAATCAAAGAAATGAAATACAAATGGTATCAATGTCCTAACTTGAAAAGTATTTTTTAATGTTCTACAAGAACATGCAAAACCACGTAATCATTTTGAGTAAAATAAAAAGGTTTCAATACTTATAAAATACCATGTCTTCATTTTTTAACTTAAATTTAAAATTGAAACTAACAAAAACACGCACACATTGTATGTGCATATTTAATTCTACTTTTTGTCAAGAGACTTAAAATTTTGAAATTTTTAAGCGTATTGTGCCTTGTATCTCTTTATTTTATTTTAAAAAACACATCACTTGAACTACTTAGTTGTGAAATTTAATTTTGTTTGGAGCAATAGAACAGATTCTAGGACCATCTCAATAAACGAACTTTAATTATGACAACAATGAATCGATGTAACTAAACTAAAAAAATGATTAATTTTGGAAAATTTTGGGTAAATTTGATAAATAAAAATATTTAAATTATTTCTTACAAAGTGTTTTGATAAATAACCTCCAGAAAGTTGAGGTAATAAAAGCCGTACAAAAAAGGAAAACAAAACCATCCTAAATGTATAATTAAAATATAAAATAAGTGCTAAAACACCGTTTTTAATATATTCAATGGTTGGAGTATCATAGTTGATATTTTTTCCAAGAGAGCGAAAATATGCCGGAACCAGGACTCGAACCTGGGTACTTTGGGTTACCGTACCAACGCTCTTCCTACTGAGCTATCCCGACGATATCCTACCTGGCATATTTCACTCTTATTTGTTGGACAGGTTCGAGTCCTGGTCCCGGCATATTTTTGCTCTGTTGGAGAAAATCTCAACTATGATACTCCAACCATTGAATATAATTTACCTAGTTGAATATACTTTCCTCTACTCATTATGATCGTTTTTAATCTTTAAATTATTATTACCTATCTAATAAAACGCTGTCATGATTTACACACACATATATATAATATAAAATATTGCAAAAATATAAAAAAAAATTAATCCATATTTAATTTCAAAATCATATATTTTTACACATTCTCCAAAATAAAATAAATAAAATAAAATAAATGTAAAATATACAGGCAGAAAGTTGCCAGACCAGAACATCCCTGCTAAAGAAAACTGTTTTTTATTTTATTATTTATTTATTTTATTTTTTTAACTTATTTGAAGGAGTCCTTTAACTCGAAATTGTCAAGAAATTTTGAGCTTAGGTTCGCGAATTTTTGTGTTTTGATGGAAAAAAAAAAACATGCCTAAAAATTCCCTTTTAATAGAAAAAGTGTTATGAAGCACATTTGTTGCCGCAGCACTTCTGCGATTTGACGAAAATGGAGTTTAGACTGAAGGATTTTAGGTAATTTTTATGTTAGATTGGAATATTTTCTGTGTTTGGAGGAAATATGGGCAAATTAAAGCGGAAATTTTCGTGTTTTAACGGAATAAAATCTACGGAAAAAGATATGTCAATTCACGGAATTTTCTATTCGTTTTTGAAAAATACTTTCACTTTGAACCACTCATAATAATTTAAGACTTTTTCAGAATAAAATGTTTATTGTGTAAAATCGGTTAAAATTTTAGATATAAATGATGTGTCGGTTTTCACTAATAAGATGTCAATTCATATTATATTTTGTAAATGATGAATTTTTTTAAGTACGGACTTTTAGCAATGTTTCTTATGACTGCGTTTGTTCCTATTGTTGGCTAATAAAAAAAAATCGTATTGACTCTCTATATCTCTCAGTGTAACATTTCACATTCAACTCATTATTTCAGTCTATTCTTAGTCCGTGTAAATTTATATTTTGCATCAGTTATATATCTTGAGCTGTATATTTGTAGAACAAAGAAAGAAACTTTGCTGTGCAATTCACTAAATCTATTTTTTTAGCCTTCTGTTTTTCAAAAGCGAAAATCCATATTTTTAAATCTGACAATCTCCGTTGAAAAAGTTCTTTTTTAAATATTTCTTCTATAGCCCCATTCAGTTTAACATTGTTTTTATATGGATGTTGGAAAACTAGTCTATTTTTACCTTAAATAGAGTATTAAGGGACATATGATTTTGGTGAGATTAAAAAACAAATTAAATACCAAAATTTGACCTTAAAATTTCGAAAAACAAAATGTCAAAGCTTCATCAAAATGTATTTTATGTAACACCCTTTTCTCATTACGAAAGAAAAAGAAAAAAAATCAAATTATGATTTTTATCTTATTGCTCTTCATTATCTACAAAATAAATTATGCATTCCAATATTTAAAAATATCTATTGAAATGTTCGGTGAGAAATGCGGAAATCTCTAAATAGAAGAGGGGATTGTTTTCTTCGAAGCTTCCGTAGGAAATGCAGATACGAAATTGTAGCATAATACCTCATTATCTTATCTAACCTTATCTAACAGCAGAAGCTACTATGGTTCAAGGGTGCTACGGTTCACAGTAATTAGGTGATATGAGAAGGAAATATGAGTAGTAATTGTTGAAAATATATCCTGAGGAAAATATGGATGATTCTGAGTCAGCGATTTTGTCGGGTATAGATCAGCTGACCTGACATTCAGAGAAAAAGGGAGAGTTGCCCTGGCAGTTCGTCATATTGCCCAGTTGTTCTGATGGGTTTCCTACCGCTTAGTATGAAAATATATTTGAGTGGGACGTGAAAACGAGCATATTTAATTACTAGAAGTTTAAAATTAGGGATAGTTAACGTTATCGAGATTATGGCATTACCGAATTTCATGTGTTTTTCAGATTCTTCTACAGCAAGATTGCTGAATAAAGTGGTTTTTTCATAAATGCGAAGAGCACACAAATGCGCTTTAGTGACCGTGGCATTACCGCATTTCACGTGTTTAGGGAATTCTTATACAGCCAGGTTGCTGCATCCAGCGATTTTTTTCACTTAGACCCGGAGTGCATATACATGCGTTTTAATCGAGGCTAACGAAAAAGAAAGGCTACCGCGGTGCTTTACGCGTATCTTTTTTACAGACCGCGAGAGTCACGTGATGCTCAAATGCACCAATGCAGGTGTACGAAAAGAGCATCACGTCACTCTAGCGGTCTGTAAAAAAAGATAAGTGTAATGCACGGCGGTAGCCTGTCTTCTTCGTTAGCCTTGGTTTTAATAAAGTAATGACCTCGAAAGTGACGAAATAACCTCGGCGTCACCGAATTTCATATATGTTTGAGTTACCTATGCAATTAGTTTACAACATATCTGTTTGGTTATCATGGGCGCGAAGCGCACTTACATGATTTTTAGTTACTGGCATTACCGAATTTCATGTATTTTTGACATTCCTATAGAACGAAGTTGCTGCATTGCATCCAGGTTTTTTTTTCTCCGTGGGCACAAAGCGCACATATGTGCATTTTAATAGCTGCGGCATTTCCGATTTCATGTACTTTTGAGATTCCTAATAAGCCTACTGCATCCAGTGATTTTTTTCTTTGTCGTTTACGTGGTCGCTTCGTGTCTCAGAAAAAAATGCCACTTTCACTTAAACATGCATGCGTTTAAGATGCGATTAAGCATCTTAATTTCATGGGATTTTTTTTTTAGATTCCTATATAACTAGGTTGCTGCATCCTGCATAAATGTAATTTCACTGGTAAACACGACACCTCTTTTCCAGGATAAACAAACAAGCTCTTTCTGTTTTTCTTACCTGAAATCATAATTTTGTTGCTAAGGTAATTTAATTTTTATAGTGTTGCCACTTTACTTACTGTTACGTCTTTAACGCATTTTTGTTACAATTTTCCTCCACTCTAGTTTAAATTCATAACATTCTTTGTCAGGGAAATTACCTATGTGAAGTCACGGCAACTGGGTTCATTTTTCGACATTAAGAACATTTATGGCAGGGCATCTGACCTTTGCCCAAATTTGTTTCATAGAGCTTGCATGTAAATTTGGTAGGATTTATAATACAGAGTGTTCGTAAATTGCTTTAGAAAATAAGAGTGGGTGTATAGGACTCAAGGATTACAACTCACAACCTGCTTATTCATGAAAAAAAATACTGGATGTCTCCCTCCAAACTGAACCCGGATTTTCGTTAATAACTTTAACGCTAATTAAGATATTTTAATGATATTTTCCACAGACTAACTTTGCTTTCAGTGAAAGGTGTTACCATGACTCGAAGTTTTGTAAATGACCACCATTTCCATTCCAACAGCAAGAAACGAGACACTTCATAATTTAGAATGTGTGACAGTACTTTTTGTATCGCTCACCTAATTACAGTGCACTTCCAGCAGTTTCCATTATATCACCACATAAAGCAAAAGTTAGTGTTTTGAAAATATCGTTATCTTCATTAATGTTAAAGTTATTAACGAAAATCCTACTTCAGCTTGGAGTCCTATATTTTTTAATGAATAAGTGGATTGCGACGCTGGTTTTCTATACATATGCTGTTTTCCTTGATGGATACCCATGAAAATTTATGGAAGGGCTCAGTTGGTCAGGAATTTTCTCCTTCTTGTTTTATTACCTTGGTCTTTCCTAAATGGATCTAGCTAAAATATATGTTGTACGTATGGCATGATGTTTTTTCGGTCAACATTGACCTCTCGACCTACTTAAATACATTTGTTCAAAGCTCTTCTCTGACACGCTGCCATTACTGATTGTTGTGACCTGTCCAAACTGTTTAGATCACTGGCAACTTAGTTGAGTTATTGCGTTTTATTGCTTGGAAAAAAGAATATCTAGTCTTTACCGGTTGTCCGTTTAATTTGCGTGATATCAATTTGATATTTTAAATGTATGACTGCATCACAGCCATAGGTTTAAATAGGCGAAAATTTACTTTTCCTCTTCCTTCCTTCCTACCACTTACTGGTGCAGCGAAAGGGGAAGTGATTTAGGTTATTGATTTGTTGATTTAGGCACCCCCCTTCCCCCAAGCCCTTAGAACCCCCAATAGGAAACATATATATTTATAAAAAAAAAACACTTTATAAACATGTAAACAGGACCTGATTATGGTCTAGGCATATTAGGTATGCGCATAGCGTACCCAAGTTTTGGGATGCCCCCGTAAAAATTTCAGAGTTTTAACTAAAACCTTACACTGTTCCATATATTCAGATGGGTGACAAAATAATACGAACACTCATGAAAAATGGTGAAAAGAACAATATCTAAAAAAATACCTGAGGAATTAACCTGTAAATTTCAGGTGCGTAAACAGTATAGTATAAGTTATATATTTCCGTGAAGATTTTTTCCCGAAACGCCATAGGGGAGTGTCAACAAACTAAAAAAGAACGAACATCTTTTGGATAACCCTGTAAAAACTAATGTAGCAAAAGCGTTCAAACTCGAGATTATTAATAAGTGGCTTATTGTAATATACTGTGTTCATTTTTATGAGGATAGCATGTATACTCGTAGAGAAATTAAGGTTTTTATAAAAACAGTCCCAAATTTCGCCTAGTTTTTTGCTTATAACTTTCAGAGTTTTTAATATAAAAAAAAGTTCTTTTCAGAAAATATGACATACAACATTGTACATAATACTCTGCAATCAGAATTAAAAAATAATAAAAAAATGGATGAAAAATGAGCAGGTTTACTAAAAATTGTTTCACTGCGCATGCGCGAATGCAATCAAAATATAATATGCATAATGTATTAGCTAAGTAGATATAGAGCAACTTTTGTAAAAGTCTCAAAATCATAGCTTGAAAATTCTGTAAATTATCGTCGATAGAATAAGCTCAAAATCCGTTGTTCCCAAAAGGAAGCAAAAATATGAGGGGTTGTATCCAAATACAGTAGTACGTGCAATATTGTGCACGCTATCTTGGCACTAATCAACAGATATTCCTGATATTTGATACAACCCCCCATCTTTTTGCTTCTTTTTGGGAACAACGGATTTCGAGCTTAATCTATCGACGATAATTTACAGAATTTTCAAGCTATGATTTTGAGACTTTCACAAAAGTTGCTCTATATACTTAGCTAATACATTATGCATATTATATTTTGATTGCATTCGCGCATGCGCAGTGAAACATTTTTTAGTAAACCTGCTCATTTTTCATCCAATTTTTATTATTTTTTAATTCTGATTGCAGAGTATTATGTAAAATGTTGTTTGTCCTATTTTCATAAAAAGAACTTTTTTTATATTAAAAACTCTGCAAATTATAAGCAAAAAACTAGGCGAAATTTGAGACTGTTTTTATAAAAACCTTAATTTCTCTACGAGTATACATGCTATCCTCATAAAAATGAACACAGTATATTACGATAAACCACTTATTAATAATCTCGAGTTTGAACGCTTTTGCTACATTAGCTTTTGCAGGGTTATCCAAAAGATATTCGTTATTTTTCAATTTGTTGACAGTCCCCTATGGGGTTTCGGGAAAAAATCTTCACGGGAATATAAAACTTATACTATACTGTTTACACACCTGCAGTTCCAGGTTAATTCCTCATGTATTTTTCTAGATATTGCTCTTTTCATCATTTTTCATGAGTGTTCGTATTATTTTTTCACCCATCTGTACAAGACATAATAAGCAAAATTGCTTTAAGGATATTCAAACTAATAGAAAATAATATTATTTGCTCAGCCATTCCCTTAAAATTACTTTAGAATGCAGAACAATGCTTATTGTTATGCACGAAATTTACGATCCAAATTACAAATCTACCAAAAACTACGGAATTTCGTTAACGATACTGTTTACCATAATCTATGATAAAAATAAATGTCCATTGGTTGAAATTCCTTTTAGTGGTAGGAAATGTAATTATTAAACGAATTTGGGAGAAATACATTGAGCAATGTTGAGCAGCTTTTTTTTCAATTCCGAACTGAGATTTTAAATCCATTGTGCTTTAAAATTTGGACTTTAATTTGTATCATGCCCCCCCCCCCCCTCCTTTTGGAAAGGAAAAGATCTGGGAAAGCGCTCGCCTGAAAATATCCGTGGGTTATGCCAATCACAAATTGCATTAAATCCTATTTCAAGCTTTAAAATTCAACTGTGCAACAGTCTGAGGGAAATTGCACTATGCTAGCTTACAAAAACAAGTTACTTTCATGATGGTCTGTTCATACGACTAAATTTTTATTCCTTTTTATTTCTTTTACTTTTTTTTTCTTTTTGAGTTAAGAGTAAAGAGCATGTACTTCTACATGTTCTCGGGTTTCATGCAGGCGAGAGAAAAAAGAACTTCGTCGAATAAATAGATCCATTCAAATTTCATCAAATCTAATATAGCATGGGCCACACCAGTGGCTGAGAGGTTGTGCTCTCGAAGCTGGTAGACGGGAGGTGCTGGGTTCGATCCCAATCGCGCCCGTCGGCCTAATCGTTCGGAGTTTTCGTGGTTTTCTTCGAACCGTGGATTTATCCATGCGTAAATACGGGTTAGGTTCCCTTAGAAAGACCCCCACGAAGGGCACTCCCCCCGGGCCTATATCCCTAGCGTAGATAATTGGCCGTCAACAATCAACCCAACCCAACCCTAATATAGCATGGAAGTGATTTAAGGTTAAATAAAAAACTGTTGTGGACTTGGCGCAATTTCATTTTGCATGTGTGTTTATGCGCGCTTTCTGCACTTATATATATGATGTAACACATTTATTTTTAATTTCTGGAATGGGAAAATAGATATTCTTCTAGAAGCTTTACAAGGATTACTTTTAAGTATTCATTTTAAGTTTGATATAGAGGAGACATTATATTTAGATCATGAATTTAGGAAAACGATCTTTAACTATTAAATAATAAACAGATTAAAAATTATCTACTTCGTTTTTTTACATTAACTCCGTCAAGGGCAAAGTACGTCTGTTGCTAAAATGTGTAAATGATTGTTTGACAACTGAATTTACGAACAAATTTATTTCGAAATAAGTACTTTTCTTCAAATGCAAATTATAAATGCAAATTTTATTGAAAATTCTGGTGCTATTGTGGCATTTGGGAGTTAAAAGAAAGTGGGATATGTAATATTACACCTTTTTAAGCGGTTAAGCTCAGATAATAATAAAAAAACTTATACATATCATAATTTTTTTAAACCTATTTTCAAGTATTTCAGTAATAAATTTGATTTTTGAATCATTCTGTATTTTTTAATTAAAAAAAACTACATGTTGGGTAACAAATTAGAAGCGAAATTACAAATATTTATATTCAAAATAATTTTAAATTATTTATCTGAGAAAGAAGTAAAGAGATTTTGAGTTGCAAACCTGAATCTGTCCAGCACAAATTATTTCTGTCAAAATCAATGACTACCATATTTGGCAGTGCAAGATTGTCTGTTACCAGATCTTTCCGGCCTGTACCGTCCATGTTAGCCACTTCAATCTTAGGTGCGTTTCTGTTCCAGTCTGTCCAATACATTTTTCTAAAAAAGAAAAATAATATATACCATGCATATATGTATAGTGCGTACGCATACCTAAATCTATATTAACTAGTAAATCTGCAGATCAGGAGCTTCAACGTCAGCTCTAAAAGTCATTGTTTTAGGTAGATTTCGTAAGAAATACTACATATTACATTCTCATCTAAGTTGGAAATTTTGAAAAATTTTTGCAGATTTACGCCGATCATGACTCCCAGAACCCAAAACCACCACCAGTTCAAAACTGTATCTATCTATCTATCTATCTATCTATCTATCTATCTGTCTATGTCACTTTTTTATGGACACGATAACTGGAAAAATTCTGCATAAATCTTTTCCAAACTGATACATAAAATCAAGGGGCATAAAATCTCGGTCAAGTTCGTTAATGGGCAAAATCGAACCAAGGGGGGGGGGGAATAGGGGGTCTTTTTGTGAAAACAGAAAAAAAACCATAATTTCTTAATTATTGTACGTATCGAATCCGTTTAAAGTTATTATTACTTCTAGGAAAAGGGCCGAAAATTTATGCATGACAAATTTTTGATATAATAAAATATGGCCCCAAGGGGGGGAAAGGGGGTTTTTAGAAGAAAAAAAAAATCATAGCTTCGTCAATTCACAAGATATCAAATCCGCGTAAATTTATTAATAATCCTCTTAATATTATCTAAAACTTTTATATTGACAAGTTTTTTATAGGACCAACCGTTATAGCAAAAAAAAATTAAAAACAAAAAAAAAATCCCTACCGGCTCCGCCTGCAAACAAGTTGTTTTTCGAAGTAGGCGGTTCCAACTCCCGCATCTTTTCGAAACTGATACATAAAATCAAGGGGCATAAAATCTCGGTCAAGTTCGTTAATGGGCAAAATCGAACAAAGGGGGGGATGGGGGGGGGGGCTTTTTGTGAAAACAGAAAAAAACCATAATTTCTTAATTATGATACGTATCGAATCCGTTTGAAGTTATTATTACTTCTAGGAGAAGGACCGAAATTTTATGTATGACAGATTTTTGATATAATTAAAAATTGCCTTAGGGGGGGGGGAAGGGGTTTTAGAAGAAAAAAATTCATAACTTCATCAATTCCCAAGATTTCAAATCCGCTTAAATTTATTATAAATCCTCTTAATATTATCTAAAACTTTTATATTGACAAGTTTTTTATTGGACCAACCGTTATAGCAAAAAAAAAAAAAAAAATTAAAAAAAAAAAATCCCTGCCGGCTCCGCCTGCAAACAAGTTATTTTTCGAAGTAGGCGGTTCCAACTCCCGCATCTTTTCGAAACTGATACACAAAATCAAGGGGCATAAAATCTCGGTCCAGTTCGTTAATGGGCAAAATCGAACCAAGGGGGGGGGGAGGGGGGGCTTTTTGTGAAAACAGAAAAATCCCATAATTTCTTAATTATGATACGTATCGAATCCGTTTGAAGTTATTATTATTTCTAGGAAATGGGCCAAAAATTGATGTATGACAGATTTTCGATATCATTAAAAATGGTCCCAAGAGGGGGTGGGGAAGGGGGGGTTTAGAAGAAAAAAATTCATAACTTCATCAATTCAGAAGATAGCAAATCCATTTAAATTTATTATAAATCCTCTTAATATTATCTAAAACTTTTATATTGACAAGTTTTTTATAGGACTAACCCTTATAGAAAAAAAAAAAAAAAAAACCTGCCGGCTCCGCTTGTTAGTTTCGACAAGTTAGGTTTCGAAGTAAGCGGTTCCAACTGCCGCATCATGGCAAAAAGGTCATTTCTTCCGCAATTCCCAACAAACAGACGCCTCACGGTCTGCGTCCTCGAAATCTACCTGTGCCTGTAGGCCGAGCCGTCAGGGATATTTTTTAATCTCACTTTTCATATTATTTAGCATCTTACAATCCTCTATTTTTTATATATATATTACATACATATTTATAGGCATATAAAATACTTCGGAGGTTTCAGAAATTAGAAGCGTTAAATTAAACACGGTTTATGCAATGATATTCTGAAATTCTTAGGAACTTCTTATTCATGTAACTTTTTAGATAAAGATATAAATTCTTCATCTATGTCAATAGAATACAAAAATAATTTATTTTGATAATAAAATATTGCAGCGAAATAATGCGAGTTGCTTGAATTATATTATTTTGATATTCTTTGAAATATGGTTGCTAAGCAACAAATGAATTTTTAAAAAATGCATTTTAAAATTTGTTAAAAAATATGAAAATAAAATGTTTTATATTTCCCGAACGCAAAACATTTTCCAATAATTTAAACAATTAATTTCTTAATTCTAATGAATGTATCAGCAAATTTTCAAAACTATTGGATATATTATATATTGGATTAATAATTTTTCTTTTAAATCCATTATTCAAATATGTGATTTTCATTTCAGTTAAAAATGAAATTTGAAAATCGTCTGCATTCCCATAGGAAAGCATTATGACCTAAAAAGAAATGTTCTATATTTTTCGAACGAATGAACCAAATGTAACTAAAAACTATACAGCTAATTCCGGGTACCTCACCAACATACCCACCAAAAATCAACCTAATCGGATCATTTTTGAGGCAGTTATCGCGGACCAGATATACAAACAGACGGAAGCCAAAAACTTTTCGGGTCTCAACAGTGAGCCTCAACTGACGTTTCGGCAATTAAAAAAAATATGTTTATTCGTATGTCTGTCTGTTTCTTGGCGATGTTTCGGGAAATCTATCACACGTAGAGGTCTGCAAAGATGGTTCCGTATAGACGGAGACAGGTCCAAATGCACTTGAGGCGCAGATTTGGGTTGTTTTAATTCAATTTTCTTTTTCGTGTTGAATGAAATGAATCACGTAATTCTTCTATCTTCCAAGTTCGCCGGCGATTCTGACTCACCCATAAAATGAATTGAAATTCATTTTTCAAAAGATATAGTAAATTTTGTCCTCTTTTCAATAATATTTATTCGGAAGTCGTGCAGCAATGTTTTAATTTTTCGCGATTTTTTTTTAAGTCGTTATTTTGCAGAAAATTAGAAGTTTGTTTTTATCAACCAATTTGCATTTGATACTTTTTCTATTCAATCTTATGTTTTATACCTCTGTATGATGCAGACTTTTGGAAATCGATTAAAAAATAATTTTAAAATGTGAAATAGTTTTTTAAAATGAATTATTAAAGAAAGTAATTCCATCGATATTTTCTCTGAAACGCAGCAAAGAAAGAGTGCGAAAAATTCCAGCGTTGGTTTTCTAAGTAATCCCTTTTATCGTCAAAAACCGTTACTATGCCGACCCGCTTGTACTCACGGTCTGGATATTTTTATTTTTATTCGGAAAGAGTCGAGGTTCGTTTGGAATAACTGACTAGCGATAATGCGAGATTTATTTAAAGTAATCAAAGTAATAA
The DNA here is from genome assembly GCA_963931845.1 of Maratus michaelseni. NCBI lineage: Eukaryota > Metazoa > Arthropoda > Arachnida > Araneae > Salticidae > Maratus > Maratus michaelseni. The sequence goes on from OZ007587.1 coordinate 13,320,154, forward strand.
GGTTATAATAGCTGACAGTCCCGGTAAACGCCGGACAGGCCTACTTTTTTATTCGGCACATGGAAAGAGACGAGTTGGGATTTTATTCTTATTAAAAATCTCGAAGTGCAAATCACCTTACAGAACTCTACAGCGCCACCCTCGCAGCTACAAAAATCCCTCCCGGAGAAAAATGTATGAATTCAACACCGATTTTCGGTATATTTAAGGTTATTATCTCGAACCGAGCAGCGTCATGTGCTAGTCTATAGCTAGTTTATATTAATAAAAGAACGTTCTTGTCTGCGTATGTGTTTGTCTGTCTGGTTATTTGTTGTCAATGTCTACGGAAATGTATCACACGTAGAGGTTTGCAAATTTGGCTCCGGATAGACGAAGACAGGTCCGAATGTATCTAACGGTCAGATTTTAGATTTTTTTTATTTAACTTTTTATAATTTTTAACGTTTTTCATTACGTTTCGCGGGAATTTTTTGACATTAGTAAAAGAGATCCTGTTTCAATATTTTAGGCCAATATAGTAAATTTTGTCCTCTTTTTAATAAACTTTATTTGGTTTTTGTACATCCATTTTTTAATTTTACACTATTTTTTTAAAGTCACATTTTCAACACTTTTTTCCTCTATCAAATGATCTCGGCATCTAATTTTTGTCATCCAAAGGTAAATTTTATATAACTGTATAAGGAAAACCTTTCGGAAAAATTTAAAACCCTAAAGTTCATAAATATGAAATAGTTTTTTCTCACGAATTGTTAAAAAAAAGTCAATTCTAAATCAGTTAAACGGCATGCTTTTCGTACGGTAAATAAGAAAAAAAAAATCTGCCTCACGGGAGGAAACAGTTGATGTGGTAATGAACATGTGACTATTAAAGAAGTTACGGCTGCCTATGCTACATTTTATTTAAAAAAAAAAAAAAATCTGGCCCTAATTTCTATTTTTTTTTAAAAATGTTCTTTGTTTTGATTGTACTTTTTTTTTTTATTTCTTGGTTTTTGACGATTAAACGTTTTAACGAAATAATTTATATTGGCATTTTCGAAATTTTCAGGTGAGTTTTTTGTGCGAAGATATTTTTAAATATTTATTTTTATAAAGTTATTTTACGACTGCGCGTTTTAATGAAATACGTTATTTATACGATGCGACTTTTGCGTTATTTATACGTTTTAACGAAAGATCCGCGTTATAGTGATTGGTGTTTTAACGATTTATAGGGCACGATAGAATTTTTCAAGTTAGTTAGTTAGTATGTTTTTTTTTTTCGGACATCGTTGTTGATTTTTATAAAGCTTAAACGAAGAGTCCTCGTAACAGTGATTGCTGTATTAACTATAGCTGAATACAATGACGAAGAAAGTGTGGCTCCCACCTCTCGGGCCCCCCACCAATATGTTTGTTTTTATATTATACAAATATATATATATATATATATATATTTTTTTTTTTACATCTAAAATTATTTTTATGTTTATTGAAGGTGATACTGGGGAATGCCGGGTGGTCTTCTAGTGTATAATAAAATTTAAATTTCGATATTTCTTAATATTTAATCATAGATTTGATTTATTTTTTATTCATTTTATTTTAAATTTATTTATCTATTGTGTGTACCATTTTTAATCAAAATCGTAGCTGTGTCATGCATACGCGTAAAAAAAAGACTTCAGTAACATAATCCGATATAGTAATTTCCAGTTTTTATCTTCTGCATAAGTCTGATTGTAAAAGTCGTTACACTCCTGTTTACTTTTTGTGCCCATAATATTTTGTATCAAATGATAAAAAAAAAATCCTTTAGTCTCGTTGCAGGTCTTTATAAAAGCCGGGCACGGGATCATTGGAATCCCTCTATGGTCGGCTTTTTTGTGATAGTGGATATCAGTGTTGCCAATTGAAAGGTTTTTTTAAAAAAATAAGATTGCTTGATTGCTGCCCCTTTTTTGAAACAGTAATATTCGCGTTGTTTAATAACAGATTAACTAAAGCGAAAAATATTTTTTAAATAAAAGTGATAGCAATCAAGCGATCCGAGAAAAAAATACGCTCAACTGGCAACACTGGTGGATAGATGCACTAAAAGAACAAAAGAAAGGGAGAAGAATTTTATTCGTTAATTTTCTCCCCAATATTTCTCTTAATTTATCCGTACTAAAAAGAATTTTGGTTTGTAATTCAATAGTTATGGTACTTGAAATTGTGTTATCTTGATTCTCATTTGATTTAAATAAAGAGTAAAGAAAAAAAATGTTTTTATTTACCCCAAACCTGGATGTACAGCAATTCCTCTTGGATTATCCAAGCCTTCAGAAATCAATGTTTTTCTATAGTGTTTTGTGAGACTTGCTACTTCTATTGTGTCTTTACCAGAGTCTGTCCAATATATAGTTCTACTAAGCCAGTCAACCGCTACTCCCTCTGGTGACAACATGTCTATAAAATGAAAATTATATTGCTTAAACAAATTGCAAGTAGGAGCAATTTCCAGTTACTACCATGGAAAAAACTGTTTAAATCCACAAAAAAAAAAAAAAAAAAAAAAAAAAAAAGGAATAAAGGACGAAAAAAATAAATAGTTTTCCAGATTTTAGGAAATATATCTTTCCATATTATTATTATACTTGATTAATTTTAATACAAATATTCTAATTAGTAAATACATCATACGAGTTGCAATTTTCCAATTGAATGAAAACAATACTTATTACAGTATTTAAAATACTTATAGTATTTAAAGCTTGAAAAACTTCAAACATTATCATCTTAAATATAAATATTTAAAATTTTCCATTAAAATTAAAATTATTATCAGTTTTAATCTTATTGGATGTTTCAAAACACTGACATACCTGTGATGCAGTCACATATTTTATTTCCTTTTTCATTTTAAAATATTTCAAAATTAATATTTCCCCATTTAAACTGTTAAAAAAAAAAAAAAAAAAAAAAAAAAAAAAAAACATTTATTTTTTAATTTCTTTATTGAGTGCGTCTTCCTAAATTTCTAATAAATAAAACCTAATAATAAGACATAATTAATATACTACTTTAAAATATCATTTCTTTTCTATTTTTCTTTTTTCCCGTTACAGCTTGCTAATGTGTTAAAAACAATTAAATTTTATACTTCCCCTTTGATATTAATTTTTATTTCGGTTGTCTGTTTTTATTTAAATAAAAACGGTATTTTAAGTAATAGCACAGATGTGTCGGTAGACTAGGCGGCTCCTCATAGGGTTGTCGTATTTGGCATGTTCGTTTCGCCAAAAGGCGATGTTTGTTTTCACTGTCTGCGTACTCAATTTAAATTTTCCCTTTATTTTCTATCTAACGTCTTTTACCCGTACGTTTAGTTGGGAATCTATTTTTTTTCGCCAGTATTTGTGTTGGCAATATTGTTTAGATAAAAAAATTAGTCAGTTATGTAATTGTGATGGTAGCAAGAAGGCTTGTGCTCCTGTTAACGTAGATTGAAAGAAAAATACTTATGTCTGTTTATAATAATTTTTGGGTGCTAATGCTATGCCTCTTGACTTATCAGCGTCTTTGATACTTCAATATTGACATGTAAATAAAACAATTCGTCGTGTACGAAATTGAATTATTTAATCTTTTGAAAGACAACTTTTCTTCCAGTAAAAAAATGTTTTCGAACCTGAGATTCTATACTCCACTATAAGAAAATGGCACACGTGATGGTCGAACGCCATCACAATACCGATGAAGAATTTTCTTCATTTATTGATATTTAAGATTGAAAATTACGTTTAAGACAAGCAATTTTAGATCTTGGAAAAAAAAAATCTTCTTATTTAAAAACTAGAAATTTTTTCTGTTGAAAAATGATAGTCATATTAGTTTTCTTTTTCTTGTGTTAAAAAGTATTTCGATTAAAGTATTGATTTATATTAAAAAGAAGAATACCAACTTTAAAAATGCTCAAATAATACACAAAAAGTAGCAAACAGCTGTTTTGAATCCACGAGCGAGATTCTTCTTCAGTGCGACAAAGAGCAAAGCACAGCATGCTAGAAAAAGCGAGACTAGTCTAAACGACTGAAGGGCGGTGGCTTATATACCCGATGCGGGTAGAGAACGTATCAAAAGCAACCAAATGAGAAGAAAACAATATGAAACAACTGAGTGGACAAGTAGAGACATCTACCGAGAACAAAAGAAACAAAAGAAAACCAAAAAGGGAAATTAAATGAATGTTTTCCAAATGTTTGGAAAATCAAGAATACTAGATAAGTCATTGACTAAAGAGTGACAATTTTTAATGATGTAGTAAGCTTCCAAAAAATCAAGATCAAGGTTAGAAGAATATTTTTGGATAATGGTGGCTGAGGAAAAGTTTAACCTATGTTGAAAAGACCAACAATGTTGAGCAACAGAAGAACGTTTAAGCTCCTGATTTTTAACATAACCTTCATGCTCTTTGAAACGAGATCTAAGAGCAAGTTTAGTCTGACCAATATAAGAGAGACCACAATTGCAAAAGATTTGGTAAATAGCCCAGTTATCTATATGATCAATCAATGGGTTATTTGAAATTTTTAAAAGAGATGTTAATAACAGGGGAAAAAATAACATTGAATTCAAACCATCTTAAAATTTTATCAATTTGCTGACTGATTTTAGGAAAATAGTGCAAAACAACTGAAGTATTAGAGTTGGAATTAAAATTCTTTAGAATTAAAAAAGAATGGACGGGTTTCGTCAATTTCTTATAAATAAAATCTATAATATTAGAGAAATAACTGCGTATGAACAGCAATAGCTTTGTGATAATTAAGTTCAGCACTAAGTAACTGAGGAGTGGAACAAATATTGGAAGCCCGAAAAACAAAAGTATTGAGAGCAGCAAATTTCTGGTTAGGAGGATGAGAAGAATGCCAATGAGGTGGAAGACTGACAGCAAAAGGTTTACGAAAGACTGTAGTCTGAAAGCCATCTTCACTGCGAATAACAAGGACATCCAGTAAAGAAAGACAATTTTTGGTCTCAATTTCAAAAGTAAATTGAGTGCAAGAATCAATGGAATTCATAACAGAGAGACTATGATAATTATCCGAATTCATTTCAACAAGGACATAAACTATCGTCAACAAAACGGACATGAAACGGAAACTTTAATATTTCAAACAATTGAACCTCAAAATAATGCATGTAAATATAACATAAAATTGGACTCAGAGGATTACCCATAGCCAAACCGTCAGTCATAAAGTCTCATATTTCCATTAGAAACAAAAATATTTTGCGACAGACAAGCACAAGTGAAAAGGGTAAGATTCTTAATTTCAAAATAAGAGAAATGAAATTCACAAAGCTTTTTCTTGAGGCCCCTGCTTTTTCTTGAGGCCCTTTTCTTTGCTAAAGCCCCTGCAACCGGAACATTAGTAAATAATGAAGTAACATAAAAAGAAAACATGATGTGGCCCTGTGGCTTAAAACTATGAAGTTTCTTAACAGATTCAATAGAATTCTTAACAGTGAAACAATTACTGTTCAAAAGTGCAGAAAAAAACAGAAACTAAATATTTGGCAAGCTTATAAGAAGTTATACCGATACCGATACCGATAGAAGTGCTGACCCAGTAAACCAGAGGTTCCCAAAGTGTGCTCCGTGGTGTTCCAGGAAAATAAATAAAACGTGAAAGAAATTAGCATATTGCAAGGGAAAATATTTCGAAAGGATGTAGGATTTTTTTTTTTTTTTTTTTTTTTTTTTTTTTTGCGTGTGTGAGTCAAAAATAAATTCATTTATCACTGGGTTGAAAAATACTATAATATATATACAGTAGAGTCTCGATAATTCGAGGTAGACGGGACAAGGCCTACCTCGAACTATCGAAAACTCGGATTATCGAAATAATAAAATTTAATTAATAAATAAATCAAGATAAAGCAATTTTTAAATTTTTAAATTTCAGTGTATATTTAAATGAAAAATGTACTTACAAATTATTACATTACTGCTGATAGCAATAGGTTAATTATATCTTAAAATAATTGTCAATTATTTTTTGTTTTGACACATACATTGCCCCGTTTCGGTGCAGCAATATCAAACCATCGTCCAAGCGGCATATTGTCGGCTGGAGTAGACTCAGACTATTGCTCCACCTATCGCATGGCGGACTCTAGCGCAGCAGGCAGCTCCTCGCTGTGACTCATTAGCGGTGTGGAATCTGTCGGTTTCTGGCAGAATCCGTAAATTCTAGTTGTTCGTGACTATTTATCCATTCCTCTATAGCTTCTGGTACAAAATCGTAAAAAAAAAACATTTTTTAAATATTTCTTAAGTCATCCAAGCACTTTTTGGTTCCTATACGTAGCCGGCAGTAAAAATATCGAGACATGCTTAAATGCTCTTGGCTTTGCAGCTTTTCTGATGACAACAAGTTTAATCTTGAAATTTCCTGAAGCATTTGAAGCAGCAAGAAGTGTTAACCTCTCTACGCTTTTATGTGACCTGGAGTACTTTTCTCTTAGCTTGACGCGATTATTTTAGATGGTAGCATTTTGAAATTAAGGCAGATTCATTGCAATTATAAAGCTGGTCGTTCGTAAGGTTTTCATTTGTCACGACTTCCTGCAATTTCTTGCAAAATTGCACGGCGACGGCCTCAGAATCTTCAGCCAGCTTCTCTCGACAGACCTCTAGTTGCCAGATGCGATATATTTTTTTCAACTTGTCAAACCAGCCTCCACTAGCAGTGAATGTTTATCACTTTCTTCCAATTCTTTTCGAAACAGCAAAGCTTTTTCTTGAAGAATCGGACATGAAAGGGGTCATCATTGTTTACTTTGCTGTGTAAACTACATATAAAGTGGCTCACCAATTTCTTCATACTCACACTTTTTTAAGCATTTTCTGTCCAAGGCTAAATCAGAGCAGTTGTTTGTAGAAAACGCTTCTAGTTTACTTCTGTTCCGATACGTTCGTAGTAGACAAAAGGAGCGAGTGGAGCGGGAGCTCGTTGAACAACTATTCTCTGATTACCTCCAATTTCACACAGCGTGATCCCCCGCACGTATAGGAAGAATACACCCGTTTTCTTTAAGAAGGGGGATTTCTGTAGGTGGCTTCAGGGCGGGTGCACAGTTGTTAATATGATCCGTCGAACAACAATGAAAACCAGATACTTGAATTTTGTGGTGCGAAGTAATTCTTTCACGTGTTGCGTATATGTTGGTCATTATTTGGAAGCTAAACTGATTTTTTTCACTAACTAGGATTTATGGGAAACTCGAACAATCGAGACTCTACTGTATTTTAAATCATATAAAAATTTGCATTATAGATGTATCCATTTTCTATATTATATTTTTGGTTTGAACTACTTTATTTATGTTTTTGCATTTAATGTGTTTTAAAAATTAGATTCAAAATAAGCCACAAGAAATAGTATCTTTATAAACGAAAACTGTACAACTTACCTTTTTTTTCTCTGTGTGTGTGATTTCGCGATAAATAATAATAGTTTCACGTAAGCCCCAATGCAATGCATGACCGAGACAGGGTTACGATTTTGATCTTTAATTCCGAGTTCATACTGGAAATTCCGAAAGAAAATTTTTTATTTTAAAAATGGATGTTATTAACCCCTTAACCCTTTCATGGGCAAAGTACTTTCAGTACTAAAATGTTGAAATAAATGACTGGCACCGGAATTAACGTAGAAATTTATTTGGAATTAAGAAAAAGGTAAAAAATCACATACATATTAAATGGGAAAGATTTTAGCAAATTTCTGGTGCCATTGTGGTGTTTGGGAATTAAAATTAAGTGGTTTCATAAACATACCACTGCCCCTGAAAAGGTTAACAGTATTGCTCGAACGTCGCTCGAGTAATAAGAGTTTGTTTTCTTCGTTACTAAAAGCTTTCGGAAACCACAAATTTTTAACTATAATTTTTGCTGTATTTGGCGGACATATCTCGATTATACAAGCCAGATAATTTAATTAAAAAATGGTTTTTAGTCGTTATTTTTAATTTATTGTGTCCAATAATAGTAATATTAAGTAAAAATGTTAAGAGGTTAAATAACAGAAAATTTGATTTTCAAAATTTCTAGTATGATTTCAGAATTTCTGTATCAATAAAAGGACCAAACGGAAAGCCTTGGCCCCATGTTAGAAACTACTGGTTCGGACTCTTATCCAGAAGAGCTTTCTCTGCTCCATAGGCATAAAAAAAATTAATTTGTAAACGATAGAGTACCATGGGGTTAAGGGGAGTTAAGGGGCTCCGCCTTAGAAATTCTTCCCAAAAAGGGCTCCGCGAGCCCAAAAGTTTGGGAACCACTGCAGTAAACAAATTAATTTTACTTGTCTACTAAGTTTACCTGTCTATTGAGTTTGCTTGTCTTGCAATACTTGCTATTTACTCATTATTAGATCTTCATTATTTTAATGCAGGTATTCTTTTTTTGGAATTTCTTTATTTACAGATTTTTCTATTTTTTGATATATTGGACTGCTTTGGTCGGCATATAACGAGTAATATGTGTTTGAACTAATATTTTGGAGGCTAATACAAAACATTTCTTTAATGTTATATTACTTATTTGTTTTAATGTCCTCAGTTATATCGCATTTTATTTGATTGTAACCCACAAACGCGATATAACGAGGGGTCATTGTAGCACTTAATCCGTGTCCTCAATTTCGACTGTAGATTGAATTCGACAAAATTTGATATTAGTGAAGTAGTGACTAGGTTTGAAAATTAGTATGTAGAGAGTAGCCTACTTTTTAAAACAAGTAGTTGTAATTGTCTGCATTTTCGATAAAGTATTTGTAGTTGCAGTTCACTACGAAAAAAAGGAGTTTATCCAACCTCTGGTTAGGTCGATCTAGTGAATGTGATTTTTTACAAAATCAAGATGCTTTAAAATACTGTGTGGCATTTCTATTATTGATATCAGAGTTATTACCACCCTCATTTATACTCAGGGTGTAGGCGAAATAAAACCGAAATGGACATGAAAAGCTCTGTGCCAGATGAAAACAAACAAACTACGTAATTTGAATTTCAGGATGGTCCAGACTAGACCACTTTTTTTTTTTTTTACACCCTGATTATCTTGACAATCCGTACCACTCTATAGTTCACAGTTATCCAGTTGTTAGATTTTCATGTACCACAAAGTTTTCCATGTGTGATTTGGTTTTATTTGGATCTTTAGCATGAACTAAAAAAGAAGAAAATGTGCATACATCATTTATAGCATACGTTAGAAAAAACAACTAACTTTTACTTAAAATAAACATAATGAATATAACTTAAAATTTCGTAAACACCATAAAAATAAGTGAAGCACTACGCGTTTTGAAAGAAGGATGGCTTTCATTATCAGATGCAAACAAATCGTACTATCGCTTTGAAAGTAGGGACAAGACTGAAAGGAAGTGGAAAAGAAAACGGAAGATAGAGGGAAATGCCAGTAGGAAAGCAGGAGATTTCAGCCAATCAGACAGATACAATGAGAAGATGGCGCAAGAAAACAGAAAGAGAAATATGAAAATAGAATAAAAAAACAGAGACAAAAGAGAAAAAGAAAATGATAGAAGATAAGAGAAGAAGAAGAAATAATATAAAAGAAAACTAAAAAGATAATAAATAAAATAAGTAATACAACAAAGAAAAATATATAAATATATAAATACAAATGCATTAAAATTAAATAACGAAATAAATTAAATTTATATAAAATAATAAATGTTATAAAAAAATAAATAAAAAATATTAAAAATAAACAAATAACAATGATCTAAATTTTCTGATTAAATCCCATGAACCCCTTGAAATCTCTGTATGGACACCTGGAATATCTGTAGACCTCAGTTTAAGAATTTCTGCTGTATATGAACAGTAATGGCTAAACCACCAGTAACATTTCACAGAAAAAAATTGATACGTTTTACTTTATTCTATGAATTTAATGATCGAATTGATGTTCTTGTAGATGAAATAATAAAACGATATGCAATCTCAAAATTTAAACAATTATATAACAAAAAAATTAATAGCAAATGATCTAGAAAGGTTTTTTATACATTTCAATATGATCAGAGCCCGACTTACAAAATTTCGGCTCCACGTCACATGATAAAATTCAGGTCCTGCCACTTACATGTACTTGCCGATCGAATAGCATTGTATGCATTTAAAACTGAATATTCGTAAGTCAATATTTGTAATGCAGCGTAGAGAACAATAAAGTGTTATAAATAATTTTATTGATTGTTAAATCCATCCAATCTGTAAACATATCGTAATCTAATGGACATTTTTTCTTAAATATGCTAAATCAATTTGAGGGCCTCTTGAAATTTTGCTGCTCTGGGCATAAATGAAGCATAGAATGAGATCATTCTCTAGTTTGTTCTAAAATCCTCATAAACTTCACTTTTACTCAGTAAGTGTGTTAAAAATCCTCATGCACCGCCTCAACAGTTGACGATCTGCTGAATATTTACTAAAGAACGTATGAACAAAGCAGATGAATACACAAGAGAAAAAAAAACTACAAAAAATAGTCTACACGAAAAATCATAACTTCAGGATAGAGTATGTATGCTATAATGGCAGAAATACTTTATGCCAGTTTTTAAAAACTACTGTTCAAATAGCATTTACTTCTTTTATACCACAGATAAGTAGAACATTCTGACATCTGTTTTAATCACTTGATTCTGTGTTCTGTAATTATTTCAGTTCCACCAACAGGTATTAAAGTATTCTACGCAGAACAACAAAGTTGGATTTAATATTCGTAGTTGAGGAAGTGGACTGAAATTTGTCAACAAGATTGACATCTTATGAAGTTTTCAGAATGAAAAAATATCGGATCGTATTGAAATACAATAAGTATTCTTTAGTTGACCATGAAACAGATAATTTAATACTATTTAATGTATATTCTTAATATTATTATATAATTCTAAATTTGATCCTTAAACGAAAAAAAAAATGACAAATGTACTATTAGCCTTTTTCAAACAAGTAGCATAGAAATTCATCACATATATTTAACTTAATTTAACAATGAATAAAAACTTATGCCCAAACATATTTATTTTCACAGTAGAGTGGGAATCAGACAGCTTATTATCGCAATTTTTAGAGAGTCTTTGACTAAAAACAAAGTAAAATGTTTTTACAAGAACTATAATTCTTGTGCTGCGATGTTTATTTTGTACTTCTTTTACTATTCACAGATAAAAATATTATTTTGCATTCACTCACTAAATAGCTGGAGGGGAGAGTTCGAATCTTGTACTCTTGAATGTTAACACCTAAAAGTTCCAGGCAAATAGGATGAAAAATAAAAATAAAAATAGTTTTAAAAAACACTCACTTTTATTAGTGTATTTAAAAATAGAAATACGTCGAATTTAAAATTCATGTTTATAAATAAAAATTTATTTTATATAATTTCCATAAAAAAAAACAGATGATCCTCTTCCCTCATATAAAAAACATACATTAAAAGTTCAAAGTTAATGGATTTATTATATATTATCCAGTATAATTTTATTTTTACTCAGTTTCTTTTTGAGGTGTGGCAACGGGAAAGAAATAAAGTAGTATTTTTACATTACTGGATGTATTATTTTACAATATCGCAATGAACAAATATTTATTGGTTAGTTATGTGGAAATAGATTTAAAAAATATGCACACCTGAAAATTATTTAAACAATCTAGGATTTTTAAATTGTTTTATGAAATTATAATCAAAATTTAATTAGAATTAATCCAATGATTGAAAATTTACTTCTAAAAATATAACATTGTATTGTAATATTAAGTATATAACTTTACCTAATTTGTAAAACTCTAGCAGACCAGGAAGTGAGCGAAAAATTAATTACAAAATACCATAAACCAAGTTAAGTTAAATATGAAAGCGTGTAACAAGTTCATAAGTGCATCTGAAAGATTCGCTTTGTTACGTTGTTTCACGTTATTTATTCGTTACACACGGCCAAAAATAATTTTGGAGAACACCTTTAAGAAACAACACAATCCATTTAAATTATACTGTATTGCATATTTAATGATAGAAAAATTTATGCTATAGTCTGAAGGAAATCTATCATTGCAGTGTTGTATAAAATGTAAGTAATTATACATATTCAGACTTAATTATAAAAACCAAACGATAAAATTTCAGGAATTTTTGTCACAAACTCAACTCAAATACATTAAAATAGGATGGAACAACACTATTTATTCAATCGTCATTGCAATGTAGTAATGCTTTCTTTCTTGATTAAAAATCAATTTCTTTTTCAAACTTTTAAGGAAAAGGTATTAATAAATATTTGACTAAAATCTCTTCTTATTTTTCAGAACAACTTATTGAGAAAAAAGGTATAGAATATAATAGCTATATATATAGCTATATAATCTAGTGGACTTCTTACTGCTTTTCTATAAAAATATTTATAATGTGTATATTTATATTGTATTTCTATAAAAAAAATATTTATATTGTTGTTCTATAAAAGTATTTATACTGTGTATATTTGTTTTGTGATTATATAAAAATATTTATAATGTGTATATTTATATTGTGTATATTTATTTTGTGATTCTATAAAAATATTTATACTGTGTATTTTTATATTGTGTTTCTATATTTATATTTTGTATATTTATATTGTGTTTCTATATTTATATTTTGTGTATTTATATTGTGTTTCTTTACAAATATTTATATTGTGTATATTTACATTGTGTATCGATAAAATTATTTATATTGTGTATATTTATATTGTGTTTCTTTACAAATATTTATATTGTGTATATTTACATTGTGTATCGATAAAAATATTTATATTGTGTTTCTATATTTATATTTTGGATATTTATATTATGTATATTTATATTGCGTTTCTATATTTATATTGTGTTTCTATATTTATATTGTGTAAATTTATATCGTGTTTCTATAAAAATATTTATATTGTGTATATTTACATTGGGTTTCTATAAAAATCTTTATAATCGATTTTGAATTTCAGCTTCCTCTTCTACATCAACGCATTCTACTGCTTAACTACACATATTAATCACAATGATTATTAAAATAAATAATGGCAATATTTATTTCTGAAAATTTTTTACAACTTTATAGATTATTTTCACTGTCTATATAAAATCCAAACTAATAGTCAATGCTTACTTTTAGAAATAATCATGGTAACATCGGAACCATTGTAGTTTGCTCTTCTGATGACTTTTAAGGATGCATCTGCCCAATATAAATAGCCTTGTTGGCAGTCAGTTGCAAGTCCGACGGGAGTCTGGTTCGGTTCCATGAGCAGAAGCTGCCCTGGATTGTTTTTGGTGGGAGTTGTAGGAACTCGGAGCAGGGACATACCATGGGCGAATACCAAATAACCTCCACTGTGGTGAGGAGCAACTGAAAAAAATGACAACATTTAGCACTTGCATAAAATATTACGAATTTTAAAGAGGTACTTTGTGTACTTGTGATATTAAACCCTGGTTTTCTTCGAACCTTGCGTAAATACAGGTTAGGATTTCTTAGAATGACCCCCACGGAGGGCACCCCCTTGGCTTATATCCCTCGTGTAGATAATAGGAAGTAACAAACACCAACCGACTTTGATAGACTGAGATTGGGAGTTTCCTTCGCATTCCAGTATTGGTTATAACATAACGAATCTTTTATTTCTTATTATTCCCAGCCTTTTCAGAAATAAATTAGTATTTCTTAAATGAATAAATCAAAAAGAATTGAAATATAGTTAGCTTTTTATTTTTTGTAATGGATGGTACCTAAAAGTAAATATCTACCTATTGCAGACGTCCGGAGGAAAGCAATTCCGGAAATTTTCAGTATATTTTCACTGATCATAACCCCCAGACCCCAAAATCACTCCCAGTTTAAATGTTGATTTATATCCTATATATCTGATTTTTCTCATGCTGTAGCCAGCTTCATCCGTCATCTTGTCCATCATTTCAAAATGGTGGCCACTAAAAAACTAAAAAATCGAAAAGATCAACAATAAAAATTAGAAATTCAAAAAGTTTTCCTTTAATTGTTCGGCCTTGATACAAGGATTTTGGAGTACTTTTTTGTTTTGGTTCTATCTTAAAAATAGCTTAAAAATTTCAGATTATAAATTCTAGTGTGACTGATTCTTGCATAATCAGGTTCCATTTATGAGCTTTGTAAAACATGGTTTCTCGCTAATTTACTTTGATTGTTGTAACCATTCTTGCCACTTTCATATGCTTAAAACTATATAGTCATATCCGCCAGCGTCAAATTTCGTCCATATAGTAAAGTAACAGTTATCTCTAAAAGCGGTGGAGTGTGTCTGCAGCAAAAGCTGAAGATTTTTAACAGTGAGGGAAGGTACTTTTTCCTCCCGGTACGGCCTTTAAATACTGTTTCGTTTTCAGCCCTTCAATTCTCAAGCATTAGGCATTGGTGCAGAAATAACAAAAGAAAGGAAATCATGTTTGGTGTAAAAAAAGAAAAGTTTATTAAGTTAGCTCTATTTCTACCGGTGTTAAATGACACATTTAAGATTTTGATTTACGTTTATTTTATTTATAAACCTTAAAATGTGCCATATTGACACCGGTAGAATCAGTGGTAACCCCATAGCAGTTTCTGCTTTCTGCCATGTTGTCAAAAATATGCACCTTTTTGCTAATTAATTTTTTATTCAAATCGATTGTATAAATCTTAAACAGCAAAATAAACCGTTACAAGTATAGAATTTATTAATTTATGCTTCTTTTTATTAACAACGAAAAACAATTTTTCATAAGCGAATCAATTGAATATCTAATTCAATTTTCTACGGAGCTGAAATTATGTTGAAACAATGATACTAACAAAGGATGTGAATTTTCACTTTGCAACTCAGCGTACAACCAACACTACAAAAAATGTCCAGGCCGAAGATCGAACCCGGATACCTTGGTATAGCGCACCAAATGCTTCAAGTACTTGGTGTGCTATACCGAGGTATCCGGGTTCGATCCCCGGTGAGGACATTTTTCGCTGTTTTGGTTGTACGCTGACTTACAAATTTATAGAAATAATTAAATAAAATATGAACTTTCAAACTTTATTTAAGCAGAATATAGGTATAGAGCAGGTATAGAGCACTTATTGCTCTATACCTAGGTATGCGGGTTTGATTCCCAGCGGGACATTTTTTGCTCTGTTGATTGTACGCTGACTTGCAAGCACTTGGTGCGCTACACCAAAGTACCCGGCTTCAATCCCCGGCCTAGACATTTTTCGCTCTGTTGGTTGTACGCTGACTTACAAGTACTTAGTGCGCTATACCAAGGTATCTGGATTCGATCCCCTGCCTGGGCATTTTTCGCTCTGTTGGTTGTACGCTGACTTACAAGTACTTAGTGCGCTATACCAAGGTATCTGGATTCGATCCCCTGCCTGGGCATTTTTCGCTCTGTTGGTTGTACGCTGACTTACAAGTACTTAGTGCGCTATACCAAGGTATCTGGATTCGATCCCCTGCCTGGGCATTTTTCGCTCTGTTGGTTGTACGCTGACTTACAAGTACTTAGTGCGCTATACCAAGGTATCTGGATTCGATCCCCTGCCTGGGCATTTTTCGCTCTGTTGGTTGTACGCTGACTTACAAGTACTTAGTGCGCTATACCAAGGTATCTGGATTCGATCCCCTGCCTGGGCATTTTTCGCTCTGTTGGTTGTACGCTGACTTACAAGTACTTAGTGCGCTATACCAAGGTATCTGGATTCGATCCCCTGCCTGGGCATTTTTCGCTCTGTTGGTTGTACGCTGACTTACAAATACTTAGTGCGCTATACCAAGGTATCTGGATTCGATCCCCTGCCTGGGCATTTTTCGCTCTGTTGGTTGTACGCTGACTTACAAGTACTTAGTGTGCTATACCAAGGTATCTGGATTCGATCCCCTGCCTGGGCATTTTTCGCTCTGTTGGTTGTACGCTGACTTACAAGTACTTAGTGCGCTATACCAAGGTATCTGGATTCGATCCCCTGCCTGGGCATTTTTCGCTCTGTTGGTTGTACGCTGACTTACAAGTACTTAGTGCGCTATACCAAGGTATCTGGATTCGATCCCCTGCCTGGGCATTTTTCGCTCTGTTGGTTGTACGCTGACTTACAAGTACTTAGTGCGCTATACCAAGGTATCTGGATTCGATCCCCTGCCTGGGCATTTTTCGCTCTGTTGGTTGTACGCTGACTTACAAGTACTTAGTGCGCTATACCAAGGTATCTGGATTCGATCCCCTGCCTGGGCATTTTTCGCTCTGTTGGTTGTACGCTGACTTACAAGTACTTAGTGCGCTATACCAAGGTATCTGGATTCGATCCCCTGCCTGGGCATTTTTCGCTCTGTTGGTTGTACGCTGACTTACAAGTACTTAGTGCGCTATACCAAGGTATCTGGATTCGATCCCCTGCCTGGGCATTTTTCGCTCTGTTGGTTGTACGCTGACTTACAAGTACTTAGTGCGCTATACCAAGGTATCTGGATTCGATCCCCTGCCTGGGCATTTTTCGCTCTGTTGGTTGTACGCTGACTTACAAGTACTTAGTGCGCTATACCAAGGTATCTGGATTCGATCCCCTGCCTGGGCATTTTTCGCTCTGTTGGTTGTACGCTGAGTTGCAAAGTGAAAATTCACAACCTTTGTAAGTATCAATGCCCGAGCACACTTAGGTCAACTTTTGGTTATATGCTTCGAGTTAAAATTTTCCAACTGAGTGAAAAAGTGTCCAAGCCAGAATTCGAACCAGGGACCTTTCGTGTAAGCTGCCAGTGCTCTGACAACAGAGATATCCTGCACAAATCTGGCGAAAACAATTCACCTAGAGAACCTTATTGATTATAACATCTGGTCCGATATCTGTATCAGCTCAATACAGTAAATTGGATGCAATGGAACTCCAAGAAAACGTAGGGTACGTAATTACACTATATTACAATTTTAACGCAATTATTCTAATTGGTAAATAAATCATCACATTTTCAAACCGAGTGAAAAAAATGTGAAGGCCATGATTCGAATCAGCTATACAATATATTCGAATCATATATAACCATTTGGTTATACGGTTTAACTGGCATCAACTGTTAGATGATTTAAAACTCGTATATTTACGTTGTATTATGTGAATAAAAATTACAAACCAGTGCAAGTTATTCCATCTCCAATGAAACCGTGTTTGCATTGACAGGTATACTCTCCGCTAACGAGATTCGGAAGACAATCGGCTTCTCTGTCACACTGATAACGATCTTCTCTACAAGATCTCACGGATCTACACTCATGTCCGTCTCCTTCGTAACCAGCAAGACACCGGCACCTGGAATGTAAAGTCACTTACTGCACTATCAATCGTTGGTAACGTTTATACATTCTTTAAAATAACAATATAAAATATTAAAATAAAGACAGATATTTTATTTACATTTAAAATTTTAAACATAATTACCTCCAATATAACATTAAGTAGAAAATTTTAATTATTGTTAAATTATCATATCGTACTTTTCATTAAAAATAAAGTTATTTTCTAAATATTTTATAGTGTTTCCAGTAATCTGTAAATTTTCCTGCATTATGACAAAAATAAATATTTATAATAAAACTATTAGATGAGAAAAATCATAAAATATAAGGTTTTGATTTGAGCCTGAAGTTTCATTATTCTTTTGTATTAACAGTTTTGATTAAAGCATAACGCATAGAAACATTGTAATCCATTCAAAATAAAGAGAGATTAATAAATAAATAAATAAATAAAAAAGAACCAGAGAATTACGGCTTTTGTAACACCTTGCCTACAATAATGCTAGCCAAAAAGATGATTATTGCTTTGCTATTTAAAAAATAGTCTGTTCTCTGTTTCTTGTTGAAATCGCTGTTTATTTATATTGTTTAAAATGGATAAAGAAAGCAAAAATAAACAAATAAAAATAAATAAATAAATAAATACAATTTTTAAAAATAGTCTGATTACTTCAACAAAAATATTTTTCTCTAAATAGATTTTCTTAGAAAAACAAATTTATTTATTTATTTATTTTCATAAAATCCTCAAATCAGTGATAGTACTTGAACTCCCTGCCTGAAATCTGCAACCCTTATGTTTCAACCCTTAGCCTCTCTTCATCTTGAATGAACAATAGTAATAAAAAATACTTTGAAATATCATACAGGCAAAAACGTTTATGTATAAAAAATCACAAGTTTCTTGCAGCTACTGAAATGGAATTTTCAATATCAATTTTTTCTTTAATGAAACCACATCGAATTTAATAAATCTAATTCTTACCTGTATTCTCTTGAATAATTATCTAAGCTACATTCTGCTCTGACATGGCAAGTATTGATTATGTTGCAAGGAACTATAGATTTTTCACAGTTATAACCATCACCTTGGTAACCTGGATTACACTGGCATCTATAGACTAGGTCTACCGGGTCATAATAGCACGTGGCAAATTCGTGGCAGTTGTTACGAATGTTACAGGATGCCTCAAGGTCTGCCAAACATCCACCTTTGCCTCCATGACCACGAAATCCTGGCAGACATTGGCATTTGTATCGCTGACTTGTGGGATCAAACAAGCACTGAGCATTCTCATCACAGTTTTCTGCTGTGTTACATTCATCAACAGGAGTGCATGTTTCGCCGTCACCTTCAAATCCCTACAACAATAAACATTTATGAAATTACTTGCAAATTTTATGTCTATAATAATAAAGAAAAGTGTTGGCGCGTCAGCTCGCGTGCGTATGAACATTTTTTAGAACAGCCTGCTGGACCAAAAACTACAAAATTTGTGAACAGAAACAAAAGAATTTAATGCAGTTTAATTACCAGATTATCTGAGAGCAAAAAAACTGAAGAAGACTGGAAATGATGTCTTTTTTAAGTTTGTGTTTTAAAAAATATATATGCTTAGGGGTTCGTATTGAGGCAAAAATTGTGTCAAACTCTAACATTTTCTATACGAATACCTAAATCTCACATCATATTTGGCTTTTTCCGTAAATTTTACTTTTGGATACCGAACGGGAAGTTATTTGGTCAAGTAGTTTAGGAATTATGAAGTTTTAAATTTTGGAACTCCTAATTTTAAATTCATTTGTAATCGTTGCTAAACAGATTGCAATGCCGGTATTTTTTTAAGCATAACTCAAAAACTGTTTGTGGAATGGGATGCAAATTTAAGTTCGAACATCTGAAACTTCTAGAAATTGATTTCTGTTAAAAAAATTCACATTTTTTCGAAAATTAATTACAAAAAATATTTTTTCAAAATTTCGAAAAAAATATTAATTGTAACCAGAGATGCTACGCCACAGTCGACCGATTGTCATCACTAAATTTTAATCTCCGCCTTATTAAATCTCAGAAATTTTGCCATTAAATAAAGCCGAAGAATACTATTAATATTTGTTGGTGACAATCGGTCCACTGTAGCACAGTGTTTTCATTCCTGATTGTAACCAATAAAATTTTTCAACAGAAATCAATTCCTAGAAGCTTCAGATATGCGAATCCAAACTTACAGCTCATTCCGATCAGTAGCTCTTGAGTTATAATAAATAAAACTACCAGCATTGCAATCGGTGTTACAACAATTTCAAATGAATTTAACATTAAGAATTCCAAACTTTAAACCTTTAAAAAACCTAAACTACCCGAACGAATGACTTCTCGTTCGGTAACCTGGAGTAAAATTTACCGCAGAAGACATATAAGATTAAGTATTCGTATTAAAAGTTTCTGAGTTTTATACAATTTCAATATGAAGACAACCCCTAAGCTTATTTTTTTAAACATAAATTGCAAGAAGACAATTTTCAGTTGAATGGCTATTTCTGTTTTTTTCTGGGATAATTTGTGTTTAAAATGTAGGGGTGCTCTGGTTTTATGGCCAATTGTACCTGCATAGTAAGATACAATAAAAACTGGTGAAATGCACAAAATAACTTAAAAATTCTTAAACACCATAATAATATACATTGAAAAAATTTAAACTCTGACTTTTGTTCAACTAAAATGCACTAAAAAGCAAAAAATAATTCCTTAATTAGTGAGGAAATTAGAAAATTTTCTATATCATCAATAACTTGCATATATTTATAATTTATCATACATATATATTGAGGAGAAACAGACAGGGCTGTTAATTTTCATGGACAATTTTAAATTATGTTTGTATGCATGAATCTAATGCGTAAAAAAAAAAAAACATATTCTAGTTTTTGGTACTTAAAATCATTTTAGATAAATATATACCTTTTTTAGAAAATATAAAAATAAAATTCATTTTAAAATTGTACTTGTGCAATTTCTCATCAGCGGCACTACTATAAAAAAATCTATCACGTGAAAATTTTAAACAAAACATAAAATTGGTGGAAGTTTGTTATGAAGATTTGAGTAATATGCGTCCGTGGCAAGGGTGTTGCGTCAATTCGTCGTGCACAATTCATCGCGCACAATTCATCGCAGCGTTAATTCGTCGCAGCGTCAATTCGTCGTAGTGTCGTTCGTCGCGACGTCAATTCGTCGCAAGGAAAATGTTTTTGAAGGCTATGATGATAAAATAAAGATAATTTAGTAAAATTATTTAATGATAATTTTTTTTTAGATATAATCGCATGTAAATTGTTAGTTATAATTCTCTATATCTAATTATCATTAAACATTTTTACTAAATTGTCTTTATTTTATCATCATAGCCTTCGAAAACATTTTCGTTGCGACGAATTGACGCTACGATGAGTTGTCGCCACGACGAATTGACGCTGCGATGAGTTGTCGCCACGACGAATTGACGCTGCGATGAATTGACGCTGCGATGAGTTGTCGCCGCGACGAATTAACACTGCTATTAATTATGGGTGATGAATTGTTCCGCGAAGAATTGTGCATGACGAATTGTTCTGAAACTCGGGTTATATGCCCTGGTTTAAATAACGGTACATCTATTTAGCAATAAGTAAATGAAAATATAAAGAAAATATAAAACATTTATTTGTAGATTATCGTCTTTATATAATTTAAATGCCCTCATTATATTGCGTATTCTGATATAAAGCGCTTTTATTTTTGTCTGTTGACAAAGGCGATATAATGAGGGGTTATACTATAAAAAAGGCGAAGAATATAACTGCAAAAGATTATGCGACACAGGCTAAAACTATAGGTAAACTGAAAGATTTTGAATCCGAAATCAGAGCACTTAATTACTGATATCACTTTGAAAATTATTAATGACGAATATCTTTGGTTTCTAATTATTTTCTACGTGGATGTATAAAAAATCACTTACACTGAGACATCGACAAACGAATCGTTCAGCAAACTCATCCCTGATGCAGGCAGCATGGGCCGAGCAGATATTCGCTTGATCACATGTCACTTCATTCCTGTCGCATGTTCTGCCATCCCCTCGAAATCCGGGATAACATCGACATTGATACCTGAAAAGAGGTTGGTTTACTATACGAGCATTAAAATTAACAAAGAATATAGAACAGAAGAATATCGATATTATAAAGCAAAAACATGTTCGTGAGTAACGCTGACGTCATATTGACGGTGGAAACACCTGAACCATAAATTTACGTCTTTTTATTGCAATTTTTTTTAAACTTCTAATCATCCACACAATTTCAATATTTACACCGTCGAACATGGAAAAAATGTTCTTTCAAATGTAATTTGTTTGAAAACTGTATCTCATATGACGGAATTTTATAGTTTTTAAAATAAATTTTAAGCATAAATTTCTTACAAATCTATCTCTATCGCTTGCTTTCTGATGTCTGCCAACTTTGTAATCTGAGCTCGTGGTATTTTTTATGAACTTGTAGGGCTATGGATTTCCAAGTCTCATTGGTCTTTTTGGGGGGTGAGGTTGGGGGTGGGATTAATATAACATTTTAAAAATAAATAACCTATCTTAAAATTATTCTAAATTTTTCGCACTTAATTTTACTAAATTTCGTCTTTAAAAAAACTTATTTCGTTTCCCTTTTGAAAAAATCCGAAACGTTTTTAACGCGTCATAGTTTTTCTTAATTTCTTCTTTTCTCTTTTCAAAATCTTCCTTTTTGATGCATGCAATCTTTTCTCTCCCATTGCTTTCAATTCATTCGATTAAAAACGTTCTATTTGGACCAAGTCTTCTGGATACTTCTAGAAGCGTTCCCGCGTTTTGGGAACCGCTTTACTCCAGATTTTTTAATCCGCGTTCTCTCCACCGAATGAGGATTTTTAACTGGTTGACACTCTATCTACGTTAGGCATTTTGTAGATGTGCACGATGCGTTAAAATTATTTTACACAAGTTTCGGAGCTCAGATTTTTGTGTTTTTCGTCTGATTTGAATAATCCCATCAGCGAAACGTTTGTCTTATAATCCATAAGTAATTTAAGTAATTGATTGCTTCAGATTTAATGTAAAGCTCAAAAGTTTTGTTTTAACGCTGTACACGGAGATATTCTGAAATTTACTAAAGGTTGTCGGAGTTGATGGGCTATTATAACAGTAGAAAAGAGAGTTCTCCGTGAATATGTGTAAAATAACTGCAAGAATAAACGAACTTAGTTAGATAAATAAGATCTCTAAACATAAAGTATATATTTGAGAAAGTTTCTATTTATACTAAATAAAAATCCTGTTAAGAAGAAGACTTCTGAAAATATATTTTGAAAATGAGAGAAAAATAAAAATAAAGATTTATTAAAAAACGCCTGTGGTAAAAATTTTTATTCGCAAAACCTCTTACTCTCATTATTAATATATCTGGAATGACTCCACTCCACTTTCCGAACACTTTTCAGAAATACTATGGGTTTAAATAAATAATAATATAAAAATAAATAAAACTTAGATCGTAATTTTACGAAGTTTAAATGTTTCCACATGTGAAAATGACCTCATACTCTAAAGGAACGGTCAGTTTCATTCATAAGGCTCAAACTTTTTTTTTTTAATTATGAAGTAATTTTCAATGAATATTAATTCCACCCGTGTTGAAATTAAGACCTGTTTGTTAAAATAAATATTGAAATTGAATTTACATAGTCATGCTAATGATGGGAGTTTTTAGTTTTTTTAAATATAGATAATTCGCCATAGTTCCTCAACACTATAGAATACTTAAATTTCCCTATGCTTTTGTTAGATTTATAAAACTTGCTCAAACATTTTTCTTTGTTTTTTCTGTAAAAAAAAAAAAAAAAAAAAAAAAAAAAAATGTTTTACTAATATGAGTCATGTTCTAACGAAATATGACTGTTTTATCAAAATAATATGAGCATGAACAATAAAAATATTTAATTGAATAATTTAGTTTTAAAGAAATATACTTATCTTTTTTTTTGTTACAAACTGATTGAAATATGGTTTAGATAATCTATTACGTAAATTAACATAATAATGTAATGGATTATACGTAATGTAATTTCGTACAAACCCGTTGACAGATTTGTACGAAAATGTATATATAGTTCTTATTACAGTGTCCTGTAACAAATTCACCAAACGGGAGCTCAATCGAAAGCATATTTTGGGCGCTATCTTGTTCACTCACACACACACGTACATATAGGGACATCATCGTAAATAAACCAAAAACATTCTCTGGGGACCTGAAAATGCAACAAAAATTCCAACATACACGCATACACATGGAATAGATTTAAAAATTACGAAAACTGATTCAGAGAGCCTCAAAATCTAAAAACATGTTTCCATAATGGACTTTTATTATGTTACTATACTTTCCTTACATGTATATATATATATCTACGGAAAGTAATAGGTTTTTATTACGGGAAAATTATATCATATTAGGCTAATCCCAACAGTTTCCTGATGAGAAAAAAGATATCTTGTGACTAACAATCTTTATAATTTTTATATTACGTAAGAAATTAGAGAAAAAAACTTTTTCTTATGCTATTCTCTTGATTGGCAGTTTTTTATTTATTATGTTAATTTTTCTCCCAATAACTTTAATAAAATGTTACAGTCAATTCAATTACAGAAAGTTGATAGATTTGAAAGCATGTTCATTTCATATCGAACTTAGAAATATTTTTTACAGTTTAATTAATTTCATGAAAACATTCCATCTTACCTTTGAGTGTGCAAATCGAAAACGCACTGAGCGTTAGGATGACAATTGTTGATGACATCACATGTCGTTCCCTCAGGCATGCAGTCATACCCATCACCGGAATAGCCTGGATTACAAGCGCAGTAGTACACCTCTCCTTCGGTGTCGTAGAGACATTTAGCATGAGGACTGCAGTTGTCAGCAATATCACAGGTGTCTTCTACGCAGACAATGCCATCACCTTATCAACAAAAGTTTGAAGTGAATGCATACAAGTAAAAGGCGATGAGTTAGGAAGTGTCACAAAATCATGATATTAATTAAGATTTTCTTTTGGAAAGAAATTGCATTGGTTTTTAGGACTTTTTTAGGTGTTATTCGGGGCACTGATTCAGAAAATAGCATTGGATTTACAGCATCAGTTCTAGTTTTTTAGCTATGGTGAAATTTATAAAGTCAAACAAGAACATCGAGCAAGGAAAAATTGGCCTCCGAGGGAACATATAGTGGCTGGAGTACAAAATGTGATCAATGAATCTTTATTAGCACAAGATAGAATCATACTTCCACCACTACATATAAAGCTAGGTCTGATGAAACAATTTGTAATGGCTTTGAATAAGGACAATTTGAATACATATCACATAAGTTATTTGGACTTAACATGTAAAAAAACTTAAAGCAGGAATTTTTGATGGTCCACAAATCAGGCAACTTATAAATGACCCACACTTCATACTATCAATGAATGAAATAGAATCATGTGCCCGGATTTCATTTGTTCTTGTTGTGTAAAACTATCTTGGCAACAAAAAGGAAGACTACTACTGACAATTAGTACAGGATATGCTATTTTATTGCAACAATCTGGACTGTAATATGAGTGTTAAAATACATTATCTGCACAGCCACTTATATCACTTCCCAGAGAATATTGATGACTTAAGCGAAGAGCAAGGTGAAAGATTTCACCAAGACATAACAACAATGGAAGCTAGATATCAAGGAAGATGGGATGAACACATGATGGCAGTATTGCGAGATTGCCCTGGAAGAGCCTATTAACAAAAATATTACAAAAGAAAGGGTGTGTCAAATAACCAGAATATTTGTATCATCCATGGTTTTGATATAAAATAAGTATATTTTCATCTAGTAATATTTTCTTTTAATATTTAATGTTTCATGTCACGCTTTTTTTTACATATTCCTTGCTTACAAGATAGCAATTTAAACATTACATTAAACTATTCTGATTTTCAATGGGCAAAAAATGGATAATATGGTATATAGATTATGATCTATATCACAAAAACTAGAGCTGATAGGGAAAAACTGGTGCCATTCTTGTATTCAGTGAGTGACCTATACCTAAAAGCAGGTCCAATATTAGAAGCACCAAACTGAGTGTTGGGCAATGAAATAGTTTGCAAATTTGTAGCAGCCTTTCCTTAGCAATCTTCTTAGTATAGTCTTTCGTTTGTTCTTTTTATCTACACTATGGCAATGTTAACAATTATACTTGCTGATAACAGAGAATTGCAGGATACAATTAACAGCATATGAGAATAGTCGGATTTTTCAAAGATTAAAAGAAAAGGCATTTGTTTTGTTTTTATGTTTTAAATTATACTCGCTATAAACTATCATATGTCATATATGCAAAGTTAAAAATAAATTATAATGTTAAATATAAAAACTTAAATGACAAGTTGAAAAACCTCAATTACTAGCTTTCTGCGTCTAAAAATGTATTATTACACATAGAGCTAAATATTTAAATCAAATTAATTTTACTAAATACTTAACATCAAGTAACTGATGCGATTTCTACAAAAATAGGTAGTAAATTTGCTGCTGCATAGCTACTTTTTAACTTTATGGACAATCACATGATTGCTTCACTTGATGAAAAAACAAAATAAGTGAAGTTATTAATGATGAAACTAGCCACTTTTAGAAGGTTAAGAAATATTTTTTCTATAATGTACAATGTAATGCATCAGGAATTATATATTTTCTTTGAATCTATATACATGGTTGAGGCTAAAATCGAGGCTAAATTCTTAATGAAACTTTATGCGACTAATAATGTATTAAGTATAAATATTTTTTATCATAGTACATGAAATCTAGATATTTATATGGTAAAGGTATTATATAGGGTAAAGATATATGATAAAGATATTTATATGGTCTTTGATAAAGTTTGATATTCTGTTTGATGCATTATAACTGGTTGATTACCATTTCGTTTAATATGTGTTGAAATGTCAAATAGCAGCTAAAGCAGCGCAAGAAGGATAATTTATTGCTTAAAGAAAAAATAGAAAGATCTTGTAAACATATCAAAATAGTCAAACGAACTATTTTCGATAGTTAGAACAATGAAGCGCAGAGAAATTGTGGCATTTAGAAATTTTACGCGGTAATTTCTGGATTTAATAATGTAATAATAGTTGGTGATGTAAACTGCGAAGTTTAAAAGTATTATAACTCAAAATCTTAATTCATATTAATGTCTATTCGCAATGGATTAAAATACAATAACATAAGCTTCATTACTATCGAATTAGATATTGAAAAGACAGTATCTATCTCTCATGCTTGAATTTCACACTAATTTAGGAAATTCCCTATAGCATAGATTTATATCAATAGATGTAAACAGAAATATAAGAACTACAAATTCATTTGGCTTTTAATTTCGAGAAAAATATTTATGATTAATAACTTGTATTCTCATAGTTGGAAATAGATATTAATTCTTTCGGATGAAAGTTAAATCCAATGTGGAAAGTTATCTAAGAAATTTTATTTGGGATATTTTTGATTATTGCAGATCGAAAAGATATCTATCTCTCTGATTTAGAAAACTTCACACTGATTTAGAAAAGTCACTACTATAAAAGGATACTTTTTTTTTTAAAACAAATAATATATTTCTTTACTAATTAATAATATGTAAATGAATGTCAGTATCATTTCGTTTATAACAAATTTGTACCGTTTATTTTTCGCTTCTGTGTGTAAAATTTTAAGCGCTATATGATGAACTTACACCACACTTCCTGTTAAAATATCTCATTTTAATTAAAATTTTTGTTTTTGTTTTCGTTTTTAAAAACATGAACTTGTTGTAAAGTTGGCAAAGTTTATCATATGTTTCACTACAATATAATGAGAATTCACTGCACTGCAGCTCGGGTGACAGGCAAATAGGACGAAATTTAATGAAGTGTTTTTATTAGTCTTAAAGAAGAGTGGGTGGTTAACAAACAAGCAAATAAATAAATGCATAAATCATTGTCCTACCTGTAAATCCTGGTCTGCAGCGACAATCGTTTCTGCGCTTTTGTTCGTTGTAAACACATTCGGCCCTCGAATCACAGTAGTTTATAACACTGCAATCATCTTTTTCTCCGGGCTCGCAGACAACACCATTTCCAACAAAACCTTGTCTGCAAATGCATTCCGGTCCTCTCTGGGGGTTTCTCTCCATACAGTCCGCATTGGGATCGCAGACAACATCATCGCAAGATTTCTTACCTGTTCATGATATTTTAAAAACCAATGCATTACTTATATACGGACTTTCTCACAATTTGCAGACTATTTAACATTAAAAAAAAAAAAAAAAACATGCATTAAGTTAAAAATGCTTTTTAAAAAAAGAAAGGTGATTTTGTCTTCTAGAACATATTTTTTGACAAATATTATTTACAAAGGATTTTACTTTTATTATTTCTACTTTACCGTAGGATTTTACTTTTATTATTAGACCACTTTGTTAACACAATGATTTTTCATTATATTACTTCTGGGAAAGTACATTGCAATACTTTGTAATCAGTAGTAATGTAACACATTCTAAATACTATGTATTCTAACAGTAGTAAGTAGCGCTTAGTAGTATTTACATTAAAATGATTAATTGCAAGTATTAAAAATACTAACAAGTTCGCCACAATGGTCTCAAAGAAAAATCGGCCACTAGAGTACAAATAATAAGACGCAGTACTTATAATCGGTTAACATTTATTACATTAAACTGATGTTTTGGTATTATTTACATACAAAATAAAAATTCTGACACACAGTTTTATAAAATTGTATTATATTTTTTCAACACAGGTACTACAAATCTGACGAGTTCATTTGTTGTGTAAAATTCAAAAAGAGTTAATTATCTGCAGGTGAAGAACATTTCACATTTATTCTATATAACTCTAAAAATCAGTACGAGTTGGTGCAATCCTGTATCAGAATGTGATAAAGAACCCACGTTGCACATTTGGAACGACAGCTCAGATAACAAAAGTAGAGTGTCTCTTATGTATTAGTGACGCTGGTAGTGAATGTGTTAATATATTAAGTAAAGTGTATTAATATATATTTGTATTGTGTAAAATAATCTCAATTACAACACTTTTTTTTTAAATAGGGAATGCCCAGATTTCATTCGGAAAAACTATATAATTTTTTAATAGCTAAAGATTTATAGAGATAATTATGTTTATGCTAAAGGCCGATAAAGAATTACCTTGGCTATTATTATCACTTCTTTACAGTACTTCACTGTCATAACATAATTAGATTTTACCACAATTCAAATATTTTCACAAAAGTAAAAGAACAAAACTGAGGTCAGAAGAATAGACAAACTGTATTAGTTTCTGTTTTAGGAAATCCTTTCTTTTCTTACGTAATGTTAAATTACATTTGTTTGACCTGTTTTTCCGTGGAAGAAGGATAAATATCTATAACGACAACCCATTTCTGAGTAAATTTTTCCTTATGTGAGGAACCTTGAGAGGTGACTAATTCTCAAGCCGGCTGAAATAAAAGTGGAAACGATGTTTTTAAATTAACGATTTTTTACGTCTGTATTACCAAAAATATTTGACTGAAAAGATTCAGTAATATTAAGCATTTATTTATGTTGTCTATATGGATTCTTATTTATTTCCCTTTATATAACACTACCAAGCATTATTCCAATATAGCAGAGTTGGTTTAGTTACTCATATTTTTCACTAAGTAAATATAAATCTGGCTAAGTTTTATGAAAAAGATACATTCCAATTTCTCTATTTTGAAATTAACCAATATCATTTCATATAAATTTTTTACAAATCATGAAATTAACAACAAAAGTGTTCTCCCTTTGTGGTTTCAAGTAGGATGCACTGCACTGCGTTCATTCTTTGGGTTATAAAAGCACTCCACAAACATTCTTTGTGAATTCGGATGTTTTGTCTTCATAAATAACACTCTGTGCATGAATGAACGTTGCTATTCTATGACGATCTCTAAGTTTACAAAGTTTTTATTGAATTCGGAAGACTGTGGGGTTTTAAGAAGAAAAGGCATGTGCTAATGCAGTTACAACACCTGGCTGTTCGGTTGCTATTTAAGATGAGGACTTCGCTGAAAATATTGGTGTTTCTGCAGTGTTGCCCAGTTCGATTGAACTACTTGAACTGTTGTGGTAAATTTCGTTTGGTAAAGAGTTGAATTTTTATGTTCTCCATATAAAAGAATATTTAATTTCACAAAATATATTTATTTTATGAAATGGGGTTTTAACTGTATGTGATCCAGATATTTTAGGAAGCAATCTTAATGTGTGCTAACCATCTTTTAAATCAAAGTCTGTTATTGAAAATTGAAGGATAATTCTGGTGAAAGATAGTTTTAAAGGTTTATAAGTTTAAACCCAGACAACTGAACTAAGTGACCTTTTATTGAATTCAATGCATTTGTAATTCTTATTGTTAAATAGAATAATAATACTTTGTTATATATTGTTTATCAATTTAATAATATGTTGTTAAATTGTAAGTGATCGTTTCAGATAAAATCATGAGTAGTGAAGAAAAGGTCGTAACACATACTTAAGAAAAGTCTAAGTCATTTGGCACTAATTATATTATAGCTTAAAACGTAAATAGATTAAGGTATTATGATTATTACAATGGTTATGGATCGCAATAAGGCAGATATTCATCTATTTCTACAAAAAGAGTGAGATTAAACATGATTCTTTAAAATCTGTAGGCTTTCATTTTTATTAGTGTTAGGTATTCCATGTATAAAATTAGTGCACATGGTTGATAGAATATAGCCACTGGTAGATTATTTATTTATAATCTTGTAAGTTTAACTCTTATGGAGCATGCATTTCAGACCTTACAAAATTATTCGGTGATAAATATTATGAAGTTTTTGAAGCTCACACTGACTAATGCCAGTGTTAGCTGATAGTGTGATAAAGAACCAGTAGCGTTTTATTCCTGAAATAATGCACCGTACTTTTAAGTTCGTCGTAAACATAAAACTTAAAAAGTCATAAATACTTTATTTTCCGTCTCAAACTTTATTTATTGAGTCTTAACGTACTTATTTCATTCTAATTTAGATGATTTAGTAGAATATTGAAAATTAACTGAAATGTAGTTTTTAACCTCTTTTTACCCGATTTATGAAATATGTTTCACAGATACAATTAATTACTATCATCTTTTATGCGAAAGTTTATTTAATTATAGTACTATAATGCGTTAAACGTTGTAATATATTTCTTGAAACTGAGAAGTTCTTCAAATTTATTTTACTTACGTTCACAGTTGACGCCATCTCCAATATATCCAGATAAACACCGGCATGCAAAAGAACCTGGGACATTGAGACATTCGGCAAAAATATGACAGTTGTGACGTCCAACAAGGCATTCATTTATATCTAAAAAATTAAGATAATAAATTAATATATATTAATTTAATTAATTAATATATATTAATTTAATTAATTAATATAGATTAATTTAATTAATTAATATAGATTCATTTAATGCAGTCAACTGAAGATGTCAATGAATCCAAGATGAAATGTTTTGTCTAGCTTAAGCACAATTAACTTTTGATTCTAATTATCTGATGACGAGGAAATTTGATCTCACCCTTACAGCCATTTGTGAGTATAATCATTCTAAGCTGAAGAAGCATAGAACTCTTTCAAAACTAAAATTGAATGATTTTAGAACCCTAAGTTTGGATCATGTTTATCCAATTTGTATTAAAAATCTTCAAAACAGGCTGCAAGCAAAATCCATATGATTCTTGCATTCAGAAGCATTTATTAAAAAAATATTGTAAAGGAATCTCTGCTCATTTTATTAAAAAAGTTTTAAAACTGTAGATTAAGCTTTTATAGTGGCAAAAAAGCAAGTACTAATTCATATATATTTATTTATCATGTGTATGTTCTTGTACCTGCTTATGACTAAATTACATATTTTAACATGTTTTAAGTAAAATGTAAATTTTTGTTAATAATTAATATATTTTATCTTACAAATCTTAAAATACTGTCGCGGGGTATATCGGGAAATCATTATATGACCGAAAAAATGAAGCTTTAGAAAATCAACCAGTTTCACTTTAAACATAAGCAAATAGATAAATGGACTGATACATTGTACGATAAAAAAATTATCGAATATATCTTCTTACTTTTATTGTTATTGTCTTTGATATCAATATCATATCGCCAGTGCGAATCAAGCTTAAAAACAGAACACACCATATTGTTGCCAAAACGTGACTCACAAATTCTCACAGAAAGCGACACAAACCTACATCATATTTAAATTTTTTTAGCGTAGTACAGATACTAAAACAAATATTGGATGAGTAAATATATATAAACATTAATGAAACATTACCGATACACCAACAAAAACTTTGAAATTATGAATAAAAATATAATAACAAATTGACAACAATACTGTTCCCCCCAACACACTGAATATAGATGCCATATACAAAGTAAAAAAGAAAAAAAAAAGAAAGAAAGAAAAGCAGAAATTGAATTAGAGAAATTGAAAAAATGAAATTTGTGGAACTTAGCCAGAATCATCAGGTCCCAAATGCCTAAAGTACCACAAATGAAATGTGTGGTTTCATCATCATATTAGCCATAAAATAGCTAAAGAATATGATTTTGGGACAACCACACCCATAAAATAGAAAAAGAAACTGTGGAAAAACAATTAAGTATATATATATATATATAATATAATAAAATATGAATGCAATTTTAATGTTTCGCGACTGAACTGCATATGACGGCCACTGAACTTTTGAGAAAGACACCAAAATGCACGAAAATAGTCAGCTCTCTTAAAGTCCAAAAAATATGTAAAAATTTATAAATTTGTTTTATACAAGATAAAGTGTGAATGTAATTTTAATGTTTGAATAGTGTCTCTGTGAGAGCTGCATTACATAAATATATATATATATATTAGAATTAAAAATCCTAGCAAATTTATAAAAACGATTGAAATGGTTTTGATTTATTAACTTTAATGTACACCACAGAGTTTTCTTCCAGATCTTTATATGTGTACAATTTTATTATTTTATGAAATGGGTACATACCGCTATTATGAATCTAATAAATGCTACCAAAAGCTAATAAATGCTACCAAATGCTACCATTATTTCTTTCATGAGTATTAAAATTTTTAAACGTAATGAAATACAGTGCCCGAAAACGGACGCCCGAATTTAAAAATTCAATAACTCATTAATTATAATCATACGCATCACCAACATTGATCAGTAACATGGGTACTTAATGTTAGCCGGGCGCAAATCTCACCAATTGTATTTTTTACTTGCAAATAGCATCTTTTATTTTTCGCATGTCTGAATTAGAAACAATGCTTTGTTGTTGAAATAAAATGTTTTAATCTAATGGTATTATTTCTTCACTTTTTTTTCTTTTTCAATGAAGGAAATGCATATATTTTAAATGTATATCTACAATAATTGCATTTTAAATGAAAGTTATGTATCTTAAATGAAATTAATGAAAATTTTATATTTTAAATGGAATGGATGCAATACGAATGATGGCGATGGAAACAATGTTTGCGATTTATCTCCTGCGCCGGCCAACATAAAAGTACCGCGACATGTTTATAAGGCAGCTCATAAATTTTGTATACAACAATTAAAAAACAGTTTATGTTTTAATCAATAGATGGTGATGCGCAGTCTTAGATAATAAAAATGCTGAAATTTAATTCAAAACACAAACTTCTGCAACTGGTGATTTTTCCAAAATATTTCCGTTAAAATGCGTTAATTTTTCTTCGCCGCCGAATTCGATTATGGAAAATTCACCGCTTTGCTTCATGCTTGGTAGAAAGCGTGAGTTGGAGAATTTATTAATCTATACTTATCTATACCAATATTATAAAGGAGTAAAGATTGTTTGTTTGTTTGTTTTTTGTTTGTTTGTAGGGGGTAATCTCTGGAACTACCGAACCGATTTCAAAAGTGATGGTGGCAAATTGATGGTGACAACCCCTGCTCCAACATAGGCTATATTTTATGTCGGTGCCACTGACCCCAGGGGGGTGCAGGAGCGAAAAACGTTCTAAAATTGCGATTTTTTATATACCGAAGGAGCTAGAAATTTGAAATTTGGCATTGTAGCTACTTATAAGATGTAAATGCTCTCTAAGAACAAAAAAAAAAAAAAATGCGAAATTTAAAAGGGTGAAATAAGCGAAAAGCGTTCTAAAAACATTCTAAATTACAATTTCTATGGAATCTCTGTAACTACAGAAACGATTTCAAAAGTGATGGTGGTAAATTGATGGGGACAACCCCTGCTCCAACATCGGCTTTATTTTATGTCGGTGCCACTGACCCCATTACATTTTCTATGGAATCTCTGGAACTGCATAGAACCGATTTAAAAAGTGATGGTGGCAAATTGATGGGGACAACTCCTGCTCCAACATAGGCTTTATTTTATGTCGGTGCCACTAACCCCAGGGGAGTGCAGCAGCGAAAAACGTTCTAAAATTACGATTTTTTGCGTACGGAAGGAGCTAGAAATTTGAAATTTGGCATTGTAGCTACTTATAAGATGTAAATGCTCTCTAAAAACAAATAATAATTTAAAAAAAAATGAAATTTAAAAGGATGAAATGAGCGAAAAGCGTTCTAAAAACATTCTAAATTACTATTTCTGTGGAATCTCTGGAACTATAGAACCGATTTCAAAAGTGATGCTGGCAAATTGATGGTGACAACCCCTGCTCCAACATAGGCTATATTTTATGTCGGTGCCACTAATCCCAGGGGGGTGAAGGAGCGAAAAACGTTTCAAAATTGCAATTTTTTTTTATACTAAAAGAGCTAGAAATTTGAAATTTGGCATTGTAGTTACTTATCAGATGTAAATGCTCTCTAAGAACAAATTTTAAAAAAATCCGAAATTTAAAAGGGTGAAAACTGCGAAAAGCGTTCTAAAAGTATTCTAAAATACAATTTCTATGGAATCTCTGGAACTACCGAATCGATTTCAAAAGTAATGGTGGCAAATTGATAGTGACAATCCCTACTCCAACATAGGCTATATTTTATGTCGGTGCCACTAACCCCAATGGGGTGCAGGAGTGAAAAATTTGCGAAAATTGCGTCTTTTTTATACTGAAGGAGCTAGAAATTTGAAATTTGGCATTTGTAGTTACTTATAAGATGTAAATGCTCTCTAAGAATAATAAAAAAAAATCGAAATTTAAAAGGGTGAAATGAGCGAAAAGCGTTCTAAAAGTATTCTAAAATACAATTTCTATGGAATCTCTGGAACTACCGAATCGATTTCAAAAGTAATGGCGGCAAATTGATAGTGACAATCCCTACTCCAACATAGGCTATATTTTATGTCGGTGCCACTAACCCCAGGGGAGTGCAGCAACGAAAAACGTTCTAAAATTTCGATTTTTTTTTTTATACTGAAGGAGCTAGGAATTTTAAATTTGGCATGGTAGTTATTTTTAAGATGTAAATGCTCTCTAAGAACAAATTCTAAAAAAGTTCGAAATTTAAAAGCATGAGATGAGCGAAACGCGTTCTAAACACATTCTAAATTACAATTTCTATGGAATCTCTGGAACTAAAACGATTTCAAAAGTGATGGTGGCAAATTGATGGGGACAATCCCTGCTCCAACATAGGCTTTATTTTATGTCGGTGCCACTGACCCCAGGGGTTGCAGGAGCGAAAAACTTTCTAAAATTGCGATTTTTTGTATACCGAAGGAGCTAGAAATTTGAAATTTGGCATTGTAGCTACTTATAAGATGTAAATGCTCTCTAAATACAATTTTTTTTTAAAAATGAAATTTAAAAGGGTGAAATAGCGAAAAGCGTTCTAAAAACATTCTAAATTACAATTTCTATGGAATCTCTGGAACTACAAAACCGATTTCAAAAGTGATGGTGAAAATCCCTGCTCCAACATAGGCTATATTTTATGTCGATGCCACTAACCCCAGGGGGGTGCAGGGGCGAAAAACGTTCTAAAATTGCAATTTTTTGTATACCGAAGGAGCTAGAAATTTGAAATTTGGCATTGTAGTTACTTATAAGATGTAAATGCTCTCTAGGAACAAATGTAAAAAAAATTCGAAATTTAAAAGGGTGAAATAAGAGAAATACGTTCTAAAAACATTCTAAATTACATTTTCTATGGAATCTCTGGAACTGCATAGAACCGATTTAAAAAGTGATGGTGGCAAATTGATGGGGTCAACCCCTGCTCCAACATAGGCTTTATTTTATGTCGGTGCCACTAACCCAGGGGGGGGGGTGCAGGAGCGAAAAACGTTCTAAAATTGCGATTTTTTGTGTACGGAAGGAGCTAGAAATTTGAAATTTGGCATTGTAGCTACTTATAAGATGTAAATGCTCTCTAAGAACAAATAATAATTTTTAAAAAAATGAAATTTAAAAGGATGAAATGAGCGAAAAGCGTTCTAAAAACATTCTAAATTACTATTTCTGTTGAATCTCTGGAACTATAGAACCGATTTCAAAAGTGATGCTGGCAAATTGATGGTGACAACCCCTGCTCCAACATAGGCTATATTTTATGTCGGTGCCACTAATTCCTGGGGGGTGCAGGAGCGAAAAATTTGCGAAAATTGCGTCTTTTTTATACTGAAGGAGCTAGAAATTTGAAATTTGGCATTTGTAGTTACTTATAAGATGTAAATGCTCTCTAAGAATAATTTAAAAAAAATCGAAATTTAAAAGGGTGAAATGAGCGAAAAGCATTCTAAAATCCTTCTAAATTACAATTTTTATGGAATCTCTGGAATTACAGAACCGATATCAAAAGTAATGGGGGAAAATTGATGGTGACAATTCCTGCTCCAACATAGGCTATATTTTATGTCGGTGCCACTAACCCCAATGGGGTGCAGGAGCGAAAAATTTGAGAAAATTGCGTCTTTTTTATATTGAAGGAGCTAGAAATTTGAAATTTGGCATTGTAGTTACTTATCAGATGTAAATGCTCTCTAAGAACAAATTTAAAAAAAAATCCGAAATTTAAAAGGGTGAAAACTGCGAAAAGCGTTCTAAAAGTATTCTAAAATACAATTTCTATGGAATCTCTGGAACTACCGAATCGATTTCAAAAGTAATGGTGGCAAATTGATAGTGACAATCCCTACTCCAACATAGGCTATATTTTATGTCGGTGCCACTAACCCCAGGGGAGTGCAGCAGCGAAAAACGTTCTAAAATTTCGATTTTTTTTTTCATACTGAAGGAGCTAGGAATTTTAAATTTGGCATGGTAGTTATTTTTAAGATGTAAATGCTCTCTAAGAACAAATTCTAAAAAAGTTCGAAATTTAAAAGCATGAGATGAGCGAAACGCGTTCTAAACACATTCTAAATTACAATTTCTATGGAATCTCTGGGACTATAGAAACATTTTCAAAAGTGATGGTGGCAAATTGATGCTAACAGTCCCTGCTGTAATATAGGCTATGTTTTATATCGGTACCACTACTACAGGAAAAAAGGGTAAAAGAGCGAAAAACGTTCTAAAATTTCGATTTTTTTTTTTTATACTGAAGGAGCTAGAAACATGAAATTTGGCATGGTAGTTACTTATAAGTCGTAAATGCTCTCTAACAAAGAATTAAAAAAAAATCGAAATTTAAAAGGGTGAGATGAGCGAATCGCGTTCTAAGAACATTCTAAATTACAACTTCTATGGAATTTCTGGAACAGCAGAACTGTTTTCAAAAGTGATGTGGCAAATTGATGGTCACAGTTCCTGCTCTCACATAGGCTATATTTCATGCCGGTGCCACTTCCCCCAGGAGAGTGCATGAGCGAAAACCGTTCTAAAATTTCGATTTTTTTATACTGAAGGTGTTAGAAACATGAAATTTGGCATGGTAGTTCTTATAAGATGTAAATGCTCTGTAAAAACAAATTCTAAAAAAATTCGAAATTTAAAACTGTGAGGTGAGTGAAAAGCGTCCTTAAAACATTCTGAATTACAATTTCTATGGAATCTCTGGAACTACCGAACCCTTTTCAAAAGTGATGGTGGCAAATTTTTTATGGCAATCCCTGCTCCAACATAGGCTATATTTTACGTCGGTGCCACTAATCCCAGGGTGGTGCAAGAGCGAAAAACGTACTAAAATTGAATTTTTTTTTATACTAAAGGAGCTAGAAATTTGAAATTTGGCATTGTAGTTACTTATAAGATGTAAATGCTCTCTAAGAACAAAATTTAAAAAAAAATCGAAATTTAAAAGGGTGAAATGAGCGAAAAGCGTTCTAAAAACATTCTAAATTACAATTTCTATGGAATCTCTGGAACTACAGAACCGATTTCAAAAGTGATGGTGACAATCCCTTCAACAACATCCTCTTTAATATAAAGTTATGCGTTGCTGACGACTGGATTTTTCGCTAATCTTTGCCACAGATTAATCTCGGAAAAATGAAACATTTGAAGTTACTGAAAAAAATAATAGCTCGAAAAGTATTTGTCAGAAAATTGTTAAACAAACTGTGTTTGAAATGTAAAAAAATGTATATTTCTTACTATAAATTTCAAATCTAATGATTATGCCATTTTTCAAATATTGAATTTCAAAAATTACCAAATTTCACAATGGAGTACCATAGCGAAAAGATAATGATAAGGGCGACGTGTCCTGACGTGTATATTGACTATAGCACGAGTCACAAGTTATAGTAGCCTTATTATTCTGTTAAAATATAAAAGTGAACTATGAAATGTCAATATTTTGTTTGATTAAAGGTTCGTTAAGAGAAATTGACCAGCGTAGCTTGCTAGTATATATATAATTGTGTTCCATTTCTTTTCTAAAATATGTCAACAGGGAAAAAAAAGCATTATTTAAACTCTCGTTCCAGGTTTTCTAAATTGATTTCTTGACATATAATAATAAGTTAATTAATATGAAACTATGACTTAATTAAAGCGTATTTTTAAAAAACTACATTACACTCTTTACTTTTTATTGATATTTTCTATTTTTTATGTTTAAAATATTTCGTCATTGCAGTTTCACAACCAGTTGGCCTATTTCAGCGAGCGTGGTTTGGCGCATCATTAAATCTATTATTGATGTAACTCGTAATATATAACTGTACCCTAAGGAATAGTTGCCGACCTGTTGCTGGCTAAGGGGAAAATGCCTAAAATTTATTTATTGAGTTCTAAATATATTAAAATGTAGCATTGTCATCGGAAACACGCATGTGAACATAATTTTAATAATTCTAGCATATCTTTACATTCAAAAACCACGTTGAGTTACATAAAAGTGTGTAAAAAGTAGTTTTTATGTGGTCGCATATACAGGGTGTTTTAAAATGGACAGACCGATTTTAAAATTGAATAACTTCCAAACGGTGAAAGATATTTAAACAATTCTTGCAGGAGAGTAATGTAAGATGAGAGGAGTTTTTTTTACTGCGATTCCTGATTTTAGTTCGAATTACCAGCAATAGATGGCGTTGCGAGCGATAACAGTGCAATCCAGGCCAAAACTAAAATCTCCCAGCATTGATGCGACGGAAGGAGGTTCAATTCATGGAGTGGGTGTCATTCGCTAATACAATCTTGTTCTTAGGACTCGATTCTGAATAATGTTTTATTGGTGAATGAGACCCACTCCTTGTGTTGAACCTCCTTCCGTTGCATCCATGCTGGGTGATGTCTGCTTTTGTCTCGATTGGATGCCTATTGCTTACAACGCCATCTATTGCTGATAATTCGAACTAAAGTCAGAAATCGCAGAAAAAAAAAACTCCTGACATCATACATTATTCTCCTGCAAGAATTTTTTAAATATCTGTCACCGTTTGAAAGTTATTAATTTTTAAAATCAGTCAGTCCATTTTAGGATACCCATTAGTTTTAAAAGGAAGTGTGATGCAGTTTTGGATTAAATATTTTAGAGTCTTAAATCTTTTACATATTTAACATAAAATAAAGTGCAATCTTCCTCTATTAGAGTAAGTAATGGTATTGAGACATTAATGTAGACCAACTTACCTATGCAGCTAGCATGTTCATTAGTAACAGCATCGTCTTCATAGATATGTTGATATCCTGATACGCAGGCACAGCGGAAAGAATCGCCTTCTACCACACAGTTGGTATTTGGACCACATTGATGACGTCCTTCTCTGCACGGATCGTCTCCTGGAATTCATTTTTAAAGTTGTTCAAGTTAGAATTTTAATTTTTATGCGAAAGAAACATCAGAGATCATCATCGCACACCCATATGA
Organism: Maratus michaelseni; assembly: GCA_963931845.1. Lineage (NCBI taxonomy): Eukaryota > Metazoa > Arthropoda > Arachnida > Araneae > Salticidae > Maratus > Maratus michaelseni. Next base: position 13,360,002 of record OZ007587.1, read on the forward strand.
CGTCTGTATATTTTATTTAGAATTGCAATAAGATTTCTTAAGTGCGGATATTATACGCCTCTTAAAAAGGAAATATGCCACATGAAACAGAACGAGCATTCTGTATTACTTCTATTGAATGAATTATTAACTTATTTATTGCACTATATTTGGAAATTGATGACTGAAAAATCGCGAAGATAATAATGTAATTAATATACACAGTTACACACACATATATATTATATATACAGAGTGAGTTTGACGTAATCTGCAAAACGAAACGTGGTGATATAAAAGGTTTATAAAATACCCTAGGAACATTGTCCTATCTCTAACCGTTTCCGAGTTATGGCGGGTAGAAAAATATGCGGCACGTCTGATAAACCCCCAATTTATGATGTTTCTATAAAACCTATACGCCCAATAAAATCCATTTGTAAGAGCGAAACTCATCTTCGAGCGATCAACTCATCACTCAAGCGATCGCTAGCCATCACAAGCCAAGCAATTAAGCTGAATCGAGTCTGGAAAGATGAGTCCCCCAGAAATTAAAATGATGGAGTTTCAATAAACAGTTCAACAGTGTCCTTACTTCGTTCATTTACATCTTCCTCGGCTACTACTATGTTAACTTCATGACACGACTGCATTAAAATATGGGATACCTGGCCTATTTTTTTCATCAACCGCTGGAATGGATCTAAAAATGTGTGTGTGCGTGTATGTATTTACGATACGCATGTATTTTAATCGTTAAAACCGGTTAAGACGAGAGATTCGGATTAAATCTTTGTTGCTGTCATATTAAGAGACATTGTCGTAATAGGTAAAACATTTCAATAATAATGCTTATAACACATCCTTATAACATGAAAATGTAGTTAATAATGATCTTTAATAATACTTACCACTAAGAGGCGATATTTTATTTGTCATGGCATATCGGACGATCTGCTGGTCTGCATCATATACGATGAAATTTCGTGCCACTTTCAGCCGGGTACTTGTCATAGGAATTTCACATTCAGGATGCACAGAATATGTAATTGACTGATCAATCGTAAAAGGCACTTCCAAACTGTTTCCTTCCAAACGATAGAAACGGGAAGAATGCGAACGAATTTTACCTGAAATAAATATATTTAAATAATAATAATAATCACAAGTAATGTATAAAAATGTGCATTTTTGGTGATAAAAATTTCATATTTTTTTTATGTAATAAAGTATAAACATTTTCTAAAAGTGCATGAACTCACATTGTTAATTTAATACACGTTGTGTCTCATTTCAGCTATATCGTCAGTCATTTAACTTCTAAAATTAATTTTCCTATTACTTGTATGCACAATAAAATAGTAAAAAATTCTGGAGCGTTCCTGAAAAATAATGGGCTGTTGTTTCTTCATAACTTTCAAGGAACATTTGTTTTAAAATTATCGGAACATAGTGGCATTTAAGAAGTTATTTCACGTACTGATGTTGCCAACTTCAGGAATGTTTCAAAAGAGAAAACCAGTATTTTCCAGTATATAAATTTTTGGAATATATGTTCATAACATTACTATTTTTTGATATATTGTATGTCATGAAGACCAATATATTTTACTTCAGGATCACCTTAAAAAGTACATATCTACATTTTAAAAACCACCAGAGGTTTCGTGGCTTTGTTTTAAAATTTCGTTTGGATTTCATTCGTAGTCTAACAAAATATTTTGATATTTATTGTCTTGACTTACTTTTAGCTAAACAAATTCTGGATAAAAAAAAAAGTTTTAAATATTTTTCATTTCAAAACAAATCTGGTTCGTATAGATTCTTCTATTAAAAAATAAAAACTAGAATTTGATTTTATCTTATCTTCGTCAAATATCAAACTTTGGACGAATCTATAATAATTCAATATGTACTACATGGAAAATGAAAAATATATTCTATTAACTCTGAGAAAATATACTGAAATTTACATTAACTTTTCTATTACATTCTAAGCATCTATAACAAATTTTATAAACATTGAAAGGTTAATTTGCATTAAACATTTTCTAGGCTTCCATTCAAAATCACCTGTAAGTCAGTACGTAACCAAAATTCGCAGATTTTATTTGAGGGGGTCGGGGCAAGGGAGTGCCAAGCCACATTTTTGAACTTCTGAGACATTTCAATTTAAAAATTTGATAAAATACTCAAATCAAGATATATAACTTAAAGTTTTTTCGCCAATGTCTTAGTAATATTTGAGATATTCTGAGTAACAATATGGCATTACTTCAATGATATCACTATTATGTTTTTTGTAAATTAGCTATCTTTATTGGGGGCATAAACATCTGGGGCAAAAACGAAATCTGTCACATAGGCTGCCACCAAGTGACATTAGAAACAAATTATATGTTGGATATTATAATTTACAGTATTAAGCAACAGATTACAGTGTTAGATTTATTTCATCAAAAATGTGGCTTGGCACTTTCTTGCCCCGACCCTCTCATTTGTTCTATGTAATGGAAATGGCGTGGTTGTAGATTTTTTCCTCTCTTACGTGAAAGGTCAATTCACAACATTCTCATTTCCGGCGTTTCTTTCAGGCACGCCTTCGAGGAAGCAGTGTCATCTCGGATAGGTCTACTGCCTCGAAATTGTTATCTACATTACAGTTAAAGAACTACATTCTTTAAATTTATTTACCCCCTCTGAGATGTGAAATCACAAACATATGTATTTAAACTATCTCCCTTTTCTTTTATTAAATATCTTCATTTTTAATTAATTAATTTTAAATTTTGTATAAACCCTATCTTTTAACCTTCTAAATAAATGAAAGGAATAATTAAACTTTTCCTACCACAAAAAATAACAGATATACTTTCTCCTGTTTTAGCGTTCGTTATAATTTGTAAGTTTTGCATTTTCTGTCTGAATCATATTTGCTAAATGGTAGTCGTTCCTTCGTTATTTTGATGATTTAATGCGCTTTTTACAGGGTTGTCAAAATATTTAGCAACGTAATTATTGGAATTGCAGTCTTTCTAACTTATCAAGTTTATCTTTAAATTCAAAATTGCCCATATGTTATTATTAAACGGATATCTAATGATTGAGGTACACTCGCTAAATTCTCTATGCTATTAGGTTAAAACGAAGAACTATGGCGTATTATTTTCATCATTACTTCTCTGACCGCTCTACCCACCAATATGTAGAATTGATCATCTGATTATCGCAGGCACTGCTGCCTTCGGCAGTCGTTCGCCATGGAAATTTTTTCCTGTACTTGTGCTGTATGTTTTGAATTTGAACAATTAAAGAATATTTTTCCCATATTCCTGATCTACTCTTCTTAGCAATTGTCTTTTTGCTAATGTGGATTCTTGAAGTACCCGAAATATTTAAAATATTTAAGCGATTTGTCACGTTTGAGCCAAATCATCGTTATACCCTCCCCTCTGAAAAAATGACTTGACAGAAATACTGCCCATTTTCAGGAATACACTGAAAGACATCGACGGCCGGCATTCTCTTTAAAGAGAACGGGTACAAAGAAAGGCTTTTTGGACCCTTAAAATTTCTCAAAGCTAAATAAAAGTTCTTTTAACTCGTTGGAGATTATAAATGTAGTGGCCGGAGGATCAACACCTTTGGAGGCACTATTTTTTCTCTTTCATAGATAAAAAGAAGAAGAAATCATTTAATCTCGCGGAAGGGGGTAGGCATTACATGCGCAATACTCAGATGCATTACATTTGGCATACCGTTTTCTATGTTCTTTCTTGAAGACATCTTTTCTGCGACAATACCGCCAAAACTGAATCTTAGTAATGATTTTCCTTCATAATTCGCAGAATGAATATTGTACTAGATGCTTCAATGGGTTTCGATAATCTGTTAATTGGAAAAATCGTCAATAAACGAAGCTAGTGTTGCCAAATTTTGTACACATACACAGGACTCATTAATTACCGGCGCCAAAATGATCGCATATTCAATCAAAGACGGGCGTATTTGATTGGTCAAAACGTTTTATCTTTGTCAACTGAGATTTGTCGAAAAAACCGGCTAAAGACACCGCAAAGGGAGCACTTTAACAAGGTAATGTTTACTCCGGTCACTCGATCCAAGACACGTGGTTTCAGTAGAATGGAGCTTCTCAACATTCAAAAGGCGACGCTTTGGTCACTGTTACAATCGTATCATGACATCAAGAGAATTCCCGAATAACTACGGCGAAGGCCCTTCATTGCTCTCTAACCGCTCTGACTTTTCGTCATTCTATTGAAGTTATATTAAATATATAGTTTAAAAAAATCGACAAAATCCACACGCTGAAAAAAAAAGAGAATTGTTTCTTAATCTACGAAAATGTAATACAACTACGAACGAAAGTATACGCTAACTTCTTCCGAGATACCCACAATTCCAAAAAGCACTCTTTATCATTAGAAATCTCAGAAACCAATATATTTTCTAAATTTAAAGAAGCATTTATGAAAACAAAGTCTCTTTTGTTGCTACTGAATTTCGAAAACTTTTCCGAGTAGTTTTTTATAGAGTATTAATCAGTTTTCTCACCAGAATATCGGTTTTTAGATTGCTATCAATTCTCAATTAAACATTTTCAGCTGCGTAATTAAATTTATACATGCAATAGTAAAAAATAATATTAATTTTAATGTTAATGCTGTTAATTTATCGTGCTCGTCGGTAGACAACGTACTGTAGAAACCATATGCATAAACATGTACAACTGTCAGAGCTTTATTTTTAAATCTTTAAAAATCTATATTGTGTTTTTTATTCTATTCTTCCCACTACTCCTAAGATTGGCTTTTACCTATTTTCAATGAATTTTGCTTGAAATTTCATTCATAACTGGGACCAAGAGGTCTGTTATTTCAAATGGTTAGTACGATATAAAAATGAGCACTGCCGTACCCAAGTTCTGAGGAACTTTTAACGAGCACGACCGGGATGTTTACTGTATGCTCTACGGGTGGTGGGGGCACCGCTACTTGCGCATCACCCACATTCTCCCAAGAGATTGAAGACTCAGTCGCTGTGACAGCATACGACGGTAAGACCCGTGCCCTAAAGGGAACCACAGCGTAACACTTGGGGACGTGCCGGAGTCTTGCCCACAGCTTCGGGATCCAGACACCCAAAAGGGAGCTGGGTCCTAGGCCTTAAGACAGGTTTCCATAGCACGTACTAACTGTACCAACGCTCCGGGATGTGAAAACCTACAGAGATAGTTGGTTAATACGATATAGTGAAATATTTTATTGTTTACCGGTTGCTATTCTTGTGTACTCCTCTTCATAATCTGGTATCTCTATGTTTGTTCCTAGAGGTATAGAAGGAACGCTTCCTCGAACCTTTACTTGCACTCTCATGTGATTGAAAACGTCTGGCCCCAAGAAAGTTTCTTCTATGAGCACATGGTGTCCAGATTGTGGAAAATCAACTTCAACGGTACGATTAAAAGCTCCACCTGTAAACAAAATAAACAAGTAAGAAAAATCATGCGTCACGCACACATTATGAAACACTTTCCAGCACTTCCAAAATATTGTAACAAAACTTAACAACACTATTGTAATAAATCCTATTTAATAAGGTAAAAGAAGATATCAAAATGAACAATTTAGAAAACGCATAAAACAGTTGAACACACAATTCCAGCAATTAACGCCCCCCATTGCAAAAGATATTCGAATTTTTTTGAGTAGCAACTTTGATAATAGTAAGCTCATCAGCTTTAATCAGACTTTAATCAACTTTAATTAGACAAAGCTTTAATCAGATTAAATATTACTGCTGTAAAATGTTACTGTATACTCTGCATTACTAATAATTGAGTATAGCTTACTAAATGCCACTTTTTATAATAAATATTAATGTATTTTGTTTTTATAATAAAGAATAAAGTTTTTTTAAAGCATTTTGATCGTTTAAAATAAAGTGTCAATCACTGGTTTACTTTGTGTCAGTTTGGTGTTTCAAAATAGGGATGGTGTCAGTTACAGGAGTTTTTGATCATATTTATGAATAAAATTAATTTTTAATAATATAATGTATAATTTTCAAAATTTTGCCACAGATAATTTTTTAATGTATTTTAAATAACCAATGTAAGTAAGCCCGATAAAGTAACTACTTTTGATGTATGATATATAGATTTGTGATACTCCACATGATTTGTTAAAATTTAATTCAGCTATAAAACGCAAAACACATTTGAAAATTATTTTTGGCACTTTTCCGTTATACCAACACCACTGTCGCCATCAAGCCCAAGCATAATAGTTTGTTGGAGCGAAAGTGATTATTTAAAATATATAACATTTGAAAATTACAGCCGTTCATATGAGCTATTTTATTGCATCAGTATAAATATGTACTTAAAATAAAAGATCGAATAAATATTATACAATAAAATAATATAATAAAACTCAATTTAAAATTCAGTCACGAAATTATAATAGGGGAACAGGCGGCCAGACAAAACGAAGACATAAACACTATTCAACTATGTTGGAAAGTGTTAATAATTAAAAAGGAATTTAATACGTATAGAAAACGAACCCGTTATGAAAAATTATTTCAAATTGTGTTTATAATAAATTTAAATAAAGAAATAATATTAAAAGATTTGTATACATATACATAATTATGCTTATAGTTTGAAGAATCCGATTGTATTGCATTATTATTTCACAAAATAATTTCATTTAAACGTATTTAAAAATTGAAGATATACATCAGTATGAGATTTTATTTGCAATAAATGCAAATTTTGATATTTTTTAAAATTCATAATTACATTTTTGCACATTTAGTGACAACATATAGAACATATATATAGGGGAATTGGCACCTAACCAGTAACTGACACTTGAGCAAAAATCTAACTCAATATAAGCACTTTGTTGTAAAATTCTGCAAATTAATGCCATCTAGTGGTAAATGAGAAACTTATTTTATTTTGGGGTCAATTTATTCACCACGAGAGGGCCAAGAACATATTCAATGAGGAAGAAACTTCAACTATCTTATTTCTAAAATTAAGGAAGTGTTTTTCTAATCTATTTGTATTGCAATCATCCTAAACTTTTTTCTTAAAGTTATACTTGAAGAAATTAGTTTAAAGATGCATATGATATGTTAGAGCCATGATTTAGGGTTTATAGTTATTTAATTTAGCTTAATGGAGGGTGCCAGCTATTGGTTCCTAGAATTTCAATTTCACCAGTCTCTGACAGAAGTGTTAGTTATTGGTTATAGTAAAGAAAATTGAAATATATTATTTGAACTGTTTAAAAATGAATAATAATAATTTCAATTTATCTTGCAGTAAACACCATTAAAATTCAAGTTGTTTTACCAGTGTCTGACATCAGATGTCAGTTATTGGATATCTGCATTACTAATAATGCAGTACTAAATATTACTGCTATATACTCTTACTGTATGCTCTGCAATGCAGTATAGCTTACTAAATGCCACTTTTTATAATAAATATTAATGTATTTTGTTTTTATAATAAAAAATAAAGTTTTTTTTAAAGCATTTTGATTTTTTAAAATAAAGTGTCAGTCACTGGTTTGCTTTGTGTCAGTTATTGGTGTTTCAAAATAGGTATAGTGTCAGTTACTAGAGTTTTTGACCATATTTACGAATAAAATTAATTTTTAACAATAAAATGTATAATTTTTCAAAATTTTGCCAAAATAATTTTTAATACATCTCTACTATCCTTTCAAAAACATAGGTAAGTATAAAATAGATTTAAATTTTTGTAATGGTGATTTGAACAAGAAAGAACCCTTCAAGTGTGAGTTACTGGGGGTTTCACCCTATATTTGTAAAAATAAATTTTCATCCGTAAGTTTTGAAAAATATATATTTATTTTTTAGCTATAAGTAAATAACTAGTAAATCTACAGATCAGAGGCCTCAACGTCAGCTCTACAAATCCCTCATTTTTAACATTATCTGTATCTTCTTATGTGACCTATATTCAATTTACGCATTCAACGTTTTTATTATTTTCATTTGGACAACCGATTTGGTAATATTTTTTTAGTAGTTAAAATAAATTCTCATCTATTTCATTTAAAAAAGCATATTAAAAACTTATGTAACCCTAAAATTAGCTATTTTTAATAAAATTTCGCGTCAAAATAATGCGATTCACTTGAATTTTCCTTTGTTGATATTCTTTGAAATAGAGTTGCTTAGCAACCATTTAATAAAAGAGAGAAAAAAAAGGCATTGGAATCTTTTGTTAAAAATGAAAAATTAAAATGTTTGATATATTTCGAAATTAATGCATAAAATGTCCTAATAATTTATTCAATTAATTTCGAAATTCTAATAAATATATTGGCAAATTTTCAAAGCGATAGGATTTAATTAAGATCTCCATTTCGTAAATTTAGAATCCATAATTTAGCATTTACAATTATCCCAATGCGACATTTTCTTTTCGGTGAATGTTAAAATTAAAAAAAATCGTCTGACTTTCCATTGAAAAGCATTATGACCTAAAAAGAAATGTTCTATATTTTTCGAACGAATGAATCAAATATAACTAAAAACTATACAGCTAATTCCGGGTACCTCACCAAAAATCAGCCTAATCGAACTTTTTTTACGGCAGTTATCGCGGAACAGACAGACAGACAGACAGACTGACAGACAGAAACCAAAAACTTTTCGCGTCTCCACAGTGAGCCTTCACTGACGTTTCGGCAATTATTACATATATACTTATACGCATATAAAATAATTCGAAGGTTTCAGAAATTAAAAACGTTAAATTAAACACGGCTTATGCAATAATATTCTGACATTCTTATGAACTTCTTATTCTATTTTTTAGATTAAAACAATACATTTCTTCAGGGGGGCAGAGCCCCCCTGAACCCCCCGTAATCTTATTACATTTATATTCGTGATTTCCTATTGTTTGTGTGAATGATTCTAGTATATCTTGGATTTCGTACTACACAATGGTTTTATTAGGATAAGCAAAAATTCAGAAAATAATTTCATGTTATCCTAGTACCTAAATAGCAATATTTACTTACCTGCCAACCACGAAACACTCGCATCTGATAGATAAGTTGAATAATATCTCGTGTACAAAAGCAACTTATGGAAATGTAAACTGAATCTACTGTATTTCACTTATATCTATTGCAGAAATCTAGTGTTATTACAATTTTTGTTTCGGAAAAACAGTTTTGATGTCATTCTATAATATTTATTTTACATAGGTACATCTTGTTCTAACTCGATGGCAATAGCATACTAAAATCTCTCAAAAATAGGCTTATTTGAAAACTTTTAAACCTATTGTGTAATCATTCATAATCGTGCCCACTGTCAATTCACTAAATAGCAACCGTGATTTGGCGCTATAAAGTATTTTTTGTGATAACTTTTTATGAACTCAGTTTCCAGTAATTGTGCTATTTCAGGCTGTATGGATGCGTTTTACTACGCTAATTTCTTTAGATTAACCATCTCGTTGTACGAGATATTATATCCTATTTTAAAAATAATACTAATTTTCAACCACAAATAATCCACATCTCTTCCAGAAATGAATAATATCTTATGTAAAAATGCTTCGGCTATCATTCTGTAGTTAAAAGGTAACTTGTATCAAAATAAATTCTCATTTATTTCAATAAAATATTAAAATCACCCAATAAAATATTGGGGCAAAATAGTCTGAATTATTTGAATTTTATTATTTTGATATTCTTTAAAATTTAGTTGCTAGGTTACGGTTAAATTAAAGTGGAAAATAAAAATAAATGCATTTTAAAAATTGCAGAAAATGATAGAATAAAATGTATTATATTATTAGAACAGATGTATAAAATTGCACCAAAAATTATACACCTAATTTAAAAAATCTGACGAATGTATTAACAAAATTTCAAATTAATTTGAATAATTTAAGACCTGACTTGATAAATTTTAGCCTTCATAACTTACCGTTTAAATACATTAATCAAATGCGACATTTTATTTTCAACGACTGAAAAAATTCAAAATCGTCTGAATTCCCATAGGAAAGCATTATGATAAAAAAAGAAATGTTCTATATTTTCCGAACGAATGAACCAAATGTAACTAAAAACTATACAGCTAATTCCGGGTATCTCACCAACATACCTACCAAAAATCAAACTAATCGGATCATTTTTACGGCAGTTATCGCGGAACAGACAGACAGACAAACAGACAGAAACCAAAAACTTTTCGGGTCTCAACAGTAAGCCTTCACTGACGTTTCGGCAATTAAATTAAAAAAACTGATAAGTTATTTAAAACTTAAATTAAAATATCTGAAATATTTATATGTGCTTGAAGAAATAGAAGCTCTTTCACTAGGGCAGGAAATAACTTAATGGATTACTTCGTAAATAGCAAAACAATATAATTTATATTCTGTGAAACTAGTGTAAAATATATATATATATAATTAAATAGACAGAACTGACATTTTCTGACGCATGAATGATGAGTATTAATTTATGTTTTATTTTATTCGATGACTACCATTTTTCTAATATTTTCACCTGTCAGATTTTAACACACACACACACACACACATATATATATATAGAGAGAGAGATAGATTTTTTATAGGCAATATTCTTTTTTGTTTATTTCCTTTTGTTTTTCCACGATTTTCCCAATCATATATATCTTTCTTCTGAGCAAGTAGTAATGCGATTCTGTTTTTTACCTCAGCCGGACAAAGGGGAGGATAGGAATTAGAGCCTTCTTCAGGACACATTTTCAGCAGAAAATGCTAACAATACGTATAATTATTTTAATAATGCATGAACTTCCTGTTTATTTTTACATGATGAAACCCACACAATATCTATTTCTTGGCCGAATTGTTGTAAATCACTGACCTTAATTGTGTTCTATGAGCTAAAAGTGAGTCTCTTGTGCGCATATCATTTGTTTTCACTAATAACTGATAGATGGCAGCACTACAATTATCAAACTATGCTTTGAAGAAAGATTATGTCTTAACCCTTTATCTATCGAATTATGAATCAACAAATTGCTCAATCTCAATAATTATCTTCCTTGATGTCTGAAAGTATATTAGACAATTTATATTGTAATAATATGAAACTTAGATAAGGTTTTTCATTAAATCTGATTTAATAATGCGGTAGTAATAGCTCTTTTTGTGAAATATTTACAAGAATAATTAGATTAATTAACAGAAAATGCTGTTAAGGAAATATCACAATTCTTTATCGGAACAATGTAAATGAATGTATTGTGATCCTATCTTTAAATAGAAAGGTTTTTATAGTTGCAAAATTTTCATATAACAATTTTTAAAAAGAGAAGCTCTACACTTATGTAAAAGGTTGAGAAAAATACCACTTTATAAAATACTTAGCTTTCACTGTTTGCTGTGCTTTCTAAATGTGATCCAGAAAAGTACTTTGTATAAAAACAAAACCTTATTATCATTATTAGACAGATTAAAGAAATTTTATACAAAGTTTTCTCTGATGGTACTTAAAAGTACCGTCAGTAGATAAAGGGTTAATTATGACTGTCCCATAAATGTATTCACAGCTTTTGATTTTTCATCACACGGAGTAAACTCTAGCTCACTCCAATATTAAAAAAAAAAGAAGAAGAAAAAAAAGAGAGGTACTTGAAAAAAGTATTTTTTTCTTTAATTCCAAATCTCTTGAACCTTTTTTTAGGTGATGTCTTTTTAAAACTTATTTCCGATTGTAAAACTTTTATGATATGAAGCTTCATTCAGTGTTAAATTCAGAGGGTGACCAGGCAGAGGCATTTCATGATTTCCTCCCGGAGTATTGAAATGCCTCCCCCAACCCCTTAACTGGATTAGCAGTAATGTCATCACAAGATAATACTAACGTGATTTAAATCTCCAAACTCAACGGAAATAATCAAACTAGAAACTAGACTAATAAACTACATCTTTAAAAAAATCTAGAACTTTGAAATAGTCAGTCTAGAGTTTTAAAATTAACGATCACAAATAAAGATAAGCAGAATTTACAGTATAGTGTTAATAATTCAAAAATGCGTAATGTAGCGTTTCATATAGTTTCTATGCATGTAAAATGAATCTTAATATCGAGTTATGCCAGGAAGTTAGAAATCTTCTGTAAATAATCACCGCCCCCTGAATACTAGGCCTGCGTGCTGAAAAAAATGGCGACTGTCGCAGGCGGAATCGTTTGTACAGTCCCTCGAACTTCAACACCAATAATATCTTAAAGTTATCTTTGACTTATTTGATCTCCGAAAAACAAGGCGAAGAAAACTTTTAGAAATTATTGGTGTGGAATTTCGAGGGACCGTTCAAACGCTGAAAAAAATTTAATTGCTCTCCCTCCCTTGAAATTCATGAATAGGTTATTATTTCCTGAAATATTGTGGATAATTTAGTATAAATTATTTATATATTGAGAAAACGCAAAATGAGAAAAGTGAATTTAAATATTTCAACTCTGATATATTTAAATGTAAAATGAATGCAGTTACAAGATTCTCACATATTTATAATAATCGAGTACGGATATACGTGACGGGACGGATTTTGGATACTTTTTTCTAAATAGTAGTAATTATGTATTATAATGGGAATGATGAAAGTACATCTGGAGTTTAATGGTTGTAATGAAATTGCTAACGCAAGAATCGAAAATAAGTAATCCACAAGTTTTAGAAACGGAACGCTCTTGTACGACAACCATAATTATTTTTGACAGAAAACTACAACGTTATCCATAAATATGACCACCAGATGATTCAGAGCGCGTAATTTAACTATCACATTATTTTAAACAATTAACCTATTCTTTGCACTTTGCCTCTAAAATATAATGAATGTATGAAACTCATATCCTGAAATTCATCATTACTTATTAAATGGCCATTTAATTTCACCTGTGCGTTTTCATAACAAAATATTTGTTTTCGCTTGGGAGCATTGCTGTATATATATTTTTCTACCTAATTTATACAGTTTTCATAGCCCTTTTCATTATGCACGTACAATAGATAAATCAAATATCTCACACAGCACAAAGTGTGCGCGAATACTGCAAAACATAAAGGATACTTTAAAGTGGTCACTTTTGTTCTATGGTATATCAGGAGTTTCAAATATACAGTACATGTTCGCGAGCCGTAAATCATCATACAATCGATATGGAGAGGGCCGCATCATCCGTAGCGCAACAAATATTTCAATGAATACGGAGTTGGTACGAATAGAAAAGAACATTATTTACACATATCCTTCAATAAACACTAAAATTGTAAAAAAAAAAAAAAGGAAAAATGTAATTAAACTTTTTTTATTTCTCAGATAAAAATTTTACTATAAACTAATTTAATTTTTGTAAAAAGGCGACGCGGATCACTAACTCTAAATCTCTGTTTTAAACATTTTGGCGGTTATAAAGTCGTAAAAAAAGATTTTTAAAAAATATCAATTTTTAATGTCAGTTATTTAAATAACAAATATTTTTCTCTGTATTGATATCTTTTTTCCGCAATTTAAACGAAAACAGATCATTTCAACCATTTTGAATAAAATACTAAAGTAATGTCATCTTAATAATAATGAATAATAAAGTTGTTATTTTAATATCATTTTGTTCATTTTTATTCTTTCTAATCTGTTCAACAAACCTTTCTGCTTACTCTTCTTTTTATCTGTCTAAAAGAGTCGTATTTCATTTTTTGGTAGTTTTGTTTTGTGATGTCTTTTTAAGCCAAAATGATATCACCTTGCATTAAATCCATTGTAGCAGTAGAGTCTTCTATCTTGATAAAAAAAAAAATATATGAAAGTCAATTTATTCCTATTACTTGAGAATTAATACTACGCTCTGATAAGATTTTTTTTCTTCAAAATTATAAAAATGTGATATTTACAGGGTGTTTCAGCACAATACTTACAAACTTTAAGAGGTGGTAGAGCACAATACAACAAACAATTTTTATATAGGAAACCAGGGTCGCAATGTACTCGTTTTGTCTAACATACAGGGTGCTTTACTACAATCTGAGCCTGGATTATTTAGACATAACTTTAATAAAAAAAAAGAAGATGTTTTAATCATATTTACAAGAGAAATAATGTCTGATGAGAAATGTTGCAAAATGCGATAAATCACTGAACGTGCTTGAAGTACACAGAAATTCGATCGTTGCACCGTATGTAATATCAACTACATTACGATAAGTGAAAGCGGATTACATGAAACAATATCACGAGATGTGGTGGAAGTGACCACAATCCGCATCCAAATAGCGTTAAATAAGACTAGTCACTTTTCGTAATGTAGTTGACATTACATAAGGTGCAAATATTACACAATAAGTTAATTCTCTTGTAAATATCGTTAAAAATCTTCATTATTATTAAAGTTATGATAAAAAATCCAGGCTCAGATTAAAGTAAAGCAGACTGTATGTTTGCCTGAATAAGTAAATTGCGATCCTGGTATTCGATATATATTTTTTTCACCGCAGTGTGCTTTACCACCTCTTAAAGTTTGTAAACATTATGCAATACCCTGTATTAAGGCAACAGCAACAACAATAATAATGAAATAATAATACCAGACAATTATATTATTGTAAATATTACATAAGTTTTAAGTATGAAAGTAATTGTAAATGCGGTAGTATTTAGAGAAGAAGGGAAAAAATTGTTGTTATGAGTGATTAGGTATAAAATATAACTAATAGAAACTCCTATCTAGAGATTCTACATAAGAGAGCGATTGGACATTGACGAAATATCCGCCTTTTTTTTTTTTCAAAAACAAATGGATCGCCATAGAACGCAATATATTTTCCTTAGCTTTTATTCTATAATAAAAAATGCATTATCTAAGAATCCTTATCCACTAAAGTGAAAATGTACTTATATTTATGTTCTACCTGACTCTCTGAAGGCATATAATATAAATTTTCCATGATTTTAATAGAATAAAAAGTGTTAGACGCTGATGAAAGTTTATTGAGTTCTACGACAATCCATCTGTTTTTGGATCAAAATGGAGGATATTTCGTCCGCCAATGTTCAATCTCTCTCTTTTGTAGAATCTCTACTCCTATCCAGTTCCATACATAAAAAGTTGTATTATTATTATTATTATTATTATTATTATTATTATTACTTTAGAATCTGGCAAAGAATTTCCGTCCGATGACTGAATTCAAAGACATATTTTAAAATAATGAGCAGAAAGAAAAAGAAGTTTTAGAAATGAAAGGTAAAGAAATAGTTTTATATGATTAATTTAATATATGACTATAATATATGGCTTGAATGTATAGTTTAACTATTCCTTTTAATAACCTTGTTAATTCAAATTTAAAACGTGAAAAAAATATTTAAGTTTTAAGACCGTACAATTGTATCTGGTCTAGAAATCACATTAAAATTGCAACATTTTAAAATGAACTGTGGAATTTTTATTTCTTTTCCACAGTTCATTTAAAAATACTGTGTCACTACCTGGAGATCGGATCCCATGGAAGGTGGTACTCAACTTCTACAACGAAAGTTACAAAGAAGTGGTACAACGAAAGTTATTACCCTCAAAGACAACAAAATTAATACAAATAAACGGCATAATATTGTAATTACCATGTATTTTGGTCGATTAAACTAAGAATAAATTTTTTTTCAAGATACGTTTCAATTTTCTCACTGCTAACTACATATGTTTAATCAAATTTTGGGCAAACTATTTTATTAACATGCGCTCATGCCCAATGTTTATTTACCTGTTATCATAAATCCATTTGGAGCTCCACTTCTTGATACAGCAAATAACCAACCAACCACGCCTCCGAGAGGTGTCACTACCTGGAGATCGGATCCCATGGAAGGTGGTACTCGACTTATTGCAGTGTAGGTCCTTCCGTCTTCGGTCACTATGTACACGTGTAAGTCAGCATCGTTGAGTTGCACTTCGTTGATTATACCACTGACTTTTCCATTCATTCTCTGGGGAGTATCTGCAAATAAGGAACATATATTAAATGCAGTTTAGATGATTAAAGTGAAAAGTATACAAAAGGGATAGAAATAGAGTGAAACCTTAGTAAAATGGGCAGTGTAGTGACCATAAAAATTGTCTTGTTAAATAAGTGTCCGTTTTAGTAAGGTGGCATGCAACAGTTTATCAGTAGAAGGAGGGCTCAGAAAATTGTTTTTTTTTTAAACGAGGGTCCTCTTTAGAGGGGTGTCCGTAAAGCGAAGTTTCACTGCATTTACTGCTGCATGTTAAAGTATACAGAATTGACAAAAGATCCGCATCCAGTTATATAGAATTCGGGAATTCGTTCCCCATCTAGTTATACAGATAAAATAAAGATCTCCCGTACTGCTTTCTGTTCTTTAAGCAAAGTCCAAAGAATTCTGAATTCATTTTTGTTCGGAATTGCATGAAATTGGCAGATGTTTTTATTCAGAAACTAAATAATCGAATGGTGTTTTCCTTTTTTTTTTGGTAAAGGCAGAAGATCTTTCAGACAATACTGTTGACGTTTTGAACAGAATTTCCTGAAGCGATAACTCGGGAAAGGAGAAAAATCCGTCGTCACATGATAACAATCACTTATAACTCGATAAGTAATTCCTTTATCATAAAATGGAAAATATCATTTAATTCCAAATCGCTTCAATTGGCAGGCCTGCAAATGCCAGGTTTTTGCGTTTAAAACGAGTTCGTAAATGTGTCAGAAATTTTTACGTTATTGAGCGGGGGAAAATATTTTTTGAGAACCGCCTTAAATCCACTTGACCACATCAAAGAATTACTGATTAAATCCGGAATTAATATGTTCTTAGTTTAGAAGAATAGAAATTTCATTGATAAAAGTTAATTGAAGTGAGAATGGATTAGTTAGAATTTGGAAGGAATAAATGTTAAGAGGCTACTTTACTCAGGCGAAAACACCTGCTCGCTAATGTTAATCCTATGGGGGAAATAATTAACGATATCTCGTTCGCATTTCAATATTTTAAATGATTTTTTTTTTTTTTTTTTTGCATTGGACAGCCGAGGTCAATCTCTATGCACGCTCGTTTGTAATTTTTCGATTTTGAGTACAAGTTTTTTTTTATTAAGATACTTTCCCTTTCGGAACCGGTTTCGAAAGTGAAAGTATCCTCAATAAATTTTTTAAAAAAACTGCAGCAAAAATCGAAAAAGTACAAAGGAGCGTGCATAGAGATTGACCTCAGCTATCCAATGCAAAAAAAAAATCATTTAAAAATATTGAAATTTGAACGAGATATTGTAAATTATTTCCCACATAGGATTAAAATTAGCGAGCGGGTGTAGTAAAGTCAACTGAGTAAAGTGGCCTCTTAAACTGAAAACTCAAATCTGGTATTTTACTAAGTTTTTGATTTTTCTTTTTTGCATCGTAAAGATACGTGAAAATAAGCAGGTATATACATTAACATTATATCTAAATACTTTGAATTGTTAAGTTCTTCTGAAAGATTTCGTTAGTTGAGTATTTCTTGAGAGTTACACACAAAAGCATTTTGAACTTACTTTTTTCGACACAATTTTGTCCATTCCCAAAGTATCCATCTCTGCATGTGCAGCAAAATCCGTGTCTGTCAGTGAGGTCAACGCATGTTGAATGGGGAGGACATGGAAGCAAAGTGTCCGCACACGTGGCTCTTGAATGTTCATCCTGGCGGTCCTCGGATCCTCCCGATGAGTCTAAATCGGCTGGCATGACATTGCCTTCTGAGCCGAAAGGACGCCCTATGTGAAACAACCACACGCCACCCTTCTTCGCATTAGACATTCTGAAAAAAAAATATTTGAATACATAATTATTTTAAATTCCAAGAAATGAAAACCAACGTAAGAAAAAACTACGAACATGTAAAAGTAAGGGAGCCCGGTAGCTTGGTGTGGTCAGCTCGTCCCCTTACTACACTGTAGGTCCAGAGTTCGATTGCGCACATGGGCAAGTTTCACTTAGTCTTTCATAGGAGTCAATAAAAAGAGTACCAAGCTTTCTTGAGAACTAAATACTGAGGGTTCCGCGTTGGGTTGACCATTTTACTGAGTCATATGCTATATAGCAAAACCATGTCCCATAGTATAATAAAGAGGATTGCGCATTGTATGACAAAACCCTTAATGGATTGTAGTGATACAGAATTTAATTTTAAGTAAAAGAAAGCTAGTATGTAACTCAAAGGTCGTCAACCGTTGTACTACAATGGGTTCATTCCTATTTTTTACCCCAACTCACATATTTATTTATATGAGAGTGTGTTGAGTAAACATTGCATAAAAATACACAATGCCACTTATGGATGGATTTATTTGTAAAAAACATCAAATGCAAATGTTAAACTTCTTCAAAACTATCAAGAATTCAAACAATGCCCGAAAATCTTGTCTTTCTGAGTGCCAATAGTCTTTTAAGGCTGCTCTCAAATCCAAACTGTCTAGTTCCTGACATATTTTTAAATCAATTTTTGTTTTGAAACGCATAAAATTGGAAGGTGCTCTTATTCAGAAAATATGTAATCGAACTATTTTTTTTTCATTTTTGGTAAAGACAAAAAATCTTTCAGAAAATCCTGTCAAAGTAGAGGTTTTGGATTAAATATGCCGACGTTAACGTGGGAGAGGGAACACAAACTGCCATCTTAAAGTACAATGTCTCACAATAAATTAATTAATTTATAATTAAGTTCTAAAAATATTCAAACGTTCTATTGTCATCGGAAACACACCTGTGAACACGTAATTTGTATAAAACTAACATATCAGCAAGTGAGTGAAAATTCGTTTATAAAATTACATCTTTACATTCAAAACCCAGGTTGAGTTAAAATAAAAAAATAAAAAAATATTCAAATGTAATAACATTAGGTTGTTTTGTGCATGGTATGTGCATGGTACATTTGAATGAGATAATGAGTGTTCAAACAATAGAAAATAATTTTAAAAAAGCGAAAAGTGTTGTGAAACACGTTAAAGGAATTTATACATTACCGTCTGGTATTTGAAGTGAAGAAGAATTGATTATTAAATGCATGTTCCTCTAATGGTGAAATTTCTTATGTATGTTTATCTTAAAATGTACATTTTTAAAATAGAAGTCGATAAATAATTAAAAGTAAAAGAGTTGAGTAAGATAGAAAAGCCTTTTCTTGATTTTGAAGTTTTTAACATCGTTAAAAATGTTAGACTCAGAATAATTTTTTATTAAAGAAATGACGAAATATAACAAGTGATAATTCACTGAAAAAAGTAGCAGTGTTCATGTTCATATCTAGGAGCCTGAAATGAGCAGAGTAACCTTTAAGTATTAATATATTTTTTGATTGTATCATTTTTAAGAAATAAAATAGGAATATTAGATATTACGAAACTGTTGATGAAAGTTAAGGTTTCCCATTTTTTCTCCAGCTTTAATATTCCTTAAACTATGATATTTCTAATCATAAGTACTTATATAAATACTTAATAATGACTTATGCATATTACTTTAAAGCCGTTTTAATTACGTGCTAAAAGGCATAGATTTTAAGATTGTAAATAAAATCGAAGAAAATTTAAAAGTAAAATATTTTAATGCCTATGGTTGATGGTCCATTGCAAATCCTAATACTCTTACACAGCTTTGGATTAAAAAAAAAATTCTGTGTAATTCACCTAAAAAAATATTTACTTAACAACTTCAATTATGATTTAAAATACAACGATATGTGATACACCAAGCATTCGATTTTGTATCATGTCTATGCTCGTTAATGTTAATTGTATTCCATTTAATGTTAGCAAAAATACATTATTTGAATAAATCTGTTCCATTGCTTGGCACACTTATTTTATTGCATGAATCTTGTAATATTGCATGTTAAAAGTATTTATAAAATCCAAAGAATGCATCTCAACCGCTCTTTTATTTGTAGTTAATACAGGGGTGATTGTGTTCCGGTATTTTGAATACCACTAAAATTATCTTAGCAATATTCTTATTATGTGTCATCGCAGCATTCATAGATTAAAAAATACAAGGATTGCTGTATAAATTTAGTGGTGTGCAAAGTACCGGAACACAATCACCCCTGAGTTAATATTTTTACTACATCCACGTTATAATACATATTGAAATATATTCATGGATATTCATATGCTACTTTAATCCTTTTAACGACGGTGGGATATTAATTATATCACTTAATTTTAATTCTTTAATTCTATAATCGCATCGGGATTTAGGAATAAAAATTTTGCTTCAATAATGTACCTGAAGAAAAACTTTTACTTACATTTAAATAAATTTGTTCGTAAATTTTGGCGTCATTCAATCGTTTCAACATTTTCGCAGCAGAAGTAATTTACTCATGAAAGGGTTAATATAATCTAACACATGGAAATGTCCCGTGTATGTGACATCATTCTCAATTTAAGCACATAAAGTCTATCTTGGGTCTCACACACTGCTACAAAGCATATACAAAGTATTCCACATTGGTAGAAAGCAAACATGGGTCTCACTCATTACTACAAGTGAAATAATATGGATCTCATACATTGCTACAAAGCAAGAGATTTAAAGCAAAAATCGAACAATGTACCTGTCGAAGTTCCTGGCTTGTTCTGTTCCAGAACCTCTAAGAGTGTACAGTCTTCCATCACCAGACATGAATCCGGCTTGTGCTCTGGCATCTGGCAAGTTTCGATTTTTACCCTGACCTTGAATCCACTGCACACCCCCGGATGGATACAAGAAGTAAGCATAACTGTCTTCACCGTTCGAAGCGACTACCACTTGAAAAGTATTAACCTATATCGTCAAACAGGAGAATTTCATAAATAAAACATATGTAAATCAAAACTATATGCACTTAATTATTTTAATACAATCATACATATTGGTAAAGAAATTATAAGACTTGTAATTTTTTCAAATGAGTGAAAAGTGTCGTGGCTGAGATTCGAATCCATAACTTGGGCGAGCTGCCAACGCTTTTAAAATAAATCTATCCTGAACAAATCTGGCGGACACTTTTCACTCAGACAACCTTTTGACAATCACATCTGGTCTATTATCTGTTACAGTTCAACAGAATAAACCGCAGATAAAAGAACTCCAATGAATAATGGATACGTAATTATTCTGATGAACTGTTTCAGATAACACACCAGATGTCATTGTCAACAGGTTATTCTTAGAGAAATGTGTCCGTCATATTTGTCCAGATTAGCTTAGTTGGAAGAGCATTCAAAGTCCTGGGTTCAAATATCGGCAGGAATGCTTTTTCGCTCAGTTGAAAAAATTACAACTCCTACAAAACTATAAAAACAAAAATGGTCACTATTATTTACCTTATCCGCCTGTCTGTCATAATATCCGACTTCGTCCCATGTTACTATGAACAAGCTTCGAGTTTGGAAAGATCCTGCAGATGAAAAGTGGTTTTGAATGTCTCTGGTGGCTCGTTCTAGAAGTTCTGGAGCTTGTGTCTCTCTGAAAATTTTAAATTCAGAATGGTAACATTTCGTATCGTTTATACTAAATGGTACAATATGTATTAAAAATTATCATA
Organism: Maratus michaelseni; assembly: GCA_963931845.1. Classification (NCBI taxonomy): domain Eukaryota; kingdom Metazoa; phylum Arthropoda; class Arachnida; order Araneae; family Salticidae; genus Maratus; species Maratus michaelseni. The sequence continues at coordinate 13,381,648 of OZ007587.1, forward strand.
CATTGATACTGTGTTCTAAAATGGTCTGACTGATTTTAAAATTCAATAACATGCAAACGATGACAGATATTTAAAAAATTATTGCAAGACAGTAATGTATGATATCAGAAGTTTTTACTGCGATTCCCGGTTTTAGTTTCAAATAGCAGTGATAGATGGCGCTGAAACCAATAGGCGTTCAATCGAGACCAAACCTGATATTACCCAACATTGATGCCGAAGAAGGAGGTTAAATAAATGGAGTGGTTCTTATTCGCCAATGCAGTCTTGTTTTTAGGGCTCGATTCTGAACTCAGTCGGTATGATTTCGATGAAATGTGTTGTTGCCATGGAAATAACGAATTCTTCCATATAACGACAGCGTTCAGAATTGGGCATGAATTTAATAAATATTATTCGAGAGGGCAGACGATTTCATATTTTTGAAGATTGTATTGGTGATTGAGACACACCCCATTTACTTAACCTCCTTCATTCGCATCAATGCTGGGTGATCTCCTGCAAAACTTTTTTAAATATCTGCCACTGTTTGTAAGTTGTTGAATTTTAAAATCAGTTTTTTTAGGACACCCGGTATTTACTTCTTCTATATTACTTAAGGCTTAATTTAAGGAGAACAAAGTTTAGAAAATGCCCCGTAGAACATAGATAACGAAACGATAGCAAGTTTTAAAAAGTTTTTTTAGTACTTTTACAGTATTAAAAATTATTCAAGAAACAGTGATCTACATCATTTTATAAAAATATAAAAAATGTGATTTAGAAGTGATTCAGTAAAGTAACCAAGTAGTTGTTAAGCAATTGTTATACGGTTATGTAAAATTGAAATTCTGATCGTCTGGCATATTAAAGTGTAATTGGTAATCTCAGACCATGTACAGAAAAAATCAAGTCCAGTTGATGACTGTGAAAGACTGTGAAACTCTGTTGGAAACATAATGATATTTATCTCAAAGAGAGATGCGAAGTAGGCGTAATATCATTTATTATTATTTTTAAGTATTTATGCAGTTGGTCTTTTTTAATATTCCAAAAATATTTCTATGGTATTGCATTTGTCGAAATAAAAACATTTTATACCATGTCATATACACTGTAAAATATTACAAGTGTTTCTTAATCTAAGACAATATAACATAACCACAAATGAAAACATACAATAACCTCTTCCGCGTTATCACGATTTCTTAAAGCATTCTTTATCTTCAGAAATGTCGTAAACTAATATATTTTTAAGATTTAAATTAGCAGTTATAAAAAGAAAGTTTCTTTTGCTGCCACTGATTTTTAGAAATGTTTCCGAGTAGTTTTTTTTTTAGTGTATTAACGGTTTTCTCAAATCGGATAAGCGTTCTTTAACTTTGAAAATCCCAGAAACCAATACATTTTAGAGATTTAAAGAATCATTTATAAAAACAAAATTTCTTTTGCTGCCACTGATTTTCAGAAACATTTCCCAGTAGTTGATATAGTGTATTAATCTGTTTTATCACACCGGAATATAGGTCTTTAGAATGCTATCCCTTCTCAATTAAACACTTTCAGCTGCGTAATTGAATTTATATATGCAAGAGTAACAAAATAATATTAATGTTAATGTTAATGTTAATGCTGTAAATTTATCCACTTTGTCTGAAAAACATGTTTGTTGAACATGAAAATGTTTAATTGAGAAGGGATAGCATTCGAAAAACCTATATTCCGGTGGGAGAAAACAGATTAATACACTATATCAACTACTGGGAAATGTTTCTGAAAATCAGTGGCAGCAGAAGAAATTTTGTTTTTATAAATGATTTTTTAAATCTCTAAAATGTATTGGTTTCTGGGATTTTCAAAGTTAAAGAACGCTTATCGGAATCGTGGGTAACTTGGAAGATGTTATTGTATATTTTCGTCCGTGGTTATATTACATATTTGTAGATTAAGAAACTTTTTTTTAAACAGTGTATTTAGTAAAAAATTATCATGAAATTCAACTAAGCAGCAGCTATATAAATTGATTAAACTATAAAAATCATTTAAACATTAGCTATACAAAATAGGATAAACAATTTTATCAAAATGATAAATTTTAACGGTTAAAATATTTTAATGATATTAAGTTAACTATGTATTTTAATATAGTAATCTAATTTTGAGGAACATGAAAAATCGGAATGTTAATCGAAACTATGGGTCGCCCAAATTAAAGTGGCACTACAGTCGGTTTGAGAAATGGTTTAATTGTATTAATATAAATTAGTATACAAAAGAAAGAAGTATTACAGACGCAACAGATAGGCTGGTGAAGTCACCTTGTAGGTTGAAACAAGTGTCCCAGTGGTCAACGAGACGATGGGCACCCTGGCTGAAGAAGCTCCGGGGTTGGTTGTGGAACCAATTTTCAACGGCAACTTGGACCTCATTATCGTCGGCAAATCGCCGTACCTTTAGAGCTTTCTTGAGTGGATTGAACATGTGGTAATCACACGGCGAGAGGTCTGGGCTGTAAGGGGGTTGTTCGAGAACCTCCCAGTGGTATTGCCGTAACAATGTTTGGCACGCCACAGCCACATGAGGCCATACACTCCGTGCCATACACATTTTGCATTCGACGATAGGTTTCACTAGCACGCTGTTAAAAATTGCACGACCGCACGTTGACACCGTTTGGAGGCATCCATGATGCGAATGATGCCTTTTAACGTACTCCCACGCTATCACACACGCATCTGGCGGGATCTGACGATATCGCATGCATCCCCTGTTCTCTGCGCCCTCTATAGGAGCATGCGCAGTCATCTTTCTCTTCAAATGGTGGAGTTATTACAGCAATACCACTTTCATTTGGACGACCCTTATAATAATAACTTAATGGACATAGATGAGTCTATAAATAAAATAAAATTTTATAATGGTTTTAGAATTATATTTCGCATGTGAACTATTTAAACAACACAAATTAGATTATTACCTGTAATAAACACGCCCGGAAGCTCTTATGTCCACATCTGAGTATAAAGGTGCTATTATTGGATACGTAAGAGGAAACTGACCATTGAAAAATGCTGGCACTTCGGTCAAGAAGGACAGCAATCCATTGTCGTTAACCTAAGGGAATGAAACGATGTATATAAATTTTATAATGATTTACACAATTAAAAAAAATGTTCATATTACAATGCTATATAAAGTGGTGTTTTTTAACACTTTCCAACATAGTTGAAAACTGTTTATGAATTCGGTTTGTCTGTCTGTCGTCTGTCTGCGCTCTAACTCATGTAAATATCCTTGAATTGTCATGCAAATGACATATGTTATTTAGGTTTTACTATGGCATGTTTGGTATTGAAAATAGAATGGAGAGTATTTATAGTTCGTTTACAGTGACACTCAAAATAATTACGTTACATTACTGCCTATGGAAGAAAATCATCTGTGGTATAATTTAATGATGTTACGCTATTTCAAACATATTGAAATTGATGCATATAAGTGAGATGCACTTCAAGATGCTTACTATAGAATAGGATGGACAGCAATCCATTGAAGTCCAAATTTACTTCCTACTACTACCAACCTACTAATTCCAACCTGCTGTCCAAATTTCGTGATCCTGACTTTAGTCGTTTCAGCTGGGCATTGATGAGTCAGTCAGGCGTTCTCTCTTCATATAATAGTATAGATAAATTGCAAAAATATTGGAAAAAAGTGCTTATCTGAAACAGTGAAGAGGTTGCCAGAAAATATGTTTCCAAATTTTCTAATCTCGCAAAGGCCCATACTGGAAAAGTGCCCTTTTTTCAAAGAGAGAGGTGTTTTTACCTTCTGAAAGAACTAGCTAAATTGGTCATAATCAAGTTTATGTTGGGAAAAAATTCTTCCGGAGATGGAATTTAAACAGTTGCTATAAGAAGAAAGATGGGCTCATATGGGGCTAGGCTAGATCGCGCGTCTTCAAGAACTATAACAGAGACGACGACAGGCCGCTGCTCGGTATTCGGACTTAGTGCAGCTAACCTTGGTGTAGCCTTGGTGCGGTGAATTGGTTCAGTGGCTTTGAAATTTGTTTCTCTATGGCACTGTCAAACGGAAATTTGAGTTTGCGTTTATTTATGTGTATATTAAATAAATTGTTTCTCCATGTATGTATTCAAAGGTGTAAATTGCTTGCACGTTTGATGACACATTAATGATTATTCTTTAAAGATATAACAATCTGATGGGGTTTTAAAGAGCAAATAAAGGTTGCCAGTAAGCAATTTTGGAAGTTTTGCTTTCCCTGCCAGATTCGGTCTCGTCGTTTTTTATATCGTGTCAAGAACTCTGTAAACAGCAAATACCTTTTGTCATTATGAGGGACCGGATAGCGGTGACCAAAAACTTGCTAATAACTGATATGTCATTTTATAGTATAATATGTTTTATGCAAAAAAAAAATCATATGACTTTAAAGTGCAGTAAAACCTTCATAACAGACACTCCCGAATAGCGGACAACGTTTTCAATTCACAACACATACACATTTGTATATTTTTACCTCTGAAATTCCGCAATCCCGCTATTGAGATGTTTTACTGTACTTTAATTTTTGTATATGATGCTTTTTTTTTTGCTTGTAAATTTGAACTTTTATAACAAAATAGTTAATATTTGCCATATGGAAAATGTTATAAGACGAGTACAAATATGAGTAACGAAAAGGATATCTTTTATCCATTTCCATGTCCTATAAAAGTGGACAAAAAGGATGTTCTTTAATTGTATTATGAACTACTAGGGAATTATCTAATAGTGCAAGAATCTGGAATAAGATAATTTTATCTGTTTTTTAAAGTGAAAATTTCTATAGGCGCACTTTGCACACTTTTTCCTAGGCAGTGAATAAATCTAATCCGTCAGGCTCGGAGGTGAAATCTCATTCGGATAAACTCGGTTTCTGGAGCAGAGTTTAGCCGAGCGAGGGAGAAATAGTCATTTGTACGTCGCTGCTGTTCCAGGGTGTGTTTAGTTTTGTTATTCTAATAGAATGTTTCTATTACTTCTTTATTAATTATACTTTATTTGAAAAAATGATTAATTCATTTATCTTCGAATATAATTTAATATTATGATGTGTCGGGATTGGGGCATAAAGTATGTTGTGTACAAAAGAAACATAATAACTGTTGTTCGATACACATTTGATGCCACGTACATATTTTTTAACTACATAAGCGCATGCGGTACCTGCAGAAAACTGAACTGAGCGAGAAAACATTCATTTGATGTCGTCAAGCAGACATTGCTAATTTCAAATTTTGAAATGAACATTCACATCTTAAAAGCAACAATATACTGATAAAGTTCTTGGCTGTCAAAAACTAACACCGGAATATTTTAATGTTATTGAAATTTGTATTGAAATGCATTCAAAGTATTCAATTTGTATTCAATGTTATTAAAATTTGTTTACATGTTTCACTGTTAAATAATTTCTTTGTCAAGGTCTTTTGCTAAGGTCTTTTGTTAAAGAATAATTTTAATAACATCATTCCATTTTCAGGAAATCCTCGTTTTGAAATTTATCGGATCGCGAAAGTAATTTTTACAATATGTTAATATATTATCTTTTAATAGATTGAAAATTCGCATTTGTGGAATAATGAATTATTCTTAATTACAAAGGCGAAAAACCGATCAAATAAAACAATCAAAATACTATAAAATCAAGCGAGGATGAAAATATAATTATAGGAAAGAAAAATTCGAATGATGTGGTGATTAAACGTTTTAATTACTCTAAAATATGTCTTACAGGAAGAAATCTTCCCACAACAGATCTTAACGCATGTTGAAGAACTCATTAAAGCTGTTTTTATTGCAAATGCCAAAAAAAAAAAAAGAATACGGATTTTCTACTTTAAAACTATTCATGATGTAAAGAATTTATACCATTAAAACTTTTTTTAGTAAACAAAAGTGTGCGGTTTAATAATGCAAGTTTAATAAGTTCTGAAAATTTTGATGTGCGTACCCTGTTAAATCTCGCTATTATAAAATAAATTAAATGTAAAAAAAATAAAAAAATAAACATACTTTCATTAAAATTGTCAAAAAAGTCAACTTTTATTATAAAGCGCAAATGTGTGCGTCGCTCAATGCTGACGTCATAATGATGCGGGCATCAATGTGGTGAAAATGGATGAATGTTGCAACAATGAAGCTATTTTTTCAATTAAACAATCGTAACGTTATTTCTATGGGGGAAAAGCAAGTTCTGGGCCGACGTTGACCCCTCGTAAGGATCGAATTTAAAAAAAATAATGTCTACTTCATGTATTGCCTTCAGGAATACATATATATATTCCAAATTTCGAAGCTCTGTGTCAACAGGATGAAATTTGGATGATGGATGATTTATTTGTGTATTTGTTTGTTTTATTACAAAAGCCTTGCATTTTGAAATATTAAATGATTTAACAAGTGAAGCGTTCTTAGCAGCACTTAAACGCTTTATAGCAAGGCGGGGCAAACTTTCTGATATATATAGTGATAATGGTCGAAATTTTGTTGTTGCCAATAAAGAATTAAGAGCAATCCTCAGATCTTTATTTAAAGATGAAAGTGAGGAGGAAATAATTGCCATTTTAATCCCCCTTCAACTCCTCACTTTGGAGGTTTGTGGGAGGCAAATGTCAAATCCCTTAAATACCATTTAAAACGTTTTGTAGGTAAAACTATTTTAAGTTATGAGGAACTCTTGACTCTTATTACTCAAATTGAGGCAGTTCTTAATTCTCGGCCACTCTGCCCCCTTTCAAATGATCCAAATGATGTTGAAGCTTTGACACCTGCTCACTTCCTTATTGGTTCCTCTTTAATGGCCTTACCAGAACCAAATTATACAGAAATTCCTATGAATAGGTTGAGCAGATGGCAATTAGTTCAAAAATTAACACAACATCTTTGGAAAAAATGGTCATCAGAATATTTGAACAAGCTCTTAAATAGACCTAAATGGTACAAGGGAAGATAGAGATAAAAGAGGGAGATTTAGTATTAGTAAAAAATTCTGATAATTATTGCCCTTTAAAATGGCATTTGGCAAGAATTATTAAAATTCATCTAGGCCAAGACAATATTATAAGAGTTGGTCACCTTGAAACATAAAAATGGCACATATAAAAGGCCAGTCACAAAAATTGTTGTTTTGCCATATGTGAATGATGGTTTATTAACTACTTAAATTCATACATTTGTTTTATTAAACTATATACTTTTCCTGCAGTGTATTGCATTCTTGTGTTTATATTTGTAAATTTAGTATTTTATTTAGTGTCGTATTTTTGAGAAGAAATTGTGTTTTTTTTTTAGATTGTATTTTTCACTTAGAGATTGTGTTTGAATTATATTGCATTTATATTATTGAATGTTAGCAACATTCAAGGCCTGGCGGTATGTTGCCGCTAGAAGCACCGTCTATGTAAAATGTTTAAAAGAAAAAAAAGAAAAAAACTTGTGATTGTGAGTTGGGTTTGAGATGCCGATCAGAGAAGTTGTGTAAATCTCGGCTCTCGACCATTTTTATTTAGTGTTGTGAGAAATTAAAAGAGTTACAGTCCGCTAGTAAGTTATTTTATTGAGATTGTGTGTTTTTCTTTTGTAGTGATAAATATTAACTGCGTTATCGGCGAATCCAGTATAATTAAGACTTATTAAATAAGTATTTAAAATAAATAGCGGTTTGTTATTACAGTACTATTTTCGCTTTTACTGCTATAATTTGTATATATATCCTAAACAGTTTATATTAAACTATCGCACCGTTGATAAAGGTGTATTAAAATTTGTTTTATTAGATTATTAATAATGATATAAGCAGATTGGTTATAACGAAGTCTGCACTTAACGAATAATTTTCACGCCTTTCCCGGCTTCTTTATGATCGTTTTCCATTGTATGTAATCAGTATTTTAAACGTCCATTAAATTCAACCAGGCTGTCATGAATTAAATAATTGCTTGTGCTTTCAAATTGTTCTCAGAAATTCAATACAATAATCATCCGAGTATAAATTAATCTAAATTACCACAGTTATTTTCAGGGTCGTTAGAGAGCTTCGAAACCCTTTATTTTCCACTACTTCTCAAATAACGCCTTTCGAAATTCTAGCTTTTGATTTTACTTTTATTTTCATGTCGTTTGGCAGTTAAAATTGGCCGTTATGGCTAATAGCAAACATATATACACTTCAAAACTTTTTGTGACTTTGTTATACTTGTTGGTGTTTTATCACGACATAATCCTTGATATACATATCTGCCTAAAAATTTATGTAGAAAATATTTTTAATTAAATTAAAGTAAGATTTTATTTAGTAATTAAAATATCCTTAAAAAATATCATAAAGTGCATCATTTAATGTGTGTAAATTTAGTGTAAAATAACTTATATTTCATTTAATATATATATATATATATATATATATATATATATATATAGTGGTATTCTGTATACACAGTATCATTGATTATCTCTTTGGAGATTTAAGTAGAATAGAACTTGATATGTTTTTTGAAATTCATAGATATTATAATTATATATATATATATATATACTACTAGTGGGTTTTGTATCCCGCGCCCTTCGTACACCAACCCTCGGACTCTTTTGTATATCTGTCTGTCTCTCTATCTGTTTATCTATCTATTTGCTTGTCTCTTTCTCTGTCTGTCACTGATTCATTGACATTTATTCATTCACCCCTATTCATTCGTTGGCATTTATTCATTCATTCATTGGCATTCATTAATTCATTACGTCCATCCATCTATTAATTCATTCATTCATTGACATCCAGTTATTGCCATTCATAATTCATTACATCCATCCATCCATCTATTCATTCATTCAGTCAGTCATTGATTGATTAATGGATTCATTAATTCATTGACGTTAGTTCACACATTAATCGACATTCATTCATTCTGTCTATCTGTCTTATTCTTTAAATGACTTTCACTCATTGAATCAATCAATCATTCATTCATTAACATTCATTGATTCAATCATTTATTCAGTGACATTCCTTCATTGACAATCATTCACTCATTCATTCATTCAATCATTGACATTCATTAACTCATTCATTCATTCAATCATTGGCATTCATTCATTTATTCAATCTACTATATGAACCGTGAATATAAGCGTTTGATAAATTTGATTCATGTATTCGAATTAATATATAAGTCGTTTCATAAAATCAGTCATTTCATAAAATCGTTACACAAATTCGTTTCATTAGGATTTTATATATACTAGGGCATCCAACCCGGACTTTTCGGGATAATAAACATAGGTGAAAATCATTTATTATTATTTTTTTTTTAGTTGAAAAATCTAATAGATCTTTTAGATTTAATAATATTTTTAGATTGCCCCTAAAAACACCAAAGAGCATTTTTATAGGAGAAATCTCAATTATATATTCAAATCGAAGTTTGAAATTTATTAAAAGCGGTAATTTAGTATTGGCCTCGTGCCAGAAGTTAATAGCCGAAGAAATCGCTAAAAATTTCGTTATTTACAGCAGTTTCTTTTTATTCCGATAATTTCATCTGTTTCAAGCTCTTATTTCAATTACATGCCTGTTAAACTTGTGTTTTGTTTATACTATTTTATTTATTGTTTGATGAAGTTTTAATTTCGTTATTGAATATTAACTGGAAACAAATGCTGAACTATTTATATTGTTTAAATTTAAAGTGCAAACGGAAAAGGGATTAATATTTTATAATCATCTGCAAGCGATAGAGATAAAAAAAAATCATACTTGAAATTTAATTTATATGCTACTAGCTAACCCGCCCGGCGTTGCCCGGGCCCGAGATAATTACAATCTCAGAGACAGGCGTTAACCCCCTCCCTCCACATACCCACAAAAATAATGAATAATTTGTTCAAGAAAACCACCGTCACCTACATTAACGCGATCATTAAAAAAATAATTACATTTTTCTGACAATTAGAACATAACGAAGATTAGCCGACTAGCTAGAAGGCCGGCTAAAATAGCCGGCAGATGACACCCCTACCCGACCTCAATTTCAAATCTATATCTTAATTAGTTACCTAAATTTTTGTTCATTAGTAAAAATTGGCAATTATTTCCTTTCATTTTTGCAAACTAAATGGAGGGATCGGTCAGAGAAACAGATATCTTTGTAGTTCAGTTTTTAATGAAAGCAGATCCTTGTCTGAAACTTTCTCGGATTGTTTTCACTGGCGCTGGCAGTTTTTTGCATAAATTAAGAAAAATTACCGACCGAATTTTTTCAAAAATCACATAGTCAGATGCAGAAAATTTTTTTTTACATATGCTCAGAAATTTTCAAATTCATATCTCAATTAGTTTTCTTAAAATTCGCTAATTAGTAAAATAATTTCGAATTCGTTCATTTCCGCTTGCAAATCCAATGCGCCGGTTCGTTTCTTTCGCCATTTTGATTTAAAAGATGTCATTTTAGAAGCGATGGTTAGTGATAATCTAATTAATATCTTGGGTAATTATCAAAATATTAAAATTCTGAGACTCAGGTGCACATGCCCAGACCTTGGACTATCCACACCTAAATTTTCAGCCTTCTAGGTGGGCTAGATTTTGCTAGGCATCGCAGACAAACAAGCACACACACACACACAGAGCGAAACTTTCTTTTATTAATATAGATAATAAATGTGTAACTTGCGATACACAGTTTCCAAGTAAATTGAATTTGAAAGTAGATTTTTTTTTTACTATATAACGTTGTAAAAATTAAAAATGTGCGATGTTTAGAAATTTAACAAAATTGCAGTAGCAAAAATCTCAAAGCCGAAATTTCATCGTCAAGTGTTGACATTCCTAAAATGACGTCAGCGTTACCCACGGACACGTTTGCACTTTATAATATAGACTAGGGCATCTAACCCGGGCTTTCCAAAGTAGAAAACATAGGTGAAAACGTTTTATTTTTTTAATTGAAAACTATAATAGAAATCTCTTATATTGAAAACTCTTTTTTACATTTAATATATTTTTTTTAGATAGAAATTTTACATGAGATACGTCAATTATATATTCAAATACAAGTTTGAAATTTATTAAAAGTGGTAATTTCGTATTGGTCTCGTGCCAGAAGTTAATAGCCGAAGAAACCGCTACTGATAATTTCAGCAGTATACTATATATAGTTTTCTAAATATTAATTTAGTTAGGAAACGCGTAGCACAGTTGAAAATTCTCCTACAGCATTTTCCATCAGTAAACGGAATAATACATGAGATCTTTTGAGTAGCCCTGTATATGATCTATAGAATTTATATGTCTCAAATAATATGCAAAAAATCAGTTACATTTGAAAACGCGTACCGCAACTGAAAACGAGCTACCAGCAATTATTCTTCATTGACAGGACTGTAACTAAATTCTTTTGAGTGTCCCTGTAAATGAACAATACATTCTATGCATAACATATTCAACAGTAAACGCCCTGTAGTTCACCTTAGTGATATGTATCTGTTTGAATATGTTTAAAATAATGTAAAATCTTTAAAATAAACCACAAACGATTTTTCCCAATAGACCGTAATGTAACGGAATACTGTTGTGTGTCCCTGTAAAAGAACTACAAATGCTACTCACTTCATTTTCCGAACATGCCATAGTAAATCTCAATAACATCTATCAATTTCAATGCAATTCAAGTCCATTTACGCGAATTAGAGTACGGACAGACGACAGACGGACGGACAGACAGACAGACAGACAAACCGAATTCATAAACACTTTTTAACTATGTTAGAAAGTGTTAAAAAGAGAATGAAAACCAGTTTTTCGAAATCCCCCCCCAAAAAAAATTTCTCAAAGAATATAAAAAACTCTTTATATCTTTATCTCTTTCACTCTTAACTCTTTCTCTCTAATTAACTATAAATAAAACTCTTTGCGGAATCTTTTATCAAAATGCAATTAATTCGAAATAAATCTGGTATCGTTTCAAAAATTTTAAGAGTAACTTACGGTAAATATTTTATTTAAAAAAAAGTTGAACAGAATTTTTATTATCCGTAATATTATCTCGAGAACTGAATCAATTTGAATTCGTTGTAAAATCCACAATGAAATATTTTAATTTTGCAACAAAATTTTAAAACGATATTTAGTTTGTCTCAAATTAATCCAAATTACGAATTTCCGTTTAACGGCAAAATATTATGGGCTGAATGCATTTGCATTGAACGATCTGTTTGTGTTTTATGACGTAACATTGTCGGCATTTCGTCTGCATTTCGTCTGTATTTTGTCTGTTCTGAAAATGAGGGCTTCGGTGCAAATGTTACTTGCAAGCTCTGTTCAAGAAAGAAAAGTATCTACGCTAATAGGGAATGTACCAAATCTGGCCAAGAAAAACAGGCATCAAAAGTTATTTCATTATCTAATTCAAAATTTTCAAAAGTTGTTATTAGTAATAAAGTTGCTGTTAGTGTACCTTATGGTGACAGAGGACGTGTGGCTCCCACAAATGTTTTAGCTGTTATAAAAGGTATCGATTCACCATACTATGTAAAAAATAACAAATATTTCTTAATCTATGAAAACTCGATATAACCATATACTTACGAAATTTTACAATAACCTCTTCCGGGTTACCTACGATTCCGAAAAATTATCTTTATCTTCAGAAGCCTCAGAAAACAATCTATTTTCGATATTTAAATGAATCATTCATAAGTTTTTTTTGTTGCCACTGATTTTCAGAAATGCTTCCGAGTACTTGTATAGTGCATTTATAAGTTTTCTGAAGCCGAAATATCTGTTTCTATGATGCTATCAATTCTCAATTAAACATCTTTAGCTACGTAACTGAATTTACAAGAGTAGTATAATAATATTAATTGTAATGTTTTTAATTTATCATGTTTGTCTATGTAAAACAAGTTTGTTGAATATGAAAATGTTTACTTGAGAATGGATAGCATATGAAAAACCTAAATTTCAGGATGAGGCAAACGATAAATACACTATAAAAACTATTCGGTAACATTTACGAAAATCAGTGGCACCACAAGAAACTTTGTTTATAACTTTGTTTTAAACTTTTTAGGTGCGTTCGTAATTATATAAATACGTAGCACCTATTGTCGTCGCTTGGTCCGTCCATCTGTCCGTCCATCTGTCTGTCTGTCCGTCCGCATATAACAACGCAAAAACTACCCAACCGAATGGTTTGCAATTTAAAATATATTATCTTTGCAGAATTTTGTCGAGACATTTCAAATTTTATTAAAATCGAATCAAAACTTTAGGAGATATTAATAAAAATATTTATTAAGAAATTTGATTTTTTTTTTTTTTAAATCGGTGCTTTTTTATTATAGGAACTTTCGAAGTTCAATCGTCAAGCGACCGAGATACTTATTTTATGACAGAAATTAATCTGCAGACGATATAATTCATTTCACAGAATTAAAAATCAGAAAATATCTGAATATTTATGTAACTAGTTATAGTACGAACGCACCTCATTTGTCACGTTTGACGTACAATTTCCAACTTGTTAAAACTCGAAAAGATTGGTTTCTGAGTCTTTTAAAGATAAAGAACGTATTTCCGAATCTTGTTTAAATCGGAAGAGATTATTTTATATTTTCGTTCGAGGTTACGTTATATTTTCCTAGATTTAGAAACATTTGCCTTTTTTTTTTTTTTTACAGTGTAGAAACCAAAGAAGGTCGTATTGATTAACTCGACTTTATTCTGCTGATGAATTTATAATTGCTGAGAGTAACTTTGTTAAACTGCAAGATGCACCCGCCACTTCACAAACTCTTCGCTCAGCTCCTATGTTATCTTCTGCAAGTATCCAAGGCTTTATAAATTGTCACTGCAAAAGATACTGTACTGATAAAAAAAATGCAAATGAGCTTTGAAAACATAAAGTGCAATTCTAAATGTCACGATAATGGCTCTTGTAGATGTAAATAATTGTGAAAAATTCATAATTCTTATGAAAAAGATTAATTAATGAAAGTTCCTGAACTACGTTTATTGCTATTATAATTTTAAATAGTCTAGATTTAAAAATCTTAATATAAAATGTAAAAAAAAAAAAAAAAATCTGTTTTTCCCCCCCATTAAAATAAGATTACTGAAATATTTATTTTAATTCGTTCTGTAACATATTATTTTGAATCCGGGGTGGAAACTCTTTTAGTTACAAATAAAACTTGATAACTTCTTCATAGACTAATAAGTTTAATATTTACAACGTATTTACATGTTACTATTTACAAAATAATTCATTTAATTTAATATTACGGCTTAGCTCAGATGCCTTGTCGGCAGCAACCTCTGTAAACATTCTTCTCTTCTGGTAAAGTCTAATTTACTCAGCTTGTCAATTCTTTTGAAAGAAAAAAAAGAAAATGAGAGAAAATATGATGGAGTGAGTGTAGTTCGAGCGTTACACTCTTCCCCTCACACTGCATTACTGGTCCCTCAGATGCAGTGTGCATTTCCTGGGGGGATTCCTTCGGGATGCTTTCTGGTGACTAAATACCTCTGTTGTTCTCGTGTTTTTTTAACCTTTCGAAAATATTTGCTTGCTGGGCGTCTGACGTTTCCCGGGTCTGCCTCTTGGACGAATGGAGCCTTTAGATCATCCACCATATCCATAAATGACACTACGAGAAACAAGTTGTTCTCCAAATAGAAAAAAAAATTCTGAACAGAAGAACTTGGTACAATAGTACGTTAATCAAATTACAATTTCTTAAAAAGTTTTAAACATATATGCACAAGAAAAAGATTGTATGATACTATAGATCTATTCATGGTGAGCCTTAATGAAAAATAATCCATGAGAAAAAAAAACTTTTTTTTTCAAAGGGAGAAAAGAGTCAGTATTTGAAGTACTTGAATATATAAAAGACTTATGACGATAATTTCAATAAGCAGTTAAAAATAAAATAAAATAAAATAATTAAAATAATTAAAATGTTCAACATCAGATACTGATCTATAAACTTTTAAACAGTCGTCCAACTAAAAGCCAGTGAAATGCCACTTTTTCCCTAAAGTTGCTCCAACACCAGTAGAATCTTCTCTAAAAATCACTGGATGTCTTTTTAATAAATTTTCAACATCTCTGGACCTGATAGTAGAATCAATCTGGTGCAAGTATGAACAAATATAATCAATGTTTGCACCAAATGGATGAACATGGAGGAATGTTGAAATGAGACCAATGAGGCGAGCCTCCCTTTCTATATTAGCATTAGATAAATTTCTTAATTGGGAATTATTCTCATAAGCTGAATCATTAAAACAATCAGGATTTTCTTCTGTCATTCTGCGCTTAAAGGCACGAAGCTCTTTTAATTCAGCTTCATTAGATCTTCTTTGATTCAAATTTAGCTGTTCCTTTTTTCAGTTTTGTAAAGCCTGTCGCATTGTTGCCAACTGATTATCTTTACGTTTAAGTTCTTCTTTGTGATCAAACTTCATGACCATAATTTCACTTTGTGCAGCTTCTAACTGACATCTCAAAGAATCAGCCTTTTCTTGGTACTTATGAACATCTTCTTGATATAGTTTTTTTCCTGATCAGTATCAGTATTTGTTTTATCTGAATTTTCATCATCAGTGAGTTCCATTTCTTCAGCTTGTCGTTCATTTTTCAACTTCTCACAAATAAGTGAGGCTTCATGATCTGTATAATGCACTACTGGCGGAGTAGGCGGCCTATAATAGTCTAGTTCTTGATGGCGTGCTTGACGTTGTAGAGCTCTCTGCTTGCATTCATAATCATACTGGTCATCTCGAGCTTGAGCATAATCAACATGCAGCCTTCCAGTAAAAGGTGCCTCGTCTTTATTTTCTATTTTTAACCTATATCCAGAAAAATACAAAGCATTATCTACGTAGAACTCATCAGAAAATATGGCAAAAATTCTTTTTAGATATTCTAACTGTATCTACAGACCCACAACATTCGAAAATTTCTCGAATAATTTTCTCCGTAATCTTTTCTGGCAAACCGTCAACAAACACTGTTTTGCACCCCAATGGCCGTTCTCTAGTAGTAGGTCGAGGTGAATTTGGATTCGGGGGATATAAAACACTTTTTGCAAGCTGCACAACTTCTTTAACAGGAGGATGTGATCCAGTATCAATATAATGTTTAACTTTAGGTGTAGCCTCTTCCCCTAGTTGGAAGCTACTTGTAAATTTTCCAAGCCGTTCATTCAACCTAACTCGTTGCTCTGAAGTGAGATGTCTACCTTCATCTTCTCTAAGAAAAACAGTGTCTAATTCAACGGTTTTTATTGCTAATTCAATAGGAGGTCTATATGTATCTTCGGCGAATCTATACTTCCACCTGCATCTATCAGCAAAGAACCATTCTTGATTTACTACATCCAAAACAATTTTTGCTTTGCGTAAAAA
Source organism: Maratus michaelseni (assembly GCA_963931845.1). Lineage (NCBI taxonomy): Eukaryota > Metazoa > Arthropoda > Arachnida > Araneae > Salticidae > Maratus > Maratus michaelseni. The sequence continues at coordinate 13,398,104 of OZ007587.1, forward strand.
ATCGATTCCCAAAATTGTACGATTATTTTTCGCATTCGGCAGAGCATAAAGTGTTGTTTTAACATCACGACCTTCAATTTTAAAATGAACTTCTGTTTTATAAACTTCGGTAGTGTTTTGTAGCCCATCCGCTAAGACTACGATCATTTGAGTTTTTTCAAACTTCACACCTTAGTCTATTAATAAAGAATACAAAACTTCACCCGCAACGCAATGTGTTGCGCCAGTGTCAGCACAGGCTGTGCCAGAGAGACCATTTATACTTATTTTTACCAATGATGTTGGTGATGTTTGCATATTACATGTACGAAATTCTAGAGATTGAAAGTGCGCTGATACATTTTTAGGAGAACAAGTTGGACACTTGGATTTAATAACTCCCTGGTTTCCACATCCATAGCAACTTAACATTGGCCGATTTAAATTTGAAGGATAATTAATTTTATTTCTCTTGGACTCATTTTGATTGCCAAATTTACCAAACTCATTTCTTTTAAAATCTAAAGGCGTTTTTTCAAAGCGATTAGAATTCCCGACCTCACTGATTTTATTTGATCTCTTTATTTCTACTTTGTGTGACCTCAAATTATCATATAAATCTAACTTTTCAGCTAATTCAACAGGATCTGTTAAATTCTCACATTGGTCTAAATAATGTTCTTTGCAATCAGGGGAACTTTTTTCTTTAATTGATCAGCAATAATTAATTCCGATAGTTTTTCAAAGGAATTTATATTTAATTCGGATAGCCATCCCTCAAAATAGCTTCTAATTTCAAAGTAATATTCTTTCCAGCTAATATCGGTTCGCTTTGGATGTCGATTAAATAAAACTCTAAACCTTCCAGCAGTTAACTTGAACCTCTGCAACAATATATCTTTAATATAAGAATAATCCTCAAAATTTTCTTCCGGTTCACGCGCTATTAATTTACCGATTTCATTTGGAAGGACTCCAATTAAATACGTAATCCACAGTTCTTTAGAAACCTTTAAAAGTTTCATTTGCCTTTCAAAAGTTATTAAAAATAAATTCATATCATCCTTTTCAGGATTGAAATCGGTTAAAACCTTTTTCAAGTCAACGCGGATTGAAGAAGTTTCTAGAGGGTTGCTTGTATTTGCAACAACATCTCTTGTTCCTGTTTCTAACTTGAGCTTCTGTAGCTCAAATTCTCTTTCTTCGGCTAAACGCTTATCTTCCTCAAGAGTCTTTCTTTCTTCTATGATATTTTCTAAAATTCCCTGTACAAAATCTATGTTATCTTTAAATGTCTCACTATTTACAATTTTATCAAGTAATTCGAGGACTTTATCATCGCTACTTATTTGTACTTTTAACTCTGAAGCCAAAGTGATTAAATCAATTTTCTTACCCTTAGAAAGAAACGCCATCATTTGAATTAATTATGTTTTAGCTAACTTCAAACTTAATTTGTGTTACGAATAACTCTTAGCAAAATAATTTAAATCAATTCTTCATATAATAAATAAAATAATGCCAAGCACTCATTTATAATAATAACTTCAATAATAATATAGCTCAGTGCAACTATATAAATGTATAAAATAAAGCAAACGAGTTTATTTTCCAATAATAATTATTAGATATATTTCTCTTATGAATATCTTCATTTAATTCAGATACTAAAATACTTGAAGCTGCAGACGATTTTTCGTATTTCAATTCCAAGGAAAATACCATTCGGGTTGAATAGAATAATTCCAAAATATTTCGATTCTGGACGAATCAAATACAATTTTTCAAAAACTCCTCAGATTCCGGATGAATCAAAAGAAATACTTTTTGCACTTTAGTATCTAAATTTTCTTATTAAACAGTTTAACACAATTTAAAAATAATACTTATCTTCATATCTTGCCTATATTCGGGCCCGACGTTGGGGAGCCAATCTTTGTAACATATTATTTTGAATCTGGGGTGGAAACTATTTTAGTTACAAATAACTTCTTCATAGTTCTTCATACTTGCTAACTTCTTCATAGACTAATAAGTTTAATATTTACAACGTTTTTACATGTTACTATTTACAATATAATTCATTTAATTTAATATTACGGCTTAGCTCAGATGCCTTGTTGGCAACAATCTCTGTAAACATTCTTCTCTTCTGGTAAAGTCTAATTTACTCAGCTTGTCAATTCTTTTGAAAGAAAAAAATGAAAAGAAGAGAAAATATGATGGAGTGAGTATAGTTCGAGCGTTACAGTTCTGATAAATATAGAAAACAAAAATGTTGCTTTTCTACATAAAGATAATGAAAAGTGACTGGTTGTGTTTGGTTTGAGTAGTTTATTGACATATGCTGTCTATCACGGATCTCAACGAAGAATTTAAAATGAATTAGTTTTTTCTTTACTTTGCGCATTCATACTGTTTAAAGAAAGTATCGTAATCCTGCTAAAAAATCAATTATGGAAATAATGGTACAATGTTACATTTTGAGTTTCCCCAAGTCCGTTTTTTCTATTTTTAAATTTATTTTTATGTGTACGCAAATAATAAAATTTCCGCACGTTTTTATGTCCCCAGAGCTCGTTTTTGATGGTTTTTTAGATGATGTTGCTATGTCTGTATCTGTGTGAGTAAAAATACGAAGTGCCCGAAACATGCTTTCGATTGAGCTCTCATTTGGTGAATATGTTACAGGCCACTGTACAAAAACATTTACGAAGTATACATTTTTGAAGAAAACGGCCGATAAATTCGTTATCTAAACCTTTTTTTTTCAATCATTTTTCAACCATTCTGTGACGATAACTGATAAACATTATCTGTTATATCTCAATTAAAATATTTTTATTGCTCACGTTCATCTTATGTCGATACAACAACTATGTTCCAGCAGAACGAGACTTAATTTAGTAAAATCCTCACTTCTTATTTTCTTTTTACTCATAATAAAATATTTTGCAAAGTTTTGTTTAAAAAAAAAAAGAATTTACTAGCGTGTGGAAATGCATATAGTAATTTTTTAGAAGAAGAAAGAAAAACATCTACATTTAAAAAAAAATTAAACGAAATACTTTTGCAAAATACGTTAAAATTTACTAAAATAGTCCCTTTTTGTAGGGGAAAAGGGTTGTAATTCTCATACTACTGCCATGACTGCTAATGTTTAACGTCAACATAGGCTGTTAATCCAAATACGGAATATTAGCTCTATAATTTTAATTGAAATATTTTAGTAGAATAAATTATTGTGTTATATAAATTTCAGATAACTTTTGGATTACCTGGTATATGAATGCTATAAAGTGTCTATAAATTAGTCTATAAAGTGTTCGGAAAGTCGAGTGGAGAGTTGCTGCAGATTTTTTGGTTTAGTCTGCATCATCAACCACCTTCCAGAACGAGTTGTGACATTTCGTTATTATCGCACGGTGTAATGGTCAAAAATTGAAAGAACCAGAACACAAATTTCCCTTTATGGCTTTTTCCGAGTTAGCTAAAACACGCCTGTGTTCCTTTTTGCTAGTATCACAATGCGAATTTTGGATTGTGAATGAACCTGAGAAGACATAACACTTGGGGTGAATGCCAAGAGAAAGAAAACAGCCATAAACAATAATTACAGTATGATTTCATTGTAATGAGAACAGCTTTGTGTACAATCCTAGTAAAAACAAAAAACACACCACCCTATATTATTTCATCATCAAATTATCTCGGAGAGTTACGAGAGGTACCGTTTTTACTTTCTGAATACAAATGCAATTTTTGAAATAATGCTATTTACATATTAAACATTGCACCAACTTCCGTTTTTCAAATAGTAGCATCCACTTTTGACGTTGGGAACCATTGCTCTAGACCAATGGTTTATAACGTCATTTTCAACATTTTTGCAACGCTCCACCTAAACATATCTAAAATTCTGATGCCCCTCTCACCTATCTCTCTCTCCTCTGAAACATTCAATTCTTATTGCCGAAACGTCAGTGAAGGATCACTGAGGATACGCGAAAAGTTTTTGGTTTCCGTCTGTTTGTTTGCTTGTTCCACGATAACGGCCTCAAAAATAGTTCGATTAGGTTGATTTTTGGTAGGTGTGTTGGCGAGATACCCGGATTTAGATATAGTTTTTGGTTAAATTTGGTTCATTCGTTCGAAAAACACAGAACATTTTCGCTTTAGTCATAATGCTTTTCAATGGGAAGTCGATTTTTAAATTTTAACAATCGTCGAAAGGAAAATGACGCATTGAAATAATTAATATATTAAATTATGGATGCTAAATTTCTGATATGGGGATCTTAAATTAATCCGATTGCTGTAAAATGTGCCAATAATTTCTTAGAACTTCGAAATTAATTTAGTAAATTATTCAAAATTTTTACGCATCAAATAGAGAGATATAAAACATTTTAAGTTCTCATTTTTTACAAAAATATCCAATGTATTTCTTTTTTTCTTTCTTTCATTAAATGGTTGTTTAGCAGCTATATTTCAAAGAATATATAAAAGAAAGAAAATTGCAGTAAATTGCATTACTTTGACGCATTATTTTATTAACACAATAGCTTATTTTCGGGCGATTTAAGTTTTTTAAATGCTTTTTCTAATGAAATAGATGACGATTTATTTTAAATACTAAAGAAAGATTACCAAATCGGTTTTCCAAACGAAAACTATAAAAACGTTGAATGTGTAAATTGAATATCATAAGAGGAATTTACATTTGTATAAGTTCACTTAATACACGAAATTTTACTCAAATTCAGCAACATATGATGATGTTTAGTGGTTGAAAATAAGTATTCTTTTAAGGATAGAAATCTCCTGTACAAACAGATGGTTAATCTAATGAAATAAAGGTACTTCTGCATTATCCCGTCGACTCTTTTTCATAACAAAAAATTATCACCAAACTGTAACACCAAATAAACAAATGGAATAATGTTACCATTAGAATTTTAAATAAATACAAGAAATTTGAACTGCCCTACACACTAATGTGTCAACTTAGTAAGCTTAAACAATAAACTTTACAATATATTAATGAAAACAGAACAAAAAATATTGTATATTTATTTATTTATATTATTTTTCTTAATTATACCCCTTTAGTCTGGTGAATAAATGTTTGTGACGTCAGTTGAAACTGATCTATTGTACGTAAGTATGCATCGCAACATTTTTTCAATGCTTTTTCTCTTTTTAATATCATGACACCGCCGTTTAAGGGCACAATTGTTATTTTAATTTAAGAAATAACTAATAAATCAGTAAAATATAATGAAAAATACAGGTAAATGTCGATTAAATATCAACTTGATGACATAGCAAATACGTGTAACGCTTCTGACGTCAAATGAATGTTACGCCATGGTCATGCATTTTTGGCCTAAAATCCTATCGTTTGGCGATTATTTTTTGTTATGAAAAGTGGTCGAAGAGATAATGGAGAAGTACCGAAATAAATTACCAGAAAAAATTATATGTATATTTTTAATAAATTCACTAAATCGCACTTTCTAGCAAGCATAAAAAAAAATAGTGGTGAATTTTCCAAAATCACGTTCGGCGCCTATACCAAATTAATGTATTGTAACGAAAATATTTTGGAAAAATCATGAATTGCACTCATGAAATTAGGCGTAATTTTCAAGATAAACACTGACTACTTATGAAAGAGTGTATTTATAAAACTATTTCTACTTTTATACTGATTCTGTTAAGAGTGTTTGAATGATCAACAGAAATCGATTCTTACACAGATAAGATTTAACACTATCAGAAATTAAACAAACAAACAAAAATTGAATGAAAGAAACACGTGAGATTAAATGTAAGAGAAAATGCATTTTCCTTTTTTCAAATATTGTGATTACTGTATCGAAAAAACTCCGCTCCACATTCATGACTGCATATTGCGAAATAGCATGAATGAGAGGAGAACGTGAATTCTATCGCTTCCTATGTTGTGTGAAAAACAAACACACTTGTCGGAATATTAGAGATTCGGCCTTACACAGTAATTCAATAAACAGATAACGCACGAGAAAGGTCTGATTGCCGACAATGCTATCATTTCCGGACAAGAGGGAAAGGTAAAGTTTGAGGTCAAATTGCGTCAACATCGATTGCAAAAAAAAAAAAGATTTAAATTTTAAATCTAATAAGAAGAAATGAAAATGCAAATCAGAAGATTTTTATATGATAATGAAGAAAGGAAAGTTTTTTCAACTAAGTTAATCATATTCAATAATTGGAGTATCATAGTTGAGGTATTCCAACAGAGCGAAAAATGTCCGGGTCAGGATTCGAACCTGGATACATTGGCTTGCCGTGCCAATGCTCTTCCTGCTGAGCTATCCGAGCGATATCCTAGCTGACATAATTCACTCTTACTTGTTGGACATGGCTTCGAACTGCAGCGCTAATTCCATTCATCCGAACTATAACTATAGCATTTATGTGATGAAAGTGTGATAGAATATGGAAACGCCTGTATACCATGTAATTAGGTCATAATGAATAGAGGAAAGTTTTTTCAAATAGGTAAATGATAAGAGATGTAATCTTCTCAATTGGGCTAAAAAGTCTTAGCCAGGATTCGAACCCGGGATCCCTTGGCTGAAGCTGCCAATGCCCACCAACTGAGCAATACCGGACGAATATAACTGAACCAATTCACCCAATTAACCTTAATGATCATAACATCTGGTCTGATATCTGAATCAGCACAACAGATAGACCAAATCACAGGTAATGGGACCTCCAGTAAACGCTGGAAACATGATTACACAAGATTAATTTTGACACAATTATTCTATTTGATAAAGAAATCATATGAGATGTAATTCTTAGGTAAATCATATTCAATAGTTGGAGTATCATAGTAGAGGTTTATTCCAGCAAAGCGAAAAATGTCGGGTAGCTCAGTAGGAACAGCATTGGCACGGCAAGCCAAGGTATCCAGGTTCGAGTCCTGGCCGGCATGTTTTTTGCACTGTTGTAATAAATCTCAACTATGACACTCCAAACAATGAGTATGATTTTTATTATATGTTTTATACAGTAAAGCCTGTGAAAATGAAACCTGTCTACAAAGAAATCCTGCCTTAAACGGAAAAATGCTTGGTACCTATGAAAAAAATACAATGTAATCACATCAGACGAAGTAATTACTAAATCGAAAACCTAAAATAAAAATGAATGGTTTCCGGTTCTTTGCTGTTTTGTAAGGAGGTTTTACGGTATTATCATTTTTAATAAAACTAGGAATAGGATAAAAATGAACCAGCCTTCCTCAATCGATTTTCTCGTGAGCCTTTTCTTTTCTTTTTCTTTCCTTCTTTTTTTTTTTTTTTTTTTTTTTTTTTTGGCCCTGAGTGAATATTTACATAAAAATTAACATACACATTCTAAATTATGCAACAGCATATTAGAAAGGCAGTAATAGAATATACATAAATTGTACAAAAAAGGTAAAACTTTTTGTAAGATAACATTTTATATTTTCACGCCAAATGCATTCTTCAAATGAGAATCATGAATACACCATTCCCGTAAACTGTCGCAATAACCCATATACTGTCCAGAAAAAAGGTAGAATTGTAATGTTTGTAAAATCTTTAATATACTAAAAGGTGGTTATTCCACATTGATATAAAAAGTGTAATTATGTATATGACGTCAAACCAAGGGAAGATAAACCATTATTAAATGTTTTTTTGGAGAACAACATGCATTAAAAAAATAATAATAACAGGCATTGCTGTAAAAACTCTGCGTAGTGAGTAAATATACTCTAGCTGGATAGTGCGTGGGTTAAGAGCGGTAATCTTAAATCTTCGCTATTTAGTCGCTATCTAGTCATTTTACTCGAATATAGCGCAAAATATCGCGAAAATTTCTGTTGTAGATTACAGAAAATAGTTGTATACTGATCACATTGTTCATGATCCAAGTCTAATTTTTAACACTACAGAATTACAATGAATTTTAAAGGTGTCATATTATTTTATGTGTTAAAAAAGAAAGTAGGTCGAAAATATAGTATAAAAAAGTATCTATTTTAAGAAATGCCGATAATGTCATCTTTTCCGCAATTATCAGAGAAGAACAGAAAATTTAATTACTTGACAAGCACAATGAATTTTATTTTTCTTAGTTATTTTATATAGTTAATGTAGAATAATATTTATAAGTTAATAATTATTAAAAGTGAGAAAGAGAATAAAAAATTATTTCGTAGGCGCTTCTTTTTTGGTCATATTCACATACTTAAAAAAATGGTTATAAAATTTTAATGATGATTAAAATTCAAAAACAAATGTTGCAACTTTCGTAAATTACAAAAGCAATCCATAAAAGTTGTATAAATAGTTCTAAAAATCGCAGATTCTAAAAATTGCAGTATGAAATTGTTTACACTAAAGTTATTTAGTGACGATTTTATATAAAGATACTTCTCTATATAAAATTGAAGAAAAAAGATACTTCTCTATATAAAATTGAAGAAAAAATATACTTCATTTCTTCTTCTTTTTTCTTCCCTTGACAGACTGTCAACATATTTGCTCAAATTTGTTCGTTTTTTAAATTTTTAATAATTTTTAATTAACCCTTGATTACTTTTCAGTTTGTTATTTTTAGTTACACCAAACATCAGTTTGCACTTCAGTGTACAGAGTAAGTTTTAAAATATCTATCATATAAGTAAGACTACTTTATATTCATACAAACTAATTAAAGCCAATTTTGACTATCTTGTAGCCCCGAAAAAAACCGAGGTTTAAGGCTGGAAGTTTTCTTGGAACTAGAGATGACAATTATTAAACATAATTTCAAATTTCACGTATTTCTTGTTAATAGGTTTTGAGCTATGGAAAAAAATTGTTTTTCACTTTCATAATCAAATAAAAGAAAACTTGCCCATTATGAAAGCTATTTTTGTTTGGAGAAAAAAAAGAGTTATAGAGACCAGTGGCGTAGCGTCAGGGGGGGCACGATCATTTTAATACCAGTATAATTATATACTACATTTAGCCTTATTTAATCTTTGGACGGTATGAATTAAATAAGGCCAAATATAGTATATAAAAATACTGGTACTAAAGTGGTTCGTGCCCCCCTTGACGCTACGCCTCTGATAGAGACGAAATTTCTGATACAGTGAGATTATTATTAAATGACTTTATGAATTATACATCTATATCTATAAAAGTTTGCACTACCAAAAAAAGAAAATGGGATTTTTAAATCCAAACCGAAAAGTTAAGTGGGATGTACGGAAACTGGGGTTATATTTGAAGAGAGACTCTTACAAGTACTGCGCGAATCACACGAAACCTGTTTATATATAAATTACATTATATACGTGTACGTGTACGTGTGTATGTGGGTGTTTGTTTCATAGGTTAAAAAATATTGAAATTGCAAACAACGTTAATTTTAAATATCTAAACATTTTACGTCTAAAGCAAGTTATTAAAATTAAAAAAAGACATTTAAAAATCAGACATTTACTGAAACTTAAAAACAAAAACAATATTACAAAATAAAATAAATTAAAGTAGACCTTTCAAGCTCTGTACGAGCTCCTCATCAGTACAAATGTCATTCGAAAACCGAAGCTGATGTTTACACACATTAAAGAATACGCCATTTTAATTAAGATTTAGATTAATTTAGACCACCGCTACTTCGTTGAAAACTCGGCGCGCTGCGGTATCGGAAGTCCCTTCCTTTTGTTACCGACCGGAACGGTAGTAACCCCGATCACGGAAGATGCCACTGGAAAAATTTTAAAGCTAAATTCAACAAGTTTAAGACATCGAACAGCAGCTCCGGGTAGAGTGGGAGCGTTTAATACATCGGACGACTGCGGCGGCTTCGAGACCTTTATAGTACATTTTTTTTCAGTTTTAATAAATGTCTGATTTTAAAATTACTTTTTAATTTTAACACTAATTTTGCTCTGACTTATTCCCTGATCACAAAATCTGTAGTCAAAACCTACATACTGCTTTAGAAACTTGAAAATTTGTATACAGTGTATGTTTCGCATGTAAATAAAGGAATAAATTCAAAATCAAATAAATTTTTATTAGATGATATTCAAAATTCGAAAGTTAATTCCAAATTGAACCAATATTGATACCCCCTTGAATAGAAAATAATTCAGATTTTGAGCTACACTTTTACTCACGTAATTAAAAAAAAAATGTATTAATATCCAGCAAACTATACTTCAGACTAAAACTAAACTTCGTTTTGCATGAGTTCGAAGGTGTATAATAATAATAAAAAAAATCATTCATTATGGCATTCACTATCTAATATACCACCTTTATTCTATGTCTATTTTAGGTATACTTAGAAGCTTTAAATCATAGACACACAATGGTTTTTTAATATATTTTATGTGAATCAAGAGAAAAACCAGAAGTCAAGCATTTGTTTAATCTGTTTATTGCTTTTTCTTGGAATAAAGCCAAATTTAATTGCTGATAAAAAGTCATACACTCGATGAAAATAAAGTATTTGTACCAGATCAAAAGCAATTATGTGAAAAAAGAAATATATTTACAGTATTTTCTTAACAACGAAAACAAATGAAATTTTAAATAATCACAAGTTGCTTTCTTGTACTGAATTCGGAGTCCCGTAATTTAATATGTATGAAAATAATTCTGTAAACAACTATTTAGATTTGAACTTTGTATGCTTTATATTGAATACTGAATTGAAACGTGATCTTATTTTAAATAAAAATCTGGAAAAAGTATGAATCGGAATATATTTTTTCAACACTTTTTCCCATGCCTATTAAATGCTGGACTCGATTCAACACAGGAAACAAACTTGTCATTTTTAAGCTTTTTGTTTTTCTCTTAATTAAGTGTAAGTAAAGTATAAAGTATTTACAGAACTTTTTCTCATGGTTATTGAATGCCGGACATAGAATTCGATACAGGAAAAGAACTTGTCTTATTTAAGTTATTTTTTTTTCTTCTTCCACTTTTTTTGTCAAAAGACTATTCCAAAGAGAACTTGGTTTCTTTTGTTCACATGAGTTATTTTCATTTGGTGAATTTTCAGAGCTGTATTTTTAAAAACACTTTAAATATGAGTTAAATGCATTTGGAGATTTTGTCCATATCTAGAAAAAGATTTGAAAGTTGAAAATGTTAAAATAAGAATATAACCATTACTTGTCATCAAGAATAATTTTTCTCACCACGAAATACATAAATATATAGCAGTTTGTCATTATTTAGCAGAACTGAAATCAGAATTGGCAAACATGTGATTGTTTTTACTAAGTTTTTTAGGTTTTAGGTCTTCTGCTTGAACAACATATTTTCTCTATAGTTTTTATCGAATTTTGAAAAAATTTCGATTTATCCACTATTTCTGTCATTTTTATAAAAATGGTCATAATTTTTTTTTTGCCACAAAATCCAAAATATTTTAAACACTATTGTGCAAATTAAAAGAAATTATAATTATTTTTAATAGCATATTAAAGTATATATATGTTATGGTCAATATGATTAATTCTGTTATTATTAATAATAACTGCGGCCATTATTAATAATAACCATTTATTATTAATAATGACCGGATTAATCATATTGACAGTAACATATATATCCTAATTGGGTTGATAAAACTCTATTTCTTTTGGGTGTGCGTGCATAAAAAAATGTTATTTTATGTGTTTACAAATTGATGAAGTATGAGCTGGAATAATTATATAATTTAGGAGCAAAATATTTGTGCATTAATATTGCTTTTTAGAGAGTTTTCTTATAAGCTTGTTTTGGTAATTAAAAATAACAATAAGCACCCATTTATCCTAATTAACAGAAAATTAATCATTAATTATTTTACATTTTTCAATAATTTCACTCATAGTAAAAATTCTGCCAAAACAAGCTCTATTTTTTATAATTTTTAATTACCTAAAAAAACCAATACTTTTGGTTTTTTGGGTTTTAATCGTGAGAATTCGGTTAAAAATCAGAATAAATAGCTTTCTTCTTGGGGATATTTTTTTACCCTTTTTATCGCGACATTTTGCTTGTTCTTTTTCATAACAGTTCTTGAATGGAAACTGTATTTATTGTTATTACTATTATTATTATTATTATTTCTTTTTTCATAGCCCGCGTTTAATTTATTTTCTTTCGCAGTGTACGCATACAATAAAGAAGTTATAATGATTTCTGGACAGAAATCACAATGATATTAAGAAATAATACAAAAAATGAATTACAAGAAAATTTCCAGGAAAGGAAAATCAACTTCTAAATTGTAAAATTTTTATCTTGCCTATATTTTTTACTGTAAAAATCATTACTGATCATTATTATCTGTGTTATAGAGCAAAAAACATGTTTGTGAGTAACGCTGATGTCAAATTTACGGTGTCAACACCTGACACCGTTTTTTTGACCAATTTTTTTTAAACTACTAATCCTCACGAAACTTTAATTTTTACATCGTCTAATAGGGAATAAATACACTGTTAAATTTGTGTTTTATTTATACTGTTTTATTTCTTGCTTAATGAAGTTTTAATCTCGTTATGGAATATTAGCTGGAAACAATTGCTAAACTTTTTATAGTGTTTAAAATGCAAACAAATTAATATTTTGTAATCGCCTGCAAGCAATAGAAATAGATTTTTATAAAAAAATCATGCTTGAAATTTAATTTAAATGCTATAATAAATGAGTAAATTGCGATAAAGTTTTCAAATGCAGTAGCAAAAATCGTAAAACCGAAATTTCAGCGTAAATTATCGCCATTCGCAAAATGACGTCAGCGTTATGAACGGACACGTTTGTCCTTTATAATATAGATATAAATAGTTCGGAATTTTTTACCGGTTAATATTCCATAACAAAATTATATCTTCATCAATAAACAAATAAAACAAATATAAACAAAACACAAATTTAACAGACATGTAATCGAACTTCGCGCTTAAAGAACTGAAATGACCAGAATCAAAAAAGACTGCTGTACATAAAAAAATCTTTGGCGATTTCTTCGGCTCTTAACTCCTGGGATGCGGCTAATAGAGGAGCATCGCTTTTAATACATTTCAAAACTTTATTTGAATACATTAGTAATATTTTTAATATAAAAGTGTTTTTTCATGTTGTTAGTGTGCAATCTTAAAAAGTATATTAAATGTAAGAAATCTTTTAGAATTTTCCATTAAAAATAAAATAAAAATGGTTTCCACCTACATCCTGGAACCAGGGTTGAATCCCCTAGTTATTAATAATTATTATAATTTGATAGCAAATATTTACTCCATAAATTAAATATATTTTTTGTATTGATTTATTTAATAAGGTAATCAAAATTATTCAAAAAGGCCCATAGCTGCCAACATGCCGATTTTCTCCGTAGCATTGTGTCAATTTGAACTGGGTCAAACAAACATGTTTTAAACCGGAAATTTATTTAATAAAAAAAAAAAAAAAGATTGTTATTTTTTTGTTGTTTTACAAAACGTGCTTGATAACACGTGAAGATACCGGTACACTGCTACGGAGAACATCGGTATGTCGGCAGCTGTGATTTATATATTTTTTACTGTAAAAATAGATGTTAATGATCAGGGCTTTACAAATTTGATAAAATCTAGTAGGCAGCAAAAAATTCTAGTCGCGATTAAAAATATTTACCCCCACACCCGCGCCACCGTTATTGATTCCTCCCCGAAAAAGTTTTTTTTTTTTTTTAACACTTTCCAACCTAGTTGAAAAGTGTTTATGACTTCGGTTTGTCTGGCCGTCTGGCCGTCTGGCCGTCTGGCCGTCTGGCCGTCTGCCGTCTGCCGTCTGCCGTCTGCCGTCTGTCCGTGCTCTAACTCCCGTAAATATGCTCGGATTGCCCTGCAAATTTTATATGTTATAATCGTTATCTATAGCATGTTCCCTATTTCAACGGAAGTGTGTAGCACTTATAGTTTTTTTACAGGGACACTCAAAAGAATTCCGTTACATTGCGGTCTATGGGGAAAAATCATTTGCGGTTTATTTAAATAATGTTTCAATACTTTAAACGCATTGAAATTTATATATATCACTAAGGTGCATTAGAAGAAGCTTAATATGGAATAGGGTGTGCATAGCACTTATACTTACTTTACAGGGACAGTCAAAAGAATTCCGTTACATTACGTCTATGGAGAAAAATCGTCTGCGGTTTATTTCAATAATGTTTCACTATTTTAAACGCATTGAAATTTATATAAGGTTCATTACAAGAGACTTACTACAGAATAGTGTGTGTATAGCAGTCATCGTTCATTTACAGGGACACACAAAAGAATTCTCTACTGTATGTTAACAATAATTCCTGGAAGTGCGTTTTAAGTTACTGAATGCGATTTTAATTTTAAATCGCTTTTTGTATATTACGTGGTGTGTATAAATTCTGTAGATCCTATACAGGGAAGTACAAAAGTTCGGGAACACATTTCCGTATTATTTAACTCCAGACGGAGAATTTTAAACTGTGCTACGTGTTTCCTAACTGAACTAAAATTTAGCATCCTATGTAGTATATATACAAATCTATAGATCCTATACAGGGCTGAATAAAGTATTCGGATTACTTAGATGTTATCTTTTAGCTTATAAAAGAGTATGATTCGTAAAATTATTTTGGAAGCGTTGGAAAGTGTTACATAATCTATGCTTGACGCATGATTTTTCGTTCTTGTTTAAGAATTAATTGAGAAAAAAAACAATAACAAACAATAACAAGCATAGTTTAGAATTATTAGTTACACAGCTTAGAATAGTACTCAAACTTTGTGTAAACCACGTTTCGTATTGGAAATTATCAAAATTATATAGCTCTAAAGAAAAAATAAAAATAAATAAAAAGAAAGAAAGAAATACTGTAAAGGCTGAATTAATGACATTTAGGGAAATGCTTATTGCCAATTGCTTTAAATGCCCGGGTAGTTCAGTGCTACAAAAAATCTATATCTGATGACGTGCATTTTTTTCGCATTGTATCAAATTTTAGGAGCTACAAAGTCTGGGTGAACACTATTTCTTCCTGTTTTATTGAAACCTGCCACAACCCCCCTCCCCTGCTTTACACACACACACATACAAATTCATGCAATTACATGGCATGCTAACAGGCTAGAGCGGGAAAGAATGGCGTTTTCTGTGCATGAGATGGAAAATGCCTTGTATATTTACATTAAAAGTATGAGAAAAGATGAATATCACTGCTTGCCCCGCACTTAGAGGGGTGGGGGAGACAAAAAATTCCGTTTGTGCTTATTTCTTAGTTCATTTTTTGGAAAAAAAAAGAAAGAAAAAGAAACAGTTATTTTCAAAGAAACAACAACAACAACAACAAAAATCTGCCGGTTTAAATAATTTGGTTGTCAGATGAAAAAAAAAAAAAAAGGAAAAAAAAAACTTGGTCGTATTTGTCAAGCCCTGTTATTGATTAATAATAATTATAATCCTTTAAAACAGTTTTTTGACAAATAAATTAATAATATTTGTATTCAATTATTTAATGAGCTGTAAAAAATTATCCGAAATGATAGTTTTTGGAACTATATAAATATATAAATTTTTAATGTCATTTTTATTTAGATTTTAAGGTTTTACACTTATTTTCTTAAAATCAGTAATGCATATTTATGTTCACACTTCTTAATAAAATAGTAATAATAATAATAAATGTGTTTTCATGTATTAACTCATAATCCATAAATCCAGATTAAAAAAAAAAAAAAAACTTGGTCGCATTTGTTATTGATTACATCTCCATATTGTAACAATTATTAACTGAAATATATATATTTTAGAACGATACTCTTTCTAGCAGATATGAAACAAAATTTATTCTGGTTTTGGAATTTTTAATAATCGTATGCTATTTTACAGTTATTAAAGGAAGAGAAAAAAATGGTTTTTGTTGAAAAACTGGTGAAAAGGTAATTTGCATCAGGGATTTTATTTAAATTTCTCAATCTAGACGTAAGAAATATGTGCACTATATGTCTACAATTTTATTACTTGAAAAACTATTAAGTGAAATTAGTACTCATATGTGTTTCAGTAACGTAGAATAATTAAGAATCGATCCATAGAAGTAGTGAATTTTAATATTTATATATCAAAATTAACGAAATTTCGTATTAGATTTTCTTTTAATCACTTTATATCAAGGATTTTATTTAAATTTCTTAACCTACACGTAATAAATATGTGTATGACTACAATTTTATTACTTGAAAAACAAATATCACTTAATATTTACGTAGCATGTGTTTCAGTAACGTAGAATAATCAAGAATCGATACATAGAAGTAATATAATTTTAATATTTATTAATCAAAATTAACAAAATTTCGTATTAGATTTTTTAAATAATTTTAAATCAGGGATTTTATTTAAATTTCTCAACCTAGACGTAATAAATATGTGTATTATATGACTACAATTTTATTACTTGAAAAATTAATTTCACTTAATAGTAGTGTAGCATGTGTTTCAGTAACGTAGAACTATCGGGAATCGATAAAAATAAGTAATGAATTTTAATATTTATTTATGACAATTAACGAAATTTTTTAAAAATCATTTTTAATTAAAAAAATAAATTTTAAAATAACAAATAATACAGAAATATTATTATTCATCTATTTGGATTTTCCTTAATTTATTATGTAAATGTCTTTTTGTGCAAAAACAAATATTAAAATTTGTATTAAGAAGATCTTATGAAATGAAAGAACATTTTTAGGTGCGTTCGTAATTATATAAATACGTAGCACCTATAGTCGTCGTTTGGTCCGTCCGTCTGTCCGTCCGTCTGTCTGTCTGTCCGTCTGTCTGTCTGTCCGCATATAACAATGCAAAAACTACCCAACCAAATGGTTTGCAATTTAAAATATATTATCTTTGCAGAATTTTTTCGAGACATTTCAAATTTTATTAAAATCGAATCAAAACTTTAGGAGATATTAATAAAAATATTTATTAAGAAATTTGATTTTTTTTTAAAATCGGTGCTTTCTTGTTAGAGGAGCTTCCGATGGATGTTAAATCGTCAAGCGACCGAGATACTTATTTTATTACAGAAATTAATCTGCAGACGATATAATTCATTTCACAGAATAAAAAATCATCAAGATCTGAATATTTATATAACTAGCTGATACATATATATCTGAATATTTATATATATAACTAGTTAAGATATTTGTATGAACAGTGTCATAAAATATATACTTAACTAGCTGTTTAACCCGTTCTACGCACAGGATATCATGAATTTAATTCTAAAACGTGCGTACGAACGCACCTCGTTTGTAACGTTTGACGTACAATTTCCAACTTGTTTTTTCTTCTTGCAGTAGTTTGAATTCATTTAAATGTAATTCAATGTGCATGAGAATAAATTACTTCAATTCTTTAGAAATGTTCCATATAAAACTTGTAAACGTTTCAGGGAGTATTTTACTCTGAGACGTTTCACTTACCCATCATAGGTAGCATAGGGTAAGTCTTGTATCGTTTTGAAAATCGAAAAATAAAATTTGACGTATTTATATGCTTCAGACACTGGAGATTACGAAAAACATATTTTTAGAAAAAAAATTTGCCGTCCGTCTGTCTGTGTGTGTGTCTGTAAACTCTCTACCTCCCAAACAAATGGAAATAGAGACATGAAATTTGGTATGTACTTATTATGTAATAATGAAAAGAAGCTTATTGAATTTCAGTAACCTCGATTATCTGGAATTTTTTTTCGGACTTTCGAAATATTCGTTCTGATAAAAGTTATATAAAAAATTTCGAAATTGTTTATTTTAAGGAATGAATATAAAAGAAAATAAAAAATCATAAATTTTGCGTAAAGATTGAAGCCGATCGGATAATGAGTTGCCGAGATTGTAATTATATTTCCACACTCTTCGATTTTTCATGACCCTGTATTTCATTCAAATTTCACTTCAAAGATATATTTTAATTGGAAATGAGACGCTTAATCCGACGCAGTAAACCGTTAGTTAATACGATTGTCAATTTTGGAGTTATAAGGATGTTTCTTTACGCAATTCAGTAGTAGAGCATTTAAAGTTTATGACGTCATCAAGCCACGATGTTATTCGAATTGCAATGCATTTTGTAAATAGTTTACACATGTTTTATTTTCATATTTTATACTATGCATATCATGATATCCAACGACTAGTTTATATTCTAACTAAATAAAAATAAATGTGTCCAAATTAAAATACAACCTGAAAAATTAATCACACACTGCACTGTAAAAAATGACCAATGTTTCTTATTTTATGAAAATATACTATAATCACGAACGAAAATATAATAGAATCTTCTGAGTTATCCGAAATTCCGAGTAGCGTGTTCCATTGTCTTTTGAATCCCCAGAAACCAATACCTTTCCAAAATTCAAAGAATTATTTATAAAAACAAAGTATATTTCGCTGCCCGTATTTTTCAGAAACGTTTCCGAAGGGTTTTTATAGTGTATTAATGAGTGTCCTCAGCCTGGAATACCTGTTTTTCGAATGCTATCAATTCTCAAGTAAACATTTTCATGCTCAAAAAATATGTTTAACAGACAAACATGCAAAATTAACAGCGTTAACAATAACATTAAAATTAAGATTATTTCTTTACTCTTTCATGTATAAATTAACTTATGCGGCTGAAAACGTTTACTTGAGAATGGATGATATTCGAAAAACAGGTATTCCAGGCTGAAGACACTAATTAATACGAAATAAAAACCCTTCGGAAACGTTTCTGAAAAATACGGGCAGCGAAAAATATTTTGTTTTTATAAATAATTCTTTAAATTTTGGAAATGTATTGGTTTCTGGGGATTTAAAAGATAAAGGAACACGCTATTCGGAATTTCGGATAACTCAGAAGATTATATTATATTTTCGTTCGTGGTTATAGTATATTTTCATAAAATAAGAAACATTGGTAATTTTTTACAGTGTGTAAACAAAATAGAAATTTTTCTTAATCATGGAAAATATACTATAACTACGAACGAAAATATACAGTAACCTCTTCCAAGTTATTAACGATTCCGAAAAGCATTCTTTATCGTTAGAAACCTCAGAAAGCATTATATTTTGAAGATTTAAAGAAACATTTATAAAAACAAAGTTTTTTTTGCTACCACTGATTTTCGGAAACGTTTCCGAGTAGTTTTTATAGTGCATTAATCCGTTTTCTCAACATAGAATATGGGTTTTTTGATGCTATCCATACTCAGTTAAGCATCTTCATGTTCAACAAACATGTTTTACAGACAAACATGATAAATTAACAGCATTAACATTAACATTAAAAGTAATATTATTTTGTTACACTTGCATTGATAAATTCAATTGAGGGGGGTCGGGGCAACAGAGTGCCAAGTCACATTTTTGAACTTCTGAGATATATCAATTTGAAAATTTGATCAAATACTCAAATCAAGATATATAACCTAAAGTTTTTTCGCCAATGTCTTAGTAACATTTGAGATTTCTGAGTAACAATATGGCATTACTTTAATGATATTGCAATTATATTTTTTGTAAATTAGCTATCTTCATTGGGGGCATAAACATCTGGGGTAAAAACGAAACCGGTCACCTATGTTGCCACAAAGTGACATTAGAAACAAATTATATGTTGGATATTATAATTTACAATATTAAGCAACATGTTACAGTGTTATATTTATTTCACCAAAAATGTGGCTTGGCACTTTCTTGCCCCGACCCCCTCAATTACGCAGCTGAGACAGTTTAATCGGAAATTAATAGAATCCTAAAAATCAATATTCCGGTTCGTGAAAACTGATCAATACACTATAAAACCTACCCGGAAACGTATCCGAAAATCGGTGGCAGCAAAAGAAACTATTTTTTTATATAAATGGTTTTTAAATTTTGAAAATGTATTGATTTCTAAAGATTCTAATGATAGAGAACGTTTTTCGGAATCGTGAGTTACCCAGAAGAGGCTACTGTATATTTTTGTTCGTGTTTATATTATATGTCCGTATACAATCAACGAATACAGATACATAGATTAAGAATATTTTTTCTTTTTTTTTTAGAGAGCAGGAAGATTGCACGTTTCAATTGTTTTAGGGCTTTGTTGCAATTACCGCCCACGCTATAGAATGTATTGAAAATGGTGACTTAAATATGGTTAAAACTTATGATTGCAGCTCACAGTTTTAAGTGAGAAAAAGAACATTTATAATAAAAAAATATTCAATTTCGTCGGAATGCGTACATTTTTTCTGCTAAATGGGCAAACAGGTAGATCAAAGTCTAAAAGACATTGAAACTATTTTGAAAAATATTAAAAACAATAACGAACATAAAATAATAAAAACAGAAATATCACCTGCCTAAACATATATTTTTTCACGAATTTATCTTTTGAAATTACGTCATATGGAAGAAGTTAACTTCACATTTTAAATCAATAATTATATTGCCACTTATATGTTGCATACAGCAAATTATTTACATAAAATTAGATTGCGTACAAACATTTGGCGTTAAATAAAATGAAAGGTTTATTTTTTAAATTAGCCTATTATCTTGTTCGTGACTTTGCCTGCGAAGTTCAGTGATTAAAAAGGAGATAATTTTCGGTTTTCAATTCTGCATTTGAAGAAAGATGTCAGTTTTTATTGCTAGTTCAAATCAAAATTCCATCTAATATTTACAGTTATAGAAATCTAGAAGGTTAGAAAAACCTACATTAATAAATAGTTTATTTTACACTTTTAATTATTGATTAATTAAGGTTGAAATCGTCAGCATTTCTAGGTTAAAACTTAACAAATTGCTCATCTTTATATATATATATATATATATATATATATATATACATAGAAGGAATTTATATAGAAATTTTTTACTCAGCTTAACATTCTTTGAGATTAAAGTACCAATTTTCATATGACCTTTTATTCAATTTAAATATTAATTTAAAAAGTCTGTAAAATGAAAAATCGCACCTCAAATTTTTTATCTTATTTTATCTATTTATTTATTTATTAGTAATTATATTTATGACCATTAGGCAAAATGTAATATTTATTTTTAATTAAAAAAAAAAAAAAAAAAAAAATCAGACCACATTACGGGTTTTAAGTCCAAAGTTTCTACTCTTTCCTTTCTACTACTACCCTACTCTTTCCGTTTCTACTCTTTCTTTACTCGAGCTTCCTCAGACCTTTTTTTTAATTAAATTCGTTATCAATCTTTAATATTAAAATATCGCTAGTCTAGTAAATTATCAATTAAATATTTGTTTTGAGGGCATAAAAAAATCCAAACTATGCTGAAGGTACCAGTGATCAAATGCCAATGACAATGGTTTTAAGTGATAACTTTTACCCAAGACATTTTTGTCGCTCATATTTCAATGAGAGTGAATCTTTGAGTTTTAGCGTAATTATTTGAGCACTATGACGTAAAGCTGTACTCTCTGTAACAAAAATGGCAAAATTAATTTAAAGACTAAATGAAATGCTGATGGAAATACTGAATTTCAATGTGTGTATAACATATTTTTTATGTGTAAAGGGAATGTGATGTATGTCAATTATCTTTTTAAGTTTATATTATTTTAAAATGTAGATTATTTTGTATGTTCACATTGATAAGATATCTCAAATGATTAGATATTGCAGATGAATAGTTAGAATTTTGATTACATGGAAGTTACTTGAACACATTGTTTACACATTCATATCTCACACTTAGTGGCACAAACTCAAAAAAAATTAATATTATTTTTCTCATATGACTTTACATAGCCTCCACTGATTTTACATCTTGAGATAATAGCTCATACGGGGATAAATAAATTACGTATAATACTATATACAAAATTTGTGAATTATTTCCAGTTTACATAAAAGAATAATTTTCTATTTTTCTGAAAAACATCATTTTTTGAATTCTCTCACTTTACGAATTAAGTGTGCGATATGAAACAAATAACGTTATATCAACAACAGCAGAACTACTCTAAACACATGCATGATGAAAAGACTTGAAAAGTAAGAAACAGTACTTACGTATATAGATCTGTATTCTGTACCATAGAAGATGATGGGCACCGTAAGATGTATTTCCGGCGAGCTGACATCGTCATTAGATGGCAAATATGTTTCTCTTCCAAAAGGAAATAGTTCCGATTTTGGGAGGGCTAGTGATGCACCCACGAAATATGCTAAGAGTACTACATATGAGAGCACAGTTGCCATGATTGTTCAAGCGTTCTCTGGATAAAACAATCACACCTTAAGTTCGGCGGTCTTAATCTCAGATCTTATCCACTTTTGCGGTCAAAGGTAAGTCGGTGATAATCAAGGTCTTTGTTCAGCTTTTAGCATACAAACCAAAGTCTAGTAGTAGGATATTTTTCAAAAGTTGGTGACAAAAGCGTTACTGTTTCAGAAAGTTTTCAGAGAAAAATACTGTCTGTTTATAAAGAAAGATTCACAATATTTGGGCGTTACGATAGATATTTTCTTTAAAAATGACAAAGAGAGGTTTTCTTAAAACTCCGTATAGCGCATAGCATTATTTATATTTGCGTAACGTTAGAAAACTTTCTCACAAAACTTCAATTTCAGATTGAAATTTCGATTTATTTGAATATGAATAAAATATTGAGCTTAATTTATTTAAGTTAATTTTAGTAAAATTCCTAAAATTTCAATGTCTCTAAAATCACCTTTATCATATAAATGCCGTCCAAAGTTGGTAAATTATTTCACAGTATAAATTAATGAGGCTATTTTTATTTTTTCCGGTTTTAATGTTCATTTTTACTTCATCATACAAAGTCAAATTGAAAGACAAAAATTGTAATATTGAATCATCTAGAAAGATTGTGAAAAAATTTCTGCCTTATCTGTAACTGAGAATTCCGTTATAATTACGCAGTTCTTCAAATTACAGCAAAATACATGATATAACACTTAATCAGATCCTCTAGCAAGTATTACTTCAAATAATTTCTATATTGCTTGAAACAATTTTCAAGAATGTTTTTTAAAAGAACTTACCAGAATTTTTCATGTGATGTAGAAAACAAAACTTTAACAGAATCGAATTGTATCACTATTTACAGTAAAACTCGGCTATGAATTTTCTGAGAGCTGACAACTGACAGTAAGTTGTTTAAGAACTGGGTGATTTGATTTCACTTGTAATACTTCAAAAATCCTTTTCCCTCATAAAGCCTCTATGCCTTCATTTTTACTGCTTTTAAAGATATTTCAAACCCTTGAAATTTTATACTTAGAGTAGGATTTCAAAAACCGGATGCTCTGATTTGAAGGTTGAAGAACAAAAAAACAATGCAACTAGTGGAATATGCTTGCATTTTGCTGACAGTAATCTGTTTTGTATGAAATAAACATGAATTTTTTATGTGTCTGTCATCCACCTCCGGTTTTTACTTCGTGATTTTATTTTCAAGTTCATTGAAATCTTTTACTGGGTTTTAAAATGGTCTCGAGATTTAATTTTAAAATTTATCTTAAATTACACAAGACCCAAAAATTCACTTAAGTTTAGAAAGTGGATGCAAATTTATTAAAAGGGCATCAGTCGTTGAATGGAAATGTGTTAAAAGAGCATCCAGACATTGAATGGAAATTTTGATAAATAATAAAAAAAAAAGGGGGGGGTAGGGCTTTACTCTTAACTGCGTCATTTATTCTAGTTCTAAGAAAAAAAAATTATAAATTTTCAGTATTGAAAGAAGGAGGAAAAATAATGTAGAAATCAATTTAATTTTTTTCGAAATTTTGAATTTTATGTTCGTGACGTAAGTGACATAACATACAATTTATCTATTCAAAGCAATTTGGCAAATATAGCACAAATCCCAGTGAAATTAATATCGGTAGTATCTCACAGCTTTTTAAACTTTTAATTAATTATAAATTTGAGCAGAAAATAAAGCCTGCATCTAAAGATTTATTCACACAAATATTGTGAAATTTTAGTCACACATATATTGTGAAAAAATATACAATGATTAGTCAAGAATTCAGTCAAATAGGCATGTTTGCTGTCATTATCTGCGTCTAATTACTCCTGACGAGGAAAACAATTGGCTAGTCCAGTTCTATCGTGCATGGGTAAGTATGTAATGTTTAATGATATTTTGAAGAAATGATACACCATGCATCAAAGTGGTAAATCTTTTTTTTTTTTAATACATTTATTAAGCAGTTTTGATCAATCAAATATAAATTTTTATAATAAAAAGAAAACACAGTGATTAAAATAATATTATGTTATTATTAGGCAAGAGAGCTAAGAATATTTCAATATGGTCTGTCATGGGTCAACAGTGGATAACCAGGCCTTGATCCCAAAAGAAAGATATTAGTCACATATAATGTAAGTCGGTCTAAGACAAAACGGAACACTTCATACTATTTTAACAGTAAATTATCACACATAGAAAATTAAAGAGTACCACTGGATTGGAAATTATGTGTTTTTTAAACGTATTTTTTTAAAGCTCCGGAGGCCACCTCCATATTGAAATAGGAACAAACTTTTAAATTTCCCTTAATAATATTAAAATTTTATATAAGAATACAAACATTGATCATCAAATTAGCCTAAATATAATTTTTTACAAATAGTTCCGAAGATATTAGATATAAAAAAATTAACTAATTAAGGGGATGGACCTTCAAGTGAAATTTATTGTTGCAAAAGAATTTTCATTCAAAAGAATTTTTAATCATAGTTTTCAAAGGAAAATATTATTAGATTAGAAAATAGATAAATTTATTGTTCTTATATTCGGAGAATTTATTGAGTGCACTGTTATTTTTATTAATTTGTTTTATTAAATTAATCTTTTGTCAATGATTATAGGGTTTTTCAAACTGTAACTTTGATGGCTTTTTTAAGCTATTATAAGAAAACTATAAGGAAAAATGAGGTGGATGTTTGAACTCATATTCAAAGTATCTGAAAATCGATTTCTGATAAAATATTTGTAGATTATAATTTATACATTTTTTAAATCTTAATTTGGTAATTCCTATTTTTTATACAGAAAAAATTCAAAAATGCATTAAAATTGTATAATTATATTTCAAATGCTTAATACTAATATCATACAAAAAAAAAGCCAGAATCAAGAAATAACTATATTACGAAAGGTATGAATAAAAAATAATATAATTTAATATTAGGAAGTTAAAACTTTTCATATGCATAATTCTTAAGCTTCTCTACAAAATGGATTCATATTTTCTGTCTCAAGTTAAAATTAATCTTAGAATCGCAATTATGATGGTCAAATTTGGATATTAGCTTTAACCGTCTAAGCGTTTTGCTCATATTTTTCAGTTTCCCAAAAACAACTTAAATTGGCTCTAGACAAAAATATTTTTAACAAAATTGTATTTTAAGATATATGTAAAATAAAGAGATATAAAGTCTATTTTAGAAACAAATATGGAAAGAAAATTTAAATTACTTTAAGTTTTACAAATATTTTTATGAAAATGCTGGAAAACCCTCAGACGCTCAGATGGTTAAAACGTTTTAAGTGTGTTTCTATTTCAGTATGAAGTTCTTTTTTTTTTTTTTTTTTTTTTTTTTTTTCCATGCAGAATTATAGAAGTTATCACTTTTCGTAGTATACCTTTTGCACCTTTCTACGATTATGTGGTGAAATAGTATGGAATGTATATATGCTAATTCTATTTTCCAGCAGAGCTGAAATTACGCTGGAGATTACTTATATAACAAAGGATTATACGCTGAGTAAGAAGTAATAATTCTATCCTTTGTTATATAAGTAATCTCCAGCGTAATTTCAGCTCTGCTGGAAAATTTAATTAGCATATATATATTCACCGATACTGGGTTTTAATTCGTCTCATGCAAGCCACAGAATATGTGTGATCATTGTTGACTTTCCAACTTGTGCTGCAAAGTCGCAGCCATGCCAGTACATAACAGTGAGAAAATGCTAGACTGGATGTCGTCTGGACAGCTCCAAATGATAGAGCATTGATGTGTAATATACCAAAGGTTCGATCCCCGGTCTGGGCATTTTTTCACTCTATTGGTTATTCTCTAAGTAAGAAGTAATAATTCTAGACTTTGTTATGATAATATGGAGTGTTTCGTTTTTTCTTTGACCCACTGTATATACAATGACCATTTCAATAATTAAAAAAGGAAAAGAGAGAGCGAGCGGGAAATAGAGATTAAATCATCAAGTATTCAGAAACATAGGAAAATTAAAAATTACTTTCTTTTAGTATCTTCTCTCAATTGATTTGAAATAGTTCTATTTTTCAATCTGTTTTTCAAAACAAGTAGGGAAGCATTTTGTGGAAGATATTTTATTCAACGAATCACAGCTGAAATAACGTGAGTGTCTGTATTAAAATCTCATCCATGGAGCTACTATTTGATCAAAATAATTCGAGAACAATTTTATAAATACAAATATTGTGGGGAATTTTTTTTAGATTACACCATAAAGAAGATGCTCCGTAGAAAAAATTACAAATGAAGAAAAAGCACCACAGACTCTTCTATTATTATTTCAGCAGCATAGTGTTAAATGAATTAGCTTCCACAAAGGATTTCACCAGAAATATTTTGAAGAAGAAAATAATAAAACGAATTTTTGCTATATCCCATGTGATTATTTGTTTATTTATTTTTTCATATCAGAAAATTATTTCCGTAAAAATGCTGAAATTGTACTTGCAAAATACGATTTTTTTTTTTCAGTGTGAAACTACAGGCCCTTTAAAAAAATTTTTAATCTATGTAGTATGATGACGAAAATGATGGCCCGTGTTCTATTAACTAAAATTTGTAGTTTTAATAGTTTATGCAAAAAACAGGGTCTATTGGACGAATTTGCATTTAAATATTGCTTTAAAAAGTGGGATGGGGGAAGGGATCTAAAAGTTGAAAATGGTCATAGCCATTGCCTTATAAATACTTTGCTGATGAAGTAAGGCTTATTTTAAATTAAAAATACCTGAAATTTTTGACTATTTTTTTTTTTTTTTTACAAAACAGGCTGTTGTGATAATTACAAATTTTTTGCTTTAGTACGATATGTGTATAAAATATTATTAAACAGTATTTTATTGGAATAAAATATTATAAATGAACTTTTTTTGTGAATTGTTTTAAATTTATATCGATGAAAAAATTACATAAGGACAGGTGAAAAGCATAGTATCTTTATGGGAAAATTTTTAAAATAACAGTTTCCCTTAATATATAACCGGAACTGGTGAGTTTCATTTTCCTACATAAAAACGTGAAAAAACATAACTTTTTTTGAAAGGTATGTGAATTATTTTGAATGTTCTGAATTTTGCTCTAAGTTACTTCAAAGAATGCTTACCTCCAGTAATTTCATTCAGTAGATTTCTTCAGACATGTTAACTCTCTAACTGTCTGTAATTGGCAGATAGCGAAGATTCCTTAATGAAGAATGCTATTCACATGTAAATGGTCTATATTTCATATATAAGAATTCAAAGAGTTCTAAATAACAGTATAAGGAGTAAGATTAATTATTACGATTAATCCTAGTGACACAACTTTTCTTTAAAAATCATTCTCCCAGAAACGTGCATTTTTGAGGTCATTTCCATAGATATAAAAATCATTTCGGTGTACATCACAGGTAGTAAAAGAAAATAATAAAACTGTAACGCTCGAACTATACACACTCCATCATATTTTCTCTCCTTTTCTTTTTTTTCTTTCAAAAAAACTGACAAGCTGAGTAAATTAGACTTTACCAGAAGAGAAGAATGTTTACAGGGTTTGTTGCCGACAAGGCATCTGAACTAAGCCGTAATGTTAAATTAACTGAGTTATTTTGTAAATAGTAACATGTAAATACGTTGTAAATATTAAATTTATTAGTAAATGAAGAAGTTATCAAATTTTAATTTGTAACTAAAATAGTTTCCACCCCGGATTCTAAATAATATGTCACATAAGTGGCTCCCAACGTGGGGCCCGAATAGAAGCAAGATATGAAGATAAGTAGTATTTTTAAATTGTGTTAAACTGTTTTAATAAGAAAATTTAGCTACTAAAGTACAAAAAGTATTTCTTTTGATTCATCCGGAATCTGAGGATTTTTGAAAATTGTATTTGATTCGTCCAGAATCGAAATATTTTGGAATTATTCTATTCAACCTGAATGATATTTTCCTTGGAATTGAAATACGAAAAATCGTCTGCAGCTTCAAGTATTTTAGTATCTGAATTAAATGAAGATATTCATAAGAGAAATATATCTAATATTATTATTGAAGTTATTATTATAAAAGACTGCTTGGCATTATTTTATTTATTATATGAAGAATTGATTTAAATTATTTGCAAATAATGTTTGATATTATTGTGTAGGAAAAAAAAGGCAAATAGTTGGTGTCATTATATTGAGTTTTAAAATATATTGTATGTTATTTATGTTCCATATATGTTATGAAAAATTACATAAAAGTAAATTATTTTGCTAAGAGTTATTCGTAACACAAATTAAGTTTGAAATTAGCTAAAACATAATTAATTCAAATGATGTCGTTTCTTTCTAAGGGTAAGAAAATTGATTTAATCACTTTGGCTTCAGAGTTAAAAGTACAAATAATTAGCTATGATAAAGTCCTCGAATTACGTGATAAAATTGTAAATAGTGAGGCATTTAAAGATAACATAGATTTTGTACAGGGAATTTTAGAAAATATCGTAGAAGAAAGAAAGACTCTTGAGGAAGATAAGCGTTTAGCCGAAGAAAGAGAATTTGAGCTACAGAAGCTCAGGTTAGAAGCACGAACAAGAGATGTTGTTGCAAATACAAGCAACCCTCTAGAAACTTCTTCAATCCGCGTTGACTTGAAAAAGGTTTTACCCGATTTCAATCCTGAAAAGGATGATATGAATTTATTTTTAATAACTTTTGAGAGGCAAATGAAACTTTTAAAGGTTTCTAAAGAACTGTGGATTACGTATTTAATTGGAGTCCTTCCAAATGAAATCGGTAAATTAATAGCGCGTGAACCGGAAGAAAATTTTGAGGATTATTCTTATATTAAAGATATATTGTTGCAGAGGTTCAAGTTAACTGTTGGAAGGTTTAGAGTTTTATTTAATCGACATCCAAAGCGAACCGATATTAGCTGGAAAGAATGTTACTTTGAAATTAGAAGCTATTTTGAGGGATGACTATCCGAATTAAATATAAATTCCTTTGAAGAACTATCGGAATTAATTATTGCTGATCAATTAAAGAAAAAGGTTTCCCCTGAGTGCAAAGAACATTATTTAGATCAATGGGAGAATTTAACAGATTCTGTTGAATTAGCTGAAAAATTAGATTTATATGATAATTTGAGGTCATACAAAGTAGAAATAAAGAAATAAAATAAAATCAGTGAGGTCGGGAATTCTAATCGCTTTGAAAAAACGCCTTTAGATTTTAAAAGAAATGAGTTTGGTAAATTTGGCAATCAAAATGAGTCCAAGAGAAATAAAATTAATTATACTTCAAATTTAAATCGGCCAATGTTAAGTTGCTATGGATGTGGAAACCAGGGAGTTATTAAATCCAAGTGTCCAACTTGTTCTCCGAAAAATATATCGGCGCACTTTCAATCTCTAGAATTTCGTACATGTAATATGCAAACAACACCAACATTATTGGTAAAAATAAGTATAAATGGTCTCTCTGGCACAGCTTGTGCTGACACTGGCGCAACACATTGCGTTGCGGGTGAACTTTTGTATTCTTTATTAAAGGACCAAGGTGTGAAGTTTGAAAAAACTCAAATGATCGTAATCTTAGCGGATAGGCTACAAAACACTACCGAAGTTTATAAAACAGAAGTTCATATTAAAATTGAAGGACACGATGTTAAAACAACACTTTATGCTCTGCCGAATGCCAAAAATAATCGTACAATTTTGGGAATCGATTTTTTACGCAAAGCAAAAATTGTTTTGGATGTAGTAAATCAAGAATGGTTCTTTGCTGATAGATGCAGGTGGAAGTATAGATTTGCCGAAGATACATATAGACCTCCCAGTAAATTAGCAATAAAAACTGTTGAATTAGACACTGTTTTTCTTAGAGAAGATGAAGGTAGACATCTCACTTCAGAGCAACGAGTTAGGTTGAATGAACTGCTTGGAAAATTTACAAGTAGCTTCCAACTAGGGGAAGAGGCTACACCTAAAGTTAAACATGATATTGATACTGGATCACATCCTCCTGTAGCAGTACCCCCTTACCGCATGTCACCTGCAAAAAAGGAAATTTTGCGTAAAGAATTAGATGAATTACTCTCTAAAGGTATAATAGAAGAGTGCGAATCTCCTTATGCCTCGCCTGTAGTATTGGTCCCAAAACCAAATGGAAAAATTCGCCTTTGCGTCGATTATCGAAAATTAAATGCCATCACAAAGGCGGATAATTATCCATTACCGCGGGTAGATGATTTGCTCCATGAAGCTAAACATTCACCTTATATGACGACTATTGACTTGAAGTCTGGATACCACCAAATTGAAGTAAATGCTGCTGATAGAGACAAAACTGCATTTATTTGTCCATTCGAAACTTTTCGGTACATTAGAATGCCTTTCGGATTGAAAAATGCCACAGCAACCTTTCAGAGATTAATAGATAACTTTCGAAAGTCCCTCAAAGACATCTTTGTATTGTCTTATTTAGATGATATTATAATTTTGTCGGAAAGTTTTGAGAAACATTTGTCTGACTTAGAAGCAGTTTTTAATAAACTATCGGAATTCAAATTGTATGCTAATCGTGAAAAATGCAATTTTGCTTGTCCCCGTGTTAAATATTTAGGACATTGGATAACAAGCTCTGGAATCGAAGTTGATCCTGGAAAAACCACTGCAATTCAACAAATGCCTGCTCCTAAGACTGTTAAACAAGTTCAATCTTTTTTGCAGTCCTGCTCCTGGTACAGACGTTTTATTCCCAAATTTTCAGATATATCTAGACCTCTAAGTAATCTTACGAAGAAAAATGCAACTTGGAAGTGGAAAGAAGCAGAACAAAGCGCTTTCGAAACATTGAAAAGTTCATTAATCAATCCTCCAGTACTGAAACAAAATAATCCGACCAAGCCCTATCTTCTTCGTACAGATGCTAGTGGATATGCTCTAGGTGCTGTCCTCCTCCAGGGTCAGGGAGAAGAAGAGCATCCAATAGAATATGCGAGTCGTTTGTTAACTGCACCATAAAGAAACTATTCTACCACCGAGCGCGAAGCACTTGTGTCATTTGGGCTTTAAATAAATTCCGTGGCTACATTGAAGGACATGCAGTAACAGTTGCCTCCGATCATCAGCCCCTAAAATGGCTGATGAGTTTAAAATCACCATCAGGCAGACTAGCCCGATGGGCTTTGCAGTTACAATCTTTCAACCTGAAGATTGAATACATTCCTGGAAAAGCAAACGTTGTTGCTTATATGTTGTCTCGCCCTATTTGCAGTCATGAAGAACCCTCTTGTGAAATTTGCACAATTTCGATTGAAATGCCTATTAGATCCCCTAAAGATATCCGAGAAGAGCAGTTAAAGGATGAAGATTTGAAGAAAATCATTGAAACGTTTGAATCTAAAGAAAATAATACAGATTTTGCTAATTGGACTGAACGTGGTTACTTCTTAAACCAAGGAGTCCTATATCATTACTCTCCAGAATCAGATTCAGAAGAAGCCCAATTGGTTGTTCCTGTTCAAGAACGGAAAGAAGTCTTGAAGAATTACCATGATTCACCGACCGCAGGCCATTATGGAGCTGAGGGAACCTATTACAGAGTATCCCAATGATATTACTGGACTGGAATGAGAAAAGATATCGCAGATTATGTTAAAAATTGTGTAGACTGTATTCATTATAAAGCGAGTAACCAAAAACCTGCTGGACTTTTACAAACACCTGTCCATATTCAAAGATTTGAGACCCTCTCAATAGACTTATTTGGACCCTTGCCAGAAACAGCAGATGGTAAAAAGTGGATTTTTATAATTGAAGACTGTAGCACTAAATGGGTACAACTTTTCGTATTAAATATCGCAACAGCCACGGAATGTGCTGTTACCTTAATTGAGGAAGTGTATTTAAGATATGGTTTTCCAAGAAAAATCATTAGCGACAATGGTCCGCAATTCATCAGTGCTGTGATGCAACAAGTTTGTTTTCTCTTAAAGATAGATCAAAGTTTAATTCGGGTGTACCACCCTCAAGCAAATCCGGTTGAAAGAAAAAACCGAGATCTAAAACCCCGCTTAGCGATGCTAGTTGGAGATGATGATACAACTTGGAATGAAAAATTACCAGTAATCCGTTTTGCCCTTAATACTGCAAGATGTAGTTCCACAGGTCACACAGCTGCATATTTAATGTTCGGTCGTGAATTACGTACCTCCGATGATGTTGCTCATGACTTACGCCCTGTAATTGCGAATGATAATTTCATACCGGAAATAACCCCTTATTTAAAAAACTTTGCTAAAATTACTATGCAGATAAGAGATCGCATAGAACATAGCCAAAATAAGCATAAATATAATGCCGACAAACATTTAAAAGCTTCTGAACAATATAAACCAGGCGATCATGTTTGGGTTACTTTGCATCCCATTAGCCAAAGGAAAAATAACAAAGCAACTAAATTCATGCCCCGTCGTGATGGCCCCTATGTTATTTAAAAACAAAGATCTCCTACTTCTTATACCATTGCTACTAAAGAAAACCCTTTTTCTCCCTTAGGAAATTATCATATATCAGCTTTGTGTCCTTACAAGCAAGATGATGGTGGATGTTCTAAAGGCTTCATTCGTCCAAGAGGCAGACCCGGGAAACATTAGACGCCCAGCCAGCAAATATTTACGAAAGGTTAAAAAAACACGAGAACAATAGAGGTATTTAGTCACCAGAAAGCATCCCAAACGAATCCTCCCAGGAAATGCACACTGCATCTGATCGACCAGTAATGCAGTGTGAGGGGAAGAGTGTAACGCTCGAACTATACGCACTCCATCATATTTTCTCTCCTTTTCTTTTTTTTCTTTCAAAAGAACTGACAAGCTGAGTAAATTAGACTTTGCCAGAAGAGAAGAATGTTTACAGAGTTTGTTGCCGACAAGGCATCTGAGCTAAGCCGTAATGTTAAATTAACTGAGTTATTTTGTAAATATAGTAACATGTAAATACGTTGTAAATATTAAATTTATTAGTAAATGAAGAAGTTATCAAGTTTTAATTTGTAACTAAAATAGTTTCCACCCCGGATTCTAAATAATATGTCACAAAACGAATTTTTGCTATATTCCATGTGTCTTGATTATTTGTTTATTTATTTTTTCATATCAGAAAATTATTTCCGTAAAAATACTGAAATTGTACTTGCAAAATACATTTTTTTTTCAGTGTGAAACTACATGTCCTTTAAAAGAAAATTTCTATGTATGCATAGTATGATGACGACCAGTGTTCTTTTAACTAAAATTTTAGTAAAAGAAAGCAAGAGAAGCAAGAGGGTAACTTTTAGCATGAGGGGTAACTGCGCCTTCAAAATTTGTATGAAAGCACATTTCTGTTTGTTATTGTTATTTAAATTAGTAATGATCATAAATGTTATTTTGATTATTCGAATGAATCATTCGGTCATGCGCAGAAGCATACCTGTCAAACTTCACAATTTTTTTATTCAGTTCTACCAGAAATGTTAAAAAAAAAAGTTTCGGATTTTAATTAGAATTAGATTAAACGCCAGATAAAAATGAAAAATGTGTTTCGTTT
The DNA here is from genome assembly GCA_963931845.1 of Maratus michaelseni. Classification (NCBI taxonomy): domain Eukaryota; kingdom Metazoa; phylum Arthropoda; class Arachnida; order Araneae; family Salticidae; genus Maratus; species Maratus michaelseni. The sequence continues at coordinate 13,432,020 of OZ007587.1, forward strand.
GAATAATAAGTTTGACAGATATGTTTGTCAGCATGCCCGAATGATTTATTCGAATAATCAAAATAATCGTTATGCCCATGACTAATTTTTATATGCAAAGAAGGTCTTTTGCAATCGATTTTAATTCACTTCTTGATAGGCTAGAATTATAAAAATTATTGTGCAAAGGTGTGTTTCCGATGACAATACAACATTCTAGTATTTTAAGAATTTAATTATAAATTAGTAATTAAATTTTAAGGTATTTTTCTGTTAGCCCACAACAGGTGATAGATCGCCACATATTCTTTATGATTACAATTGTATACGAATTGTTACAACAACAATGAATTTAATGATACATCAAACCACGATCGCCGAAAAAGACAATCTAACTGTGAAGCCAGTATATTTTATAGAGCAGTATATTGTAGCTTGAGATATTTTAAACACGAAAAAGTAGAAAATATAAATAAAAAATAAAGAGTGTAACATAGATATTTTTAAAATACCTTTAATCAATTAATGATGTGTTAGTAATTAAATTAATATTATACATTAAGAAATCAATTTAGAAATCGTAAAAAGGTAGTTTAATTTTTTTGTTTGTTTGTTTGTTCTTACCTTTTGCTACATCTTAAAAAAGAACAGACCAAAATTATAATTTTTATATTAAATTTACTAGCTTACGCTTTCTACCAAGCTTTAAAAAAAGCTGTGAATTTTACATAATATTTTTTAGGGCCGACGCCAAACTAACATATTGTAAAAGAATCGTTTTGTGAAAAATCGCGAATTGCAGTTATGAATCTGTAAGTGATTTTCCAGATAAACAGTGCATGCTTATCAAAAAGTGCATTTTAAAAAAACTATTTCTACTTTTATACTTATTAACAATTCAACTTAAATCTACACTAAGCATTCCTTCCCCAAAAATCGCATTTATAAACTTTTATACATTTCCATACAAATAGATCTCCCCGAAATGAAATATCGAAATACCGCTCTTTAAAAATATGAAAGCTGTGGGTAGGTAAATTAAGGCAGGTTAAATTGCGAATTAAGGATACATAAAAAATGATTTTAAATTTATTTAAATGTATTTATCACGCCAGTATTTCCTAAGGTCGCGAAAAAAATCAGTCAAGAAGCAGTTTACACTTTGCGGACATGGCTGGCATGTTCATCTGGAAATATGTCCCTCGATCAATGAGAAGAATAGTTTTTTGTATTCACCTATGGAATTATTTGGCATTTTAACACTATAAAAGTGTTTAAGTGGAGAAAGAACACTTGCACACTACAGCAGCGCAACAAACCAACTGAAATTCTACGTAGTCAACTCGTATTTATAATAAACATCCAGGTTGACGCAATCTTTACCAAAGATTGCATGAAAAAATATACAAAACGTCACAATAGCTTAAAACATCTACAACGTATTGACATTAATAATGAATTTTCGGGGGCTTCTTCAAAAAAAAAAAATTAGAATTTCTAATAATTAGAATAATTAGAATTCTAATCTTAAATTCTAATAATTAGAATTTCTAATCTTGCAATACTTTTGGCCAATAGTGTATGTTGAAAATTTGTGGATAAGGGCTTGTGGTAAACATGCTCATATGTAATCAATACTAAAAAGAAAATTCTAACTCATTTCTAAATTTACTACTCAGAGTTTACTAAATATCTACTAAATTTACTGCTAAATTTTCTAAATTACTACTAAATTTACTACTACTAAATTTACTACTACAAATTTACTACTCCATTATTTTGTCTTTCCGAGTCCAAATAATTTGTATCAAAAAAGGCCGACAGTGAGAACACCAGAGAAAAAAAAAGAAAAAACCTCATCTTTTCTGCCAAGATTATGTCGCGTTGCTCATATTTGTTTTGGGATTCAACATCTCTAATTTTATATAGCTGTAGTAAGAAATAAAAAACGAAGAAGACAAAAGATTCTGCGATCATGAGAAAAAGCAACTGGTGTCAGTTTAGGGTAGAACATATAGTCATTCCAGCTGGAACAAGACCAAGGGCAGAAGGGTGAAGCAGAAAATTATAAATAAAAGAAAAATCACAAAGATTTTAGCTTAGACGTAAACTTCACACCTAACGATGTATCTATCTTTTATATGATGTTTTAAAAATAAACAGTTTGAAGCTTTAAGTAATTGATACTGTATTTATGCACTCATATTCGCTTGATACCACAAAAGCGCTTAGTTCGCTGAATATGAAGATATGTCAGAAATAACACGTTAATTTTTTACTCATCTTGTTTGTTCGCGAAATATAACCAATCGAAAAAAAATATTGTATTACTGCTACGCATTACGTCAAAAATTAAAAAATAAAAAGGTGATTTTCCATTTAACAATATTTTTTTCGTATATTTTGAAGAACACGAATATTACATTGTTTTCCTCAAACGTTTGCAGCAAGATACTGTTTTCGCCTGATTATTAAAGTTATATTTTTTGTGCAATTGCTGACTAGTTATATAGAGAGTCGTGGATTTATAGCATTCTTTAGGCACTGCCGTATACGAATTGTAGATATACACATTAAATCTGGGTTAGCGTATATCCTTTTGATTAGTGCCTACTAAATGAGAAAGTAGTGTAGGAAATCTCCCAGGTATTTCTTTTTATTAATGACGATAAAAACTGTTGAAAATCTACTGAAGTAAATCTGATTTCTGAATGCAGATGCATTTGGATCTTCTAACAAAAACACCACATTGGAAGAAAAAAAGATGCAGATTACAGCGAAATTTGCTCGAAACTGTGGGTACTGATATATTTTTTTAATTGAGGATTAGCAGCAAAATGGGTTTCAAAATACTTTTTTTTTTTTTTAAATGTTTAACCAACAAATTTCTGTAATCATGGAAACACTTTACAGAAATAAAGCTGTCATTGAAACGTTACGTATCCACGAATAAGAATCTTTCATTAGACAAAAGAAATCAGAAAAGACGAAAAATTCATGAAATAATAATTATATCTATTATTAACAAGGACAAAGTACATAGAAAAGTAGTTGATACGAAGAAGTCGTTGAACAAGCGAAATGCATTCAGTGGTAAACAGAGTCAATGCATTTATTAATTTAATGTTTTATGATTGGCAAGTTAAATTTTACTACATGCAGTTTGAATACGATTTCTGAAACAGGAAATAAGTGTCTATTTCGGGATATTAATGAAGGAAAGGGGTGTTTTTAAGGAGAATTAGCATGCATTCCCCGATTCTCATAAATTCCTCGATAAATTCTATAAAGCAATACATTCTTTTGAATGAAAATTACTATATTAGTTGTGAAAATATGTTATAGTGAGCATTGTGACCTCGCAAAAAGAGATACTAACTCCCAAAAATCATGGAATGGAGCCGACTTACAAATGGAGACCAAACATAATTAATCCACATGAAGGCAATATTTTTCTATAATATATATACACTATATTGCCAAAGGTGGCCGGTCACTTGCGATCTTAGACGTTTTGTTAACTATCTAGAAAAATACATGAGGAATTAACCTGAAACTGAAGGTGTGTAAACAGTATAGTATAGGTTATATATTTCCGTGAAGATTTTTTCCCGAAACCCCATAGGGGACTGTCAACAAATTGAAAAAGAACGAATATCTTTTGGATAACCCTGTAAAAACTAATGTAGCAAAAGCGTTCAAACACCAGATTATTAATAAGTGGCTTATTGTAATGTACTGTGTTCATTTTTATGAGGATAGCATGTGTACTCGTAGGGAAATTAAGGTTTTTATAAAAACAGTCCCAAATATCGCTTATTTTTTTGCTTATAATTTGCAGATTTCTTAATATAAAAAAAAAGTTATTTTCAGAAAATATGACAAACAACATTGTACATAAAATTCAGTATATAGAGCAACTTTTGTGAAAGTCTCAAAATCATAGCTTGAAAATTCTGAAAATTATCGTCGATAGAATAAGCTCGAAATCCGTTGTTCCCAAAAAGAAGCAAAAAGATGAGGGGTTGTATCAAATATCTGTTGATTAATGCCAAGATAGCGTACACAATATTACGCTATTATATACAACTCATATTTTTGCCTCCTTTTGGGAACAACGGATTTCGAGCTTATTCTATCGACGGTAATTTTCAGAATTTTCAAGCTATGATTTTGAGACTTCCACAAAAGTCGCTCTATATACTTAGCTAATACATTATGTATATTATATTATATTTTGATTGCATTCGCGCATGCGCAGTGAAACATTTTTTAGTAAACCTGCTCATTTTTCATCCAATTTTTATTATTTTTTAATTCTGATTGCAGAGTATTATGTACAATGTTGTTTTTCATATTTTCTAAAAAGAACTTTTTTTTATATTAAGAAATCTGCAAATTATAAGCAAAAATCTAGGCGAAATATTAGGACTGTTTTTATAAAAACCTTAATTTCTCTACAAGTATACATGCTATCCTCACAAAAATGAATACAGTATATTACAATAAGCCACTTATTAATAATTTCGAGTTTGAACGACTTTGCTGCATTAGTTTTTACAGGGTTATCCAAAAGATATTCGTTCTTTTTCAATTTGTTGACAGTCCCCTGTGGGGTTTCGTGAAAAAATCTTCGCGAAAATATATAAGCTATACTATACTGTTTACACACCTGCAGTTTCAGGTTAATTCTACATAATAATTATATCGGTTAAACGTATAATTCAAGTATACGTTTAATTCAAGTATACGTATATTTCAAGTATCGTCTTTACTTTTAATGCTAATGGATCTCATCAGTGTTACGTCACTGAACAGAGAACAAGTTGGAAATCGGTGGTGTTACTTTAGCAATCTGTAGAATATGTTTCATACATAGAGTCTTGTTACTTTTACCTGTAAACGATTATCTCTATATATAAAAGCCGTTCTTGGTATGTATGTTCCTTATACAAATCTACAGTTTTTGTCCGATTTAAACGAAACTTCATATACATACGTTTTAGAACACGAATAAAATCACTGCCAACTTTAAAAATTTCTCAGACGAATCATTACCACTTTTTTTAAACATCTCCCATAGTTTATCATTACAGAAATCTTTTTTTTTCTCAATTTCTAATGCAATTTCTTTCCCGTTGCCATTCAAAGGAACTGCGTATGGACAATATTTTTATAAATTAATTTCAGATTAACTCGCTATAATTTGAAATCCGAAACTGACGTCAATTTTGGCAGATGTGATTTTTTTCGCATATTACAGAGATTACTATAAGTGCTTTAAACGACATAGTACATATATTTAAACGTGTTTGGAGAAAAATAAATAACTTAGCTCCGAATTTTACAAAGGCAAATTGTTTCCACTGGTTTGTTAACATTAAAGTAAATTTTCTAAGAAATAAAAACATATTTTTGCGCATTCAAACTTCATGATTCAATTTATTCTACATAATAAAAAATCGTCTGTCAAATATTGACATTTTGCAATCATTACAGCGTAACTTTTTTCAGCTTGAACCTCAACCAAAGAGGCACATTTAAATTTCTCGGATGCAGGTGGACAGTAGATGCCCTATTAATAAAAACTGGATTTAAAGAAAACAGTACAGTATTTTTCATTATTTTTTCTTCAAAAATGTGTGTTAAAAAAATGGGATTAAAAATAAAATGGTTTATCGGGAAAAATGAATTTTTTTTTTGCATTTTAAATGCATTTTTTTTTGCAAATTTAAATGCATTTTTTTTTAAATATAAAACATTTACTTTTTATAAGTTCGACAACGTGGCGACATTTTCATTTCACCAGCTTCGCAGTTTTGCAGTTACGCAGTTTTGCAGTTTTACCAGGGGCAGTTTTGCCCTTAAGTTTAGCTGACAAAAAAAATTTCCAAGAATATATTCAATTCTTAAAAGAAAACTAATTTTTGAAAAAATAATATTTTGCATCAAAAATCAGATAATTTCAAAACGCAGTTTTAGCAAATTCTGTTTAAATTACATTGTAAATATAATTTCGGAGTTAAATCTAGTATTTAATAATATTGTGTAAAATTTTTCTATGAGTACAGTAGTATTGGATTTCTTTAATCGCTTTCATGTTTTAAATACAAATGTGCATGTGACGTCACGCACTCAAGTAAAGTAGTTTTTCTCGATTAACTGTAGGCGAAAAGTAACAATTCTTGCGGAGTTAGTAATTCATAATGTAATATTTCCTACACATAATATAATGTATTTTAACTATTTGAAAATTACGAGAAACTTGGCGAAACTTCAAGCAACTTAGCTCAACGTTTTGCTTACGTTAAGTTGACTAACAAACACATTATCTATAAATATAAATGTATATCTGTACATGATTCATGAAGTGAAAGAATTTGTTTTAAGTAGACACGTATCGGTTCGGAGGAAAATCTACCCCGGTGAAAGTGTTGTCATATTTTAAATCATGTACCTGTTTTTATTCACAAAATATTAGTATTTTATAGCAATTACACAAAGTAGCGTAATTTGCACAGAATGTATTGGTCACCAAAGTATAAGTTTAACATCTTTTTTCTGTACAATTTTCAAGAATATTAAATTACTTTGAAATTACTTTAAAATCCATAAAACATCAGTAAATTGAGATACGCTTTTCAAACGAATAACACTGAGAGTACATTTATTTTATTCGACCGCATAAAAATTTAATGTGCTATGTTTAGGAATAAATGTATTTCCTTTATAAAGATCAAATAAGTTAATCTTTCGTAATTGGATTGGACACAGATTTAAAAATATACATGCCTTAAAATTACTTTAAAATCCATAAAAAATCAGTAAATTGAGATAAACTTTCAAACTACATTTGAAAGTGTATATTTTTTTTCTAATTGAATTTTCGTTTAAAAAATAAATTTTTGCGATATTTAGTAGTTACAAATATGCAGTACAAGCACAATTTAATGGGTAGGTCGTTGCTACCGTCAATATGATGTCGACATTACTCACGAATACGTTTTTGTTTTATAATATAGATAGAGGCCATATGAAAGCGAATTTCGCAAAATGTTACGACATTTGATAATTTATTTTTCATTTTCAAGAAAATCGTATATTTTTATATTGTATGCGCAAAGAAAACGCGAATTCTCATTTATAAAGCTGAAAAATTGTACTATGGTTGAGTTAAAGTAACGCTTTTTTTTTTCTAATTGTCTTTTTTATCGATTATGGTTGAGTATGCACAAATCATATTGTCGTCATTGTTATTGTCGTATTATTGTATTTTAATTCATGTTAACCCGGGCAAAGCCGGATGGTTCAGCTAGTTGTAAATATATAACGAAAGTAAAAAGACTTTTTGAGCAAATAAGGAGGATATACACGTTTCAGATTTATTGTTAATCCTTATTAAGTATATTCTTTCTTTTTTAATTAAAGAAATATATATATATACATATATTTTGTGTGCGTATACTCAAATTGCGCCCGGGGGGGGGGGGGGGGTCAAATGTTGTTCTTTCAACGGTGCTAATGTTTTCTACTCTGTGTTAATATATAACGCAATTTCATTTTTTTAACCATGACACTCGTGGTATTTTTTATACAAAGTGTACGTGCATTACAAGATATTACGCTTTAAGAATTGTTGTTAACCTTGACAAACTTCTTTTTTGTGTTAGTACCTGTAAATTTCGATTACTTATAGCCTGACAAATAATCGACACTGCAGGTTTCAGAACGGAATCACACAAGCTTAAAATGACTTGCCTTTTCTTTTTTGCAGCGGAACGTATTTTTAAAATATTTTTAATATAGAAAAAAGTATTCTTTAATAAAATAAAAGTATGTTTAGCTAGTTATTTGTTACGGCAGATTATCGTCACTAGGGATATAGGCCGGTGGGGGGAGTGCCCTCTCTGGGAGTCTTTAAAATAAAAATAAGATTATTAAACTTACCAGGAGTTGGATTGATCATTGTCAGTATAAAATATGAAGTCAATGTAAGTTTATGTTCTGCAATACTAATGTTACGGGCGAAATGTCCACGCCATAAATCAAAATAAGCTACGTGCGTGTGTTACAGACATGCGAAAGGTAAATCATTTCCTAATTAAAAATTTTAATTTGAGGGTGAAAAAAACAAAATATAAACTGAGGAAAAAATATTCCGATTTTTTTTTTTTTCAAGTACCGACTGCACATGACACAGCGGGTGTTTTCTGATCCACAGACCAGCAGGAGAAAGGCATAATTTTTTAAGAAATGGACGAAAACCGTTTGGTGTAAGATCCGTATATACGATGTATCGTATATGCTGTTTCGTACAATACGTATAACCGCCTTCGTCGTATCATACGTATCCAAAATTTGCACCCCATATATACGTACTATACGTATACTCGTATAAACGTTTAATGGGGAGCACTACAATATAGTGTATATACAATTTACATTTCTTGAACACATCAATTAGTTCCATAACTCAGAATAAGGAAACAATCAGAAATGATATTATTAGCTGGAATTGAAAAATATGCAGATGAAAGTCTTATTTTTATTCCATATAATGAGTAGATAGCACATCAAGAAATACCATACACCAGAATGAGGAAGCAATGAGAAATGATATTATTAGCTGGAGCTGAAAAATATGGTGAACAAATCTTCTTTTTAGTCCATGTAATGAGTTGAGAACACATCAAGAAATACAGTACCCTACAATGAGGAAATAATAAAAAATGATATTATTAGCTGGAGCTGAAAAAATATATAGAACAAAATCTTCATTTTATTCCATATAAACACATAAAAAAATATTGCACCGCAGAATCAGGAAACAATCAGAAATTATATTATTAGCTAGAGCTGAAAAATATGTAGAACAACGTTCTCTACTCATTAAATGGAGTAAAAAGAAAATTTTGTTCTACTTATATAGCAAATACCTATTTAGCGCAGTTTTGCCCTTAAGTTTAGCTGACAAAAAAAATTTCCAAGAAGACCACTTTTTTATACACTCATAGTTGTAATACATTTGTACTTACAATGGAAAAAAACTGTTTTAAAGCATTTTTTCAGTATCTCATTCATTAAATTTATTCACTTTCCTTAAAACTTGCTTTTTGAAAAAGTTTTTACCAAAAAATGTATGAAATTCTTGAAAATGTATGGAATATACAAATAGATTGGCCAACTTTCAGCTGCAATACCCATAATGCAGTAAAAATAAATTGTTAGAAAGTATATAGCAGATTTTTTAATCAGAGGAATTCTAAAATTATACTTAATATATAGCATGTCCCTTCTTAACATCCACCAATGTTTTTTTCCTAAACCCTTAGTTTTAGAAGTATAGTTCCAATTGCAAAAATGTTTCAAATGTTGTTCTTCATCGCATAAAAATCCATTTACTTAAAAATACTATATTTTTAACAGTTACTAAATTTACACTTTTATACCGTTACTTAGCCTTGTAAGTTATATTCAGAAAACCCTTCTCTATCCTCTAATTTTTTTTTTTTTTTTTTTTTTTTTTTTTTTACGAAAAAACTTACCGAGTTATCATCCTTCAAATTTTATGAATTTTCAGCGTTTCCTTGCACTAAAAATGCCTTTTACCGTTTTTAGTTTATTTTAAAGTTAATGGATTTTCATATAATGAAGAATAACGTGCAAAACATTTTTGCATTTCGAACTATATATACCTCTAAACTAACAACTTAGGAATTAGCTATTGGTCAAAGATAAGAAGGGGCATCCCGTATACTAAATAACGAATGCCTATATTTTATTTACTCACTTTTAAAGATAAAAATTTACAGTACTTTCCGTTGCCGGTATAGCACCAAAGACGGATGTTTTAATGCCAAAAGCATTGCTAGGGAACTTTTAAAAAAGTCACTTTTAAAGCTAAAAATTTACAGTACTTTCCGTTGCAGGTATAGAACCAAAGACGGATGTTTATCGCCAAAAGCATTGCTGGAAATCTGTGAGAAAACTCACTTATAAAGCTAAACATTTACAGTACTTTTCATTGCAGGTATAACGCCAAAGACGGATGTTTTAATGCCAAACGCATTACTGGGGAACTGTGACAAAACTCACATTTAAAGCTAAAAATTTACAGTACTTTCCGTTGCAAGTATAGCGCCAAAGACGGATGTTTATCGCCAAAAGCATTGCTGGAAATCTGTGAGAAAACTCACTTATAAAGCTAAACATTTACAGTACTTTCCATTGCAGGTATAACGCCAAAGACGGATGTTTTAATGCCAAACGCATTACTGGGGAACTGTGACAAAACTCACATTTAAAGCTAAAAATTTACAGTACTTTCCGTTGCAAGTATAGCGCCAAAGACGGATGTTTATCGCCAAAAGCATTGCTGAGAAACTGTGAGAAAACTCACTTATAAAGCTAAACATTTACAGTACTTTCCATTGCAGGTATAAGGCAAAGACGGATGTTTTAATGCCAAAATCATTGCTGGGGAACTGTGACAAAACTCACTTTTACAGATAAAAATTTACAGTACTTTCCGTTTCAGGTATAGCACCAAAGACGGATGTTTATCGCCAAAAGCATTGCTGGGAAACTGTGAGAAAGCTCACTTATAAAGCTAAACATTTACAGTACTTTCCTATGCAGGTATAACGCCAAAGATGGATGTTTTAATGCCAAAAGCATTGCTGGGTAACTGTGACAAAACTCACTTATAAAGCTAAACATTTACAGTACTTTCCGTTGCAGGTACATTGTAAAAAAAAAATCTGAAAAAAAAAACGGAAATTGTACTGGCAATCGAGACGCCAGTACTATTTCCGTATTTTAACCAAAAAGAAAAAAAAAATCCACAAATTTTAGGAAATTTTCCGTCAATTTTGAAATATCCGTTTTTAAATTTCTGTTTTATAACAGATATCTTCCGTATTTTTTAGAAATTTTTATTTCGTTAAAATAAAATTTATAGGACCTAAAAAGAGACTTCACGAGGACAACCTTATAAGGGATAGATACATTTCTGCTTCTTTTTTCATCCCTGAGTGAGTTTACATAAAGTAATTAACCAAACCTTCCCATGAGCGGAATCGAACCTGGAATCTCCCGTGTTCTAAACTGACGACCTAGACCACTGCGCTATGACATGGCCACGCCTCTTTCTCAAATGTTGTTACTTATCTGTATCTTAATCAGACGTGTTTATTCCATGCTATTAAAATACTTTTTTTTAATATTTAATTTTAAAAAACTTATGTAATTAAACAATTTTATAATAAATTAAATTATTATATTTCAGCTATGCTGAGAGTTTTGCGTACGGTTCTGTTAAACCAAATAGTTTTAAAAATATTAAAACAAACAAATAAAAAAGCATTGATTTTTAGAGAAAAATTTAAAATTTATGACCTTGGGATAGGTAAGTTTAAATCTGGACTTATTGATTTAATTTAAAGTAAATTAGTTTAATTTATAAAAATATCAAGTAACGAAATAAATTAAAAACATTATAAAGTTAAAAACTTTATTTTTATAAAAGTAAAGGAAAATATTAACTAATTTTATAAATTTAAGAAAAAAAAAATAAACTTCGTAAAATTATAATTTGTAAAATAGTAGATTTTAGTGTAATTCATAAATTTTTATGCCAAATCAGTTTAGTTTAATACCAATTTGCACAGTTATAATTTGCAGAGATATTATGTTATGAACCTTTAAATAACATAATATTGCCAACGTTAAAAAAGTTAAAATAATTTTTTTTTTTAATAGTGAAAAAAATCATAATTTTAAGTACTATCAAGAAAAAAAAAGTAGATTTAAAATATATATATATCTTTTTCCGTAATTTATAAAAATAAAATAAATTTCTAAATATTTCATTAAAAAATATATATTCTTTTCACAATAAATTGACATGGAATCGGTTAGAAAGGGCCAGCGGGTCGAGTCAGGCCAGGCCTGTATCCTAGAAGAACTCTAGTAAATACAACAATCTTAATTCGCATTTCAAAGAAGGTGATTTCTGTACTCAACCTTTAAACGTCATTTACAGAAATTGCACTGTTTTTGAAGAAATATGGACATTGTACGGTTTTGAAAGAAATACGGAAAAAATTCATTAAATTTACGGAAAACTTTCTCCATATTTACGGATTTGAAATATCTTTAACGGAACTAATGTCATTTATAGAAATTATACTGAAGTTTTGGAAAAATGAAATTTCTCTGTAAAATTTTACGGAAAATCCCTTGTATTTTCACGGATTTTTTTTACAGTGTATAGCACCAAAGACGGAGGTTTTAATGCCAAAAGCATTGCTGAGAAACTGTGACAAAACTCACTTTTAAAGATAAAAATTACAGTACTTTCCGTTGCAGGTATAGCGCAAAAGACGGATGTTTATCGCCAAAAACATTGCTGGGAAACTGTGAGAAAACTCACTTATGAAGCTAAACATTTACAGTACTTTCCATTGCAGGTATAACGCCAAAGACGGATGTTTTATCGCCATAAGTATTGCTGGGAAACTGTGAGAAAACTCACTTATAAAGCTAAACATTTACAGTACTTTCTGTTGCAGGTATAGCGCCAAAGATGGATGTTTTATCGCCAAAAGCATTGCTGCGAAACTGTGAGAAAACTCACTTTTAAAGCTAAAAATGTACAGTACTTTCCATTGCAGGTATAGCGTCAAAGACAGATGTTTTATCGCCAAAAGCATTGCTGGGAAGCTGTGAGAAAATTCTCACTTTTAAAGCTAAATATTTAGAGTACTTTCCGTTACAGATATACCGCCAAAGACGGATGTTTTATCGCAATAAGAATTGCTGGGAAACTGTGAGAAAACTCACTTATAAAGCTAAAAATTTACGGTACTTTCCGATGCAAGTACAGCGTTAAAGACGGATGTTTTATAGACGTTGTTGTAAAATCCGATTTTTTAGTTAAGTATCCTGTAGTTGCTATAAAAGTTGAGTCCGGTTTTCAAAATTGTAAATAATATTGCAATAGAGAATGCTGATATGGAGATATTAAATCTGCATATTTCATTATAGTCCTTTATTTAACTTAACTGTGTTCAAGTATGTAAAAATGGAATTTTGGAATTGATTTATCACTCACTTCCTTATGTGCTGGATTTCTAGAAATATGTTTTGGTGTGAGTTCTCGGTGATAATACAATATTTTCCCATTTTTGGGACTTAATTATCAATTATTTTTATAAAATTTTGGTTACATGTTCAGAAAAAAATTTAGATATCCTAGATTGTTTACATAATTTTATGGCATGATTTTTTTTATCTACTGCTACGTGTTATATTTTTTAAATATAATAATGTAAAGTAACATTTGCAGTAATATAAAAATGTTTTTTTTTTCACTTTTGTTGCCATATCTGTGTAAAAATTTATTATTATTTTTAATAATACTAAGGGGCTCTGTCCCCTAAGAGTTCTCGCCAACCCCCGTTCTGACACCTCAAACTATAAAAACACATTAATTTAATCAACTCTAAAACGATTACGAAAGATTGAATTATATTTAAACGACCAGTGACGATCTCTGTAATCGGGTTTTCATTCATTTTCCTTTGATTGAGGGATTTTAAGGCCGAATCAACTTCTATTGAAACAGCTAACAACTGTTTTCGTGATTTATTAAATAAGATCAATTAAACAGTTGAAAATCAACTTGTGTAAAATGACTATATAAACAATGTCGCTGCATCGGGCAATTTTATAACGATGCTATAGGAAAATTGCGTACGTCTCCATTATTCGGTCGACCATTTTCCATAAAAGAAAAAAAATGTCGCCAAAATATAGGATTTAACGTCAAAAGTGGCGTCATATTCAATTAACATCAGATGCGTTACAAAGGTTTGTTATGTCATCGAGTGATTTTTAATTCGATGTTTCTCTGTATTTTTTATATTTTACCAATTTATTAGTTATTTTGTTAATTTAAACAATAACTACGACCGTAAACGCCGCCGCCATGATATTAAAAGAGAAAAGGCTTTGAAAAAATTGTTGCTATGCATAGTTACGCAAAACAGATCCATTTCAACTGACTTCATAAACACTTATCCACCAGCCGAGAGAAATAATCAAGAAAAATATTGTAAATAAATAAATATTTAAGAATACTTTCTTTTTCCCTTTTCATTAATGTATTATAAATACAGCGGCTGCGGCGGCGATGGTTACTATTTTTTTAATATAGAGATATTTCATCAATTTTGAATTTTTCATATATGTGTTGAATTTGAGAATGTGACGTCATGCAAATAAATTGAACTTTCATTTATAAAACATGAATTCCGCATATTTCTGCTTTTAAATACAATAATAAATGCTTGCTATTTTTAAAACATATTTTTACTTTTATTATATGGAAATTTAGTTTTCAAATAAAAAGATGTAGAAAGAAAGTTCTTAAATATGGATATAGCTGTGATGTGTAAAAATATAAATGAGTGAATTTGCCTTGTCAGTTATCAACTACGAAATAGGGTGTGACAAAATTAGAATTTTTTAGAAATTCTGTGTCATTGAACATTAAGAACCAATTCTTCAGAGAGATATATAACGATCAACTTCGCGATTTTTCGATAGTTTTTATTAATCTTGGTGCGGCGAAATGCCTTAAATATATGAGTGTTTGACAGTGATCTGTCTAATGACCTAAGATTTTCAGCGATAAAAAATGCTATAATTGATGCCTGGTCGACGATGGGGCTATACCACAACTATTATGATACAGAATAAGGTTGCTAGTATTAACTGCGGTGTATTAGTAATCGAACCGGTTTGGAATTTTGTAAATTAGAAATCTATAATAGCCAGTTTTACTATTACTGTTATAATTATAATTATAATTATTCTTTTGCAAGTACTCAAATATGTTTTTGAAAGTATGATACACTAAGAAATGATATGATTAGCTGAAGTTGAAAAATACAATCGCTAGAATTACATATAAGTTTGAGACAGATGAATTTGTTCAAAATTTTCACAAGCAACGTTCTGGAAGACCGCGGTCACCAACAAAATCCTAAAATCAAGAGAGTCTGCTTTGCGATTCAGTTGCTTCACGTTATCAGCAGTGTTTAGATCAGAACAGCCATCAGTTTTAATATAGGCACTAATTTTATAAAACATTCATTATTTTCATTCCATTTCACAATCCGGAATGAAGTGATGTGGCAATAAAAAATTACGTTACAATCATTTAAATATTTATATACTTTTTTAGGACACCCTGTACGTGAAATTTGTTTTATGCTGATCTAATAAAAAATTCTGAGGATCGATTGGAAAAAATATTTTTTTTAATGACGCTTAAAACTATAATAGATCTACTATCGTTCAAGAAATAAGAAAATATTTTTCTATATTTTCAGTTCTATTTGGAATCTTTGAATAGTTTTGTTTTTCTAATGTTCAGAATCCATTGTAAAGCAAAATCAATAAAAAATATTAGCTTTGATTACTTGAGGATTTATCAAATATCAGACAAAATAAATTTTAAAATTAATGATCAAAGTTAATATTCATCAATTAGTAGATCTGTAATTTGTAGAGATGGCATACGCTTGATAGAAATACTAACTGAATTTATAATTCGATGAATATATAATTTGTAGAGATGGCATGTGCCTATAAAAATAATAATTGAATTTATAATTCGATGACTATATAATTTGTAGAGATGGCATGCGCCTGTAAAAATAATAATTGAATGTATAATTCGATGAATATATAATTTTTAGAGATGACAGATGCCTGTAGAAATATTAGTTGAATTTATAATTTAAAAGCTGTAGGTGAAACCTTACCAACCTATGCGAGTGAGGAGTGCCAGGCTGGATGTCGTCCGGGTGGGTCAGTGGTAGAGAATTGTCGCGCAATGCCAATAATCCTGGTTTGAATCCAAACCTGGACACGTTTTATTCTGTTGGTTTCATGCTTGATTTAGCAAAAAATCAGCGTTTATAAATTCAGTTAGTGTATCTAGATCTTTTTACAGAACTTAATCATCTCTATTCCGAACTCACTTCAATTATCAGGTCAAAAGTAAGCTAAAAATGTCTTAAAAAAAAAAAAAAAACAGTCAATTCTGCTATTGTTATACTCTTTTCTCCCAGAGATGTTTCTATTTATTTGACATCTCCTTCGTTCAAAAAATGGAACAGTGACATATATTTTGGAATGGAGATGCGAAAAAAAATCCATTTTTTCAATCTTTTGCGGTTTCAGTTTGTAGCTACACCCACTTTCTTCACATAAAATCCGTTAAAAGCTCGAGCTATTCTACAATCCTCGACGCTTCCAAATCTTCAAACAGAAGACTAGAGAACGTTATGTATGATTTGCAATCAACTGAAAGGCGGCTGAAGAAGAAAAGTAAAGAAAAAAAATTGCTGGAAAAAGAAATAAACCGACGACAGTCAACCTCCAAAGAAACAGTACAGGAGAGATGGGAAGGAAAATAATTACAAAAAATCGGAAGAAACGGTGAGCAACCGGTGTTCGCCGCGCGATCAATCCAACTGGATACCATCCAAAGGCAGACTGTGTGTTTGCAGGTTTGAGTTGGACTAAAAATACGACGGCAGTGCTGAGAAGCAAGCGTGCTCGCGCGGGCCATGAGGATGCATGTGGATCCGCCGATGAGGACGCAAGAGGACGACCCTACATCGCCGCTCAATCGAGGGGATGATCCCCAGAACGGTAAGGACCTCTCTTCACTCTCCTCTTCGTTTTGGGGATAATGCGTGATTTGTTGCCAAACATGTCAGCGGATGCCTTCCACTCTGAGATAAGGTACTCGGCAAAGTTTAATTGTCATATCAAAAAAAGAAAAAAAAAGGAAAAAGAAATTTTTTTTTTATACAATGGTCTAGTGCAAATGTACTGAAGCGTCATTTTTATTTACTTTCTATCCGAACCAGGCACATTATATAAACGGATGAATTTAGAGAGCCACGTGTATGCACGCCAAAAGAATAAAAAGTTGAATTAAAGAATTACATTTATCAGTATACACACTGTTAAAAAAATTCTGTGCAAAAACGGATAATCTACTTTTAATCATTTATCTAAAGTATATTTACAAGGAGGTGAAAATCTGACATTCTGTAAAAAAAAAAAAAAAAAAAGAGAAATTATTATGCAACTTTAGCGTAGTAGACCTTTGCAAATTTACATCTATGAAAGTACTCAAGAACCACTTGCATGCATAAAAACACTGTCGACTTCGGGATTTTACTCAAGTTAAAAAAATTTAAAAAGACAGTGTTGATTTTGTTGTTCAAACTGTGAGTAAATTATAATTGTTTTATCCGGGCGTTCCGCGCTATCACATTATAGTAGAATTAAGTTATTTTTAAAAAAAGAAAGACATTTACTATTACAAACCCTCGCAATAAATGAAAACGGCTACACTATAGCCGTAATTTGAAATGAATTGTATTTCATCTCTCGTTTTCAACTGTACAAAATTTCCAACTCAAGAACTAATTTCGTCTCCTAATTTATAAAATAGTTATGAACTAATAATTGAGTATTTTCAATTCTTTTTACAGAGAGCTGTGGTAAATTTAGCGAGAATCTCTGTTTCTGTTCTGAGTTTTTGTAGAAATTTTTAACAGTATATATTGAAAGCACGTGTGTTATATGTGTTTTTAATATACACTGTTAAAACTACACTGTGAATGTATTATACATATTTTCACATTATTCATTTGCAATAAATGCAAAATTAGGTGAAATGGAATAATGAGTTTGTTGGATTTTTCTATATCTTTCACATCTATTTTGCCAGTTTTTGGGACGAAGTTAATCACAAAACATTCTTTTTAAAATTGTATGCAAAGAAGTATTATCACTGATTATCAGACAAAATATGCAACAAAAAATAGCTTTGCATAAAGTATTTTGTATTAAATCATGTGTAAAACATAGTAATTAACATTTTTTAATTTTTTCTGATTTGCCTGTTAAATTGTTTAACTGTTTCTCACAACCTTTTAAAAGTTCAAAGTTTATTTTTAACTCAATATATATCCTTATAACCAAAAATAAATTTTAGATATAAATTTTAATAACAAAGATTCTTTGCACTTAAGTCCAATAAAATCAAATATATCAGACAAAAAATTTGCACATAATTTATGTGAAGGTCCAGTCTCAACAAATCAGCTGTTTTAGTAGAAGTAAACAAAACAGTTTTGTTTGTAGTTTTCTCTAAAAAATTACATCTTGAATATCTTGAAACTTGCATTTTGTTAGTTACCTTAATTTTACATCCGAGCCCTTCCAATACTCAATATATCTGTGGCCTACTTTTTTTTTCAATTTTGATCCACATTTTGAAAAATTTGGTAATGTTTATCATCTTGGTGATGTTTATTATATAGGTAATAGTTACATTTATAAATGGTGCACTGATTAGTTTAAGGATAAGGTTCGATATTCTTAATAACATTAATTATGACCGAAACATAAAAAATCTAAAAAAATGAAACGTTAACCGGATCTACTGCCCATTTTATAGAGCTGTTCTTAAGTTTATTAAATGGGTAATTTTCAATTTGAAGAAAAACACTTACTGACCATACAGTTAATTATAAGGTTACATGTATCAAAGGCCATGCTCTTATTGAGGTCATCAGCTTATATCTTGTACAGAACGGTCTGGGGCAACCATATGGCAGCACATACCTTCTACCACAACTGATACCGGTTTCGTTGTCAGTTATAACTGAATCTTTTGACACGTTGTTGTTAAAAACAGCAATTAAACTTTCATATGAAATCAACGTAAATTATTTATTGAATTTTACTATCTTTGCAAGATGTACGAGAGAATTTAACAATCTTGTAGAGTGTATATTGAACTAGTCTGTATTTTTAGTACTATTTGTGTTTGAAAGCAAAATATGTAAAAATCAGAAACCCCCTAACATTGATTTATTTGCTGAAAAAATCATGTCTTAGATATGCGTCCTTGTTCAAAATACAAGAAGTTCATGAATGATGTGTAGGACTGACTCAAATGGACACAGGTATCCTTTTCTGTCCCAAACATAAATAACTTCAATTGTATTTCTTCATAAAATAATAATGAAGTTATTTTGAATTTTTTATACCTACATATTTCATTTCCAACAGTTAAAGTGTTAAATTTAAAAACACTTGCTTTGTTTTATTCTATTTTGGTGTGGGACTTGTAAAATATCTGTTAGTTAAACCATGTACTTAGCAATTTATGGCCTCATTTAGAACACACAGATGAGGCAATAAAATCACTTTAAAGTATCTTTTGTTTCGAACTCTCTTGGCCAAAATTCAGCAGTGTCAAGGGTAAACACGATTTAATATTGTAAAAATGTGTATAAATCTTACATCCAACTATATGTGAAACGTTAATGCTGATATACCACATTTTATTCTGATCTGAATCATTAACGTGTCTTAATTTGGCATATATATCTTAAAAATTAAAGCTAATCACAGATTGTGACAGATAAACTTTTCTATAATTTAAATTTTTCATTAAAATCTCAACTAATATATGCAATTGTTATAATAAATGCATACAGAAAGAACTTCCTAGCATCCATTTTATTGATATTTTGAAAACTCATAATCATTTAAACAAGTGAAAGATTATTATAATCCATAAGGGAAAATCGCACAGTAACACTGTTTTAATAAAGTACACATTTCTCATAAAGTAAGTGGTAATTTGTATATTTTAGGGGATAAAGAATATGGCATCCAAAGTTTTCATCACCCACAGATTTTGAAAAAAGATACTAAAAACAGTGTTAATTTTTTTTCATTAATTATTCATTATTAATTATTCAAATTATATTATTATCATTAATTGTTAATTATTCATTTTTACATTGGGCAATATAACAAATGAATTTTGCTATTTTTACTTAGTAATAAAAATAAATAATTAAATGAACATTTACATAGCTGAAAAATAAGATTATAATATTGAAAAGTTACAGTATTAATTATTTCATAGAAAAATTAAAGAGAAATTTATAGACATTAATTAAATTTAGTATAAAAATTCATGAAGGTCTTATAAACAAAATTACCAAAGTAAAATTTATTTCAACCCTCTTGTTACATATTCTATTGAATCAACAATATGATTAAAATATTGAAAACTTACAATGTTAATTTTATGGGGGAATTTTAAAGCGAAATTTTATACACATACATGAAATTCAGTGTTAAAATTCATAAAAATCTTATAAATTATCAAAGTAGCATGGACATAATCTACACTTTTGTTATATATTGTATTGAAGCCAAAATATGTGTATTAACATTTTCAAATTTAATTTCAATTGGAGTTCATTATAAAATGTATAGTGCGGCATAGAAAATAAACATGAGGAGAAGCCATATCAATTTTCAAATATTTTCAAAATGTTGAAGGATTTGGTGAACTTAAATATAAAAGAAACTGAGAATTATTTTATATAAAAGTATTAAAATACACAAATGTTTAAGAAACACAATATTTCTTATTACGATAGAAAAAAAAATGAGAAAACATTATTTGTACAAAGTTCTTAACACTAAGTTTACACAAATCAATGGAATCCATGTGTTCATCTTCAATTAGACTGAAATATTAATTCTGGTGTTTAAAAATAAATGAATAACATTCCTTAAATCTACAAAAGCAATATATTTTGTTTTTTAATACAACGGTAAACGCATAGTAATTTTTATAAAAATGATTTTGAGCCTTTACGAAAAAAAATTACTTGTACCTTTTTTTCACTTGATATTATTTTAGTACTAATACCATAGAGCTCTTTGGACATTTCTTTTTTATAGTTTCCATTCCATGGGAAACAATTTCAACATTGATGTAGAAATCAGCTTTAAGTCGTTCCATTTGTCCCTGTAAAAAAAAAAAAAAAAAAAAAAAAAATCAAATTAATTAAAAATATTAATTATTCAAAAATATTCGTCTGAACCATCTACACAATCAATCTCTCCATCGCATCCCTGACAGCGTTGAATGCATTCGTCATTCGATTGTAAGCAATGCGCCTTTCCATCATCGCATGTCGATGTCGCAGGTGTTTCAACCAGCAAACGTTACGCGATACTTAATAATATTTAACAACAAACTCTCTGGAAGGATTGTTTAAACGAGTAGGTTGATAAGAGAAACAACTGAACGCTATTGAGTAACATTAAGTCGTGCAAATAAAGGGAAAGTGCTAACCAATGTACCTTAGTATTTTGTCGGGTCCTTCCTACAATAACTTTAACTCTAGTTTAGATTGATGTCTGAGCTAAAGATATTTTGAGAAAATTAAAGTTGAAGACCACGTTTTTTGCTTTATAAGACGATTTCTCATCCGACGTCAATTTTTGAATTCGGCTTTTTTTTTCATATCTGATAGTTTGCATATATCCTTTCTGTAACTTTAACATTTTGTAACAATTTTATACATTTCTATTGCCTATTCAAAGAAAAATTCTTCTAAAGTTACAGAATTTCGTTCAAAATGCTTAAAGAATTCTTCTAAATTTACAAAATTTCGTTAAAAACGCTTAAAAAATTCTTCTAAAGTTATAGAATTTCGTTAAAAACGCTTATAAAATTCTTCTAAAGGTAAAGAATTTCGTTAAAAACGTTTAAAAAAATAAAGTGACGATGCCAAGAACCGAAAACAACAACCATTTTCCCAATGGTTAAAAAAAAAAAAAAAAAAAAAAAAAAAGTTGATTTACAGAAAAAAACTAACAGTCAGGACGCCCGTAAAAGACTGTATATTTTACGGAAATAATCTGTATTTATTACGAATTTTCTGTTATGTTAACAAATTTTGCCTGTAAATCCGTAATAAATGCCTATTATTTCCATAAAAGAAATAGCTTTTTACTGATTTTCATGCAGACGGTATTTATATCTTTTTGTAAAATACACGGATTTTTTTACAGTGAAAGTGCGCTTCTTTGGCAAGTAGAGATTCCTTCAGCAATCAAATCATAATATGAATTTTGCAGTGAATATCCACCATCGTCAATTTGAGCTACAATTTTCGGTGTCTCAACTTACCCCAGTGAAACACACGATGATAATAATAATAATAATAATAATAATAATAATAATAATAATAATAATAAATAAATAAATAAATAAGTATAAAAATGAAATTATCGTAATAATTTTATAATAATTAAAACTAAATTATAATAATTTATAATAATTTATAAAAATTTAATTTCAAAAATAGTTTTTTATAAGGAAAAAATTCCACTCTTTTATAAGAATTCAATGTTTAAATTAAAAATCGCGCTTAATTTTAGAACTTCAATTCTTTTTGTTCCGAAAAATTGCTCTTACAATACGATAGTTTGTAGTGGGCCTGGATTATGACAAATTCGTCGCCTTGATTTACGCTTTGTAGCAAGCGGGAATTAGTGAATTTATTAAAAATATTATAATATTTGCTCTGTTTTTTGTTGTTATTGTTTTTGTTTTTTTTTTTGTTTTTTTTTTTTAAGATATGTTAACAGGCGTAAAAAGAAGCATCCTTTAAACTATTCATTCCGGAATTCTATTTTTTTTTCAACGTATAATCATAATTTAATTAATGGTAAAATAGTAATTGATAAAAGAGTACTTAAAAAATATATTGCACTCTTTATTATTATTTTTTTTTAATTTATGTTTAATTTCTACTTTTTAGTGTTTAAAATATTTCATTGTTTCAGCTTCACAGATTGTTAGCCTATTTAGCAAGCTTGTGGTTTGGCGCATAATTAACTCCATCATTATTGCAACTCGTATACAGTTGTAACTATAAAGAATGAGTGATTTATCATCTGCGCCCGGCTAACAGCAAAATGCCTTAAAGTTAATTTATTAATTTATGAGGTCTAAAGATAATAAATAAAATGTGTATTGTCATAGGAAAAACACATGTGTACATAACTTTTATAATTCTAGTACATCAGGAAGTGGGTGAAAAATCGCATCTTTACATGATTGCCAACTTTTCGCCATTTATATTAAAGTCAAATAAACATATCTGACCCAGAAAACTTACATAATAAATTAAAGAAAATATTTCTTAAATAATTACTAATTTCTATAAATATTTACTAAATTTCTTTAAAAATACGCAGCATACATTTTATTTAAAAAGAACGTTCGAAACATGTTTATATGATTTTTAAAAGCATGGAAGTGTCTTTACATACACGAACCAAGTTAAGTTAAATATAAAAGAGTGTAAAAATAACAAATGGAAGAATAAGCTCTTAAGGAGCCGCTTCGCTGAAATTCCCCGGAAATTCACGAAATCCCATGTTAGACTATGGGAAAATTAAGAAGCGCGATTGCTCATTATCTATTATAATTATTTAAATATGGTTTTCAACATCAGAAAGTACACGTCAGATGCCACAATTGTGCGTTTTTTAAAAATGTCTCCTTAAATTTTAACTATTTAAAACTTCCTTATAAACTTTGAAATTTCCACTTGATGAAATTTTATCATCTTCTTAGAAATACTTAGAAATACTAATCATGCAGGATTATCCGATTTCCTTCAAATTTTGTATATAAGGTTCATTGTGATAAGGCGCTTCACTGATTAGTTTTGGGGGTTCATTGGTTAACTATAAAGGGGGAAAAGGGCCTAATCCCCCCCCCTTAATTTAGATAAATGGGTTTTTCATGCAGAATTATCCGATATTCTTCACATTTTGTATGTAGGTTCATTGTACTAAGGCGCTTTCGTGATTAGTTTTGGGGTTCATTGGTAAAGTATGAAGAGGGATACGGGGAGCTTATCCCCCCTTAATTTAGATAAATGGGTTTTTCGTGCAGAATTATCCGATTTTCTTCACATTTTGTATTTAGGTTCATTGTGTTAAGGCGCTTTCCTGATTAGTTTTGGGGTTCATTGGTAAAGTATAAAGGAGGATACAGAGAGCCAATACCCCCTTAATTTAGATAAATGGGTTTTTCATGCAGAATTATCCGATTTCCTTAAAAATTTTTCATCAAAATATTTTCAGTTGCTAACTGAATTTATACATGTAAGTGTAACAAAATAACATTAAATTTAATATTAATGTTAATGCTGTTAATTTATGATGTTGGTCTGTAAAACATGTTTGTTGAACATGAAAATGTTTACTTGTGAATGGATAGCTTTCGAAAAACCTATATTTCAGGTTGAGAAACTGATTAATACACTGTAAAAGCTTCTCGAAAACGATTCCGAAAATCAGTGGAGATAAAGAAAACTTGATTTTATAAATGCTTTTTTAAATCTAGAATGTATATTAGTTTCTCATGTTTCTAAAGATAACGAACGCTTCTCGGATTTGTGGGTAACTCAGAAGAGGTTATTTACTATATTTTCCTAGATTAAGAAACATTTGTCTTTTTTTACAGTGTGGCTACATATTAAATTTACATTCATAAATTACTCGAACACTTAAAAAGTAGACTTTATCAAGCTTTAATTAAACCCTCTTGGTTTACCCACTTTAGAATAATATACTTCATCAAAGACATGTCAGCTCACAGCTCTGGTCAAAAAGACAAAAACTTTGCCGTTCCAGAAAATATAAATTTACGCATAAAATTGCAGAAGTTTATTTTTGACGCAAAATTATTTATGAAGTATCGCTTTCGATACAATTAATTTCTAACATACACCCCCGGCCCTCAAACCAGCAATAATTCTTCCCACTTTTCATTGAAGAGCACGAACAGTTTAATATTTCATGAGCACGAAATTTTCGACTTTTTTGATATTGGATGTAGCGACTTGCGACGTTGCTGGAGTTCAGACAAATACTCTCCATTACATTGCTTCCAAAAGTGCTCGAATACTCTCCGGGTTAATTGCCAACGACGAAGTCTGGGAAGGGGAATTTCAGAAACATCAATCTCTGGAATAGCTGTCAACGAAGCACCAGTCAACACATTTCATGCTGTCAGACCTTGCTCTTGATCCCTTGGATCATTTGACATAAAGGTCTTGATTTCAAACAACCTTCAATTTGTGACAATGATGTGGAGAATTCTTGAAGTTTAAGTGCGAATTACCCATTGCTCTACGCAGATGATATTTCACAGATTTAATGTTGGCCTCCCACAGCCCACCAAAATGTGAAGCAGGAGAGACATTGAATTTGCAGATGATACCTTCACTAGCCATATAATTCTGTATTAATTGATACTTATTAATGGAAGCTTCGCTATTGTATAACTCACGTAATTTCTACCTTGCGTCCTTAAAATTTGTAGCACAAGCAATGACTAATGCAGCTGGCTTGCCTCTAAGGGAAACAAATCTTTACAGAACTACCAAAAACGTTGAAATTACAAATCTGAAACCAATTCAAGATGAATTCGCAAAAAGCAAATAAAAATAGCGATGTAACTCTTAACCACTTCAACGGCCGCATAGATAGGGAAACAGTGGTATTACAACCCCGACTTAACTCGGGGAAGCCATTGAAGTGGTTTAATGATGTGATATTTCTACTATTTCTCTCTTTACACATAAATGGACCGGCATGACCAACTCCAGTCTTTGAAAATGGACGACTTGGCGGGACACGTATGGCTCGAAGGTCTCCCATTATTTGAGTAACAATTGATGGTGAAGCACGAAAACACTTTATGCCACTCTTAACAATTTTTCTTATGTATCTTGACCACTTAGAATCTAGAACATTCTTTGAATAAAAATTTAAAGAAGCTGTGGATCAGAATGCAAATAAGTTATACGATATTGCTTGATAATTAATGCAGTAATATGATGAGACTTAGGCAATAATATTGAGTGTTTTTGATCTTCTGAAACATTAGCATACCTCAAACTTCTACCAACAACTATGATCCAGGAATGCAGTCAAAGATAAAAGTTTTCTCGAAGATTTTAAAGCTTTGTGATGACTTAAATCAAATATTTCATCACCGAAACACCGATGTTGTACTATTCTCATAATCCTTGTTATGTCTCATTAAAGCTCTAAACCCGAAAAGTAAACCATTTATTCAATTTGATAGCGAATTTCTTGCATTGTCTAAATATCTTAAATACCACGCGTTGATTCGTACTAGTATTTTCCGAGAGGAATATCTGAAAATCATGTGATCAACATTAGGTTCAGAAACATTTACAACACAATTTCTTTTTTCTTCTTTTAAAACAATTCTTTGAATATCCTTACCTTCAAATAACTTATTAGACGTTTTTTCATTTAATGGCTCTCTTAAACGTTGAGGACCGACCATGTAACCATAATTCACAATTCACTAGTTTCGATGGTATCCCATATTTCTTGTTCGGCAGTCAGTTGGATTTTCAAGCTCATAAATATGATTCCACGAAATGTTGGAAAGTGTTTGTTGGATCTTAGCATTATGGCTTGCTACAAAAGTTTGCCATCGATGGGAATCTGAAGCTGTTATTGAGTTTTGGTCGTTGAAGAATTGGATTTTCTTTTTTCAGAGCATGAAGAAACGCTTTTCTAAATATAAAATATATGACCCGGAGGCCATATAAAAATTTATATTGGGTAACTTTTACAAAAACAATTATAATGACGTAATGCCTGTTAATATGATGGAGAACAACATTGGCAACGTTTTTTGCAAGTAGAACTATTCCTCTAAAGCTATCAATTTATGAATTATGAAAAACGATATCAGAGAACAATACATTATACAGGGGGATTAAAAAAAGATTGGGCAAATTTTAAGAGGTAAGGTGTGTACTGCTTAAAATTAAAACGACTTGTTAAACACAGCATTAATTTATTAAGCAATGACTTCACAGCACACACAGAAAATACATGAAACAACACACAATCATTTAAAATTTTTTTAATATTTGTGTCAGGTTTCCCGGGTTCGTTTCGCGGTTCGGAAACATTTTGCCGTAAAAATTTCTCTCTAACGAAAGACGCAATAAAGTCTGCTCTCTGGAAGAACAGAATCATACCCCCAAAAAACCTCCAGGCCGAGGCTAACGGAAAAGACAGGCTACCGCGGTACATTCCACTTATCTTTTTTTACAGACCGCTAGAGTGACGTGATACTCTTTTCGTACACCTGCATTGGTTCATTCGAGCATCACGTGACTCCGGCGGTCTGTAGAAAAAGATACGCGTAAAGCACCGCGGTAGCCTTTCTTTTTCGTTAGCCTCGTCCAGGCCTTTGTATATATGAAGCTATGGTATTTCAAGCAGATCTTAAGATGATAGCAATATTCTCAAGAACTAGAAATTTGTGGAATAATCTCTGTCTCTATTGTGCCAATACTTGAAATTACATGTATAGCTATGAAAATTATCACGTCAAAAGCAGTCATTAACAAAATATGAATAAGTCTCTTGAAAAAATTTATGAAGTACCATCTGGAAATCGGCACTATTTACTACTTGAAAGAGAGGGTGTTTTAAGGAGCCATGTACGCACTTCTTTTATGTTCCAATTAGACGAATTTAATTTAATTAATAAAGGAATTACACTTAAAATATTACAGAAGGGACAAACAAGTTTTGCACGGGGAACTGGACTCACAATCCATGTATTTAGTCAAAAGTACTGGGTGTTTTACTCGAATCCGAATTCCGATTTTTTCTCACAATTTTAACCATATTAGAGATATTTAACTACATTAGAAAAACACAGACTAATTGGTAGCATTAGCTATCCCGCCCCCTTATCCCAACAGCTTCATATAATGTAAATGCTCCACATTTCTGAATCTAATTGACAGTTCACATGGTTCCACTTACCAAAATGCCGAACACTTCCATCACATTCCATGATATAATTGCAGAAAGCAAGGTAAGTCTGCTGAAAATTGCTTCCCAACATCTTTATTTTAGTTAAGATCATGAACGATAGTGATGTCTGCATTGATACCCGAGTTTTTAGTTAAAGTCACAAACGATAATTATTTCACATTGGAGTGAAACACCTTGTATGTTTAAGTTAAACTCATGTATGATAATTATGTTAGCATTAGAGATGAACTATAATTATATTCGCATTGGAGGTAGATGTATTTGTAAGTGATAAGAATTCCATTTGTTCCGAAAGTTAATAATAATAATGAAGAAATTATAATGGAAACAAGAAACTTTCTTTGCTTTATGTGAAATACGATGACATCATGAAAAGCGTTAGAAGCTTAGACCTTACACTAATTCGGCGAGTGACGCCGTATGTTAGGTGCACTACCTCCGATATCTGGATCAGCCAGTTGAGCGCTGTTTCCATTCCTTCTCGTACCATAATTAAATTTTACACAAAGCAAACTTTATCCGTTACAAATTTTGCTAAAATATCTTCATTACATTTTTTTTTAAATATGGTACTGTAAAAATATTTGAATGATAAAGCAATAAAAATGTAAGAATGTGAACACAATTAATTTTAATCTTAATTCAAAAATAATCGAACCTAGCTGCATTAAACAATATACATCTTCGGTAAAACTTAAAAAACAAACAAACAAACAAAAGGAATTCCAAAAATAATTTATTTAGAGGCGGGTTGCTTAAGATTCCCTAGGTTTTTCTTTAAACCTATTTATAATTGATCAATGCTTAATTATTGGACGAATTAGAATAAGAACGAATCGAAGATGAAAATTTTCTTTGTTTATTTATAAAGCCACAAGTTAAGAAAAAATAAATTTGATTTACTACATTAAAGACGTGAGTATAAAATATCACAAATTTACTAAATGGTGTATACAAATGTCAATTTTAAAACTTGTACATACATTAAAATCAAATTAAAAACATCACCGTTTCGACCAACTTCTATGGTCATCCTCTGGAAATAGTGTTACATTGCTTCTAAAATTTCAAAGGCGAAAGACAAGCCGTCCACAAATTTTAAAAAATTCACTAGGTTAACCATCAACCATCGTTCCAACCAACCACAAGCAGAAACGATGCAGAAGTACCGCCTAGCGGACAAAAAACCAAACAGCTTTAAATTTGTAATTTTTTTTAATTTGTGAACGGCTTGTATTTCGCCTTTGAAACTTTAGAAGCAATGTAACAACTATTTCCTGAGGATGACCATAGAAGTTGGTCGAAACGTTGATGTTTTAAATTTAATTTTAATGTATGTATATGTTTTAAATTTGACATTTGTATACACCATTTAGTAAATTTGTGATATTTTATACTCACGTCTTTAATGTAGTACTGTTTCATGGTGTAATCGTCCAGCATTTATATTAAATTTGATTTGTTTTGTTTCAGAGTTGTCAGTACTAAAATTCTATAGAATGGGACAAGGACCCAGTTCATTTATGAAATGTAGCTGGATTTATGTGAGAAATATATCAAGAGACAGGATTTGTGAAATATTTATACTGTGTTTTGAAAAGCACAAAAAGATTTTCTTTTCCTTAATTCTTTTTAAAATTAAATAACAATAATTATTAGTTCTGTGAAGCAAAAACAAAAACTAGATATTCACTGCAAGACTACAAATATTATTATTTTTTAAAACAAATCCATTCTATTTTCTGAAAAAGTTATAGTTAGTGAACTTTATAATTTCCTCATCCTTCAATCGTGGAATTTATTATCTATGTCATTACACCAGTTTCGCTAATTTTAGTTGCTTTCAGATAACTATTTAAAAATAATTTTGTATGGTGTTAAAGTCCCCAGGAAGGTTTGAAATGTAAAAAAAAAAAAATGCAATTTCTATTATTAGTTTTTTTTATAATGTTTGAATGCCGAATCTCGTATCCTTTAAGAATGTCGTAAAGTTTACCGATAGGAAAAAAAATCCTAACTACGGGCATTCGAGCCGTAAACGTTGAGCTGTGCAGACCGGCGATACATGTTTAGGCAATACTTTAAACTCTATTAACTGGAAATACTGGTTTTCAACCGTTTTGCCACAATAACTTTTGAACAAGTTAACAGATTTCATGTTTCTTTGTTTGTTTGTTTCTTTTTTAATAATAAAGGAAATTTAAATTCTCTGTAAGTTGCATCTGAAAAATTAACAAACAATTTTCATTTTCCAGTTATAACAAAAAATATGATAATTTTGCATAGACTTTTTAATTTTTTATAATCATTTTTTTAACTTTATATAAATTTTTTTATTGTTTTTTTAATGATATTTTTATCTCGAAATACTGTTTTTCAACCGTTTTGCCACGATAACTTTTGAACAAGTTAACAGATTTACATGTTTCTTTGTTTGTTTGTTTCTTTTTTAATAATAAAGAAAATTAAATTCTCTATAAATTACATCTGAAAAATTAATAAACAATTTTCATTTTCAAGTTATAACTAAAAATATGATCATTTTGCATAGACTTTTAAATTTTTTTAACTTTTTATAAATTTTTCATTGATTTTTAGGTTTAATCGAGAGACTGTATAACAAGCGGTATAAAATAGAAATGGAACTCAAAAATATAAAACCTGGACTTAATTAATTTTGCAAAATTAATTCTGTCATACAATATTAAAACTTTTGTTATTCTTTTATTTTCTTTTATTTTATTTTATTTTATTTAACATTTTTTTTTGTATAAAACATAAATAAATAAATACAGAAAGAAGTAGTAATAGTCTAGATTAATTGCATTGTCCTCAATCCACGGTCAAACTTCAATCAATTTTTTTTTATCTGAAACTTTTCTCGTCTCTTTAATACGAAGAATATGACCAGTAAATTTTTTATGAATGTTGTCTCACGATAATGTGTGGAATATATATATATATCAAGCTATTATTTTTAAAATATCTTATCTCTCTATTCTAAAAAAGTAACTAATGCTGCTGCCTCCTATCCCATAATTGAATTAAGAGTGACCTTTTGACTTTCTCGGTTCATAATAACGAAAATTACTCCATATAAAAACATGAAAACTGGTAGTTTTATAGATATATGTATTCATGCTGAAGCAGACAGTTTTTAAATCAAAGAATTATTTTAAGAGATATTTAACGCCAGAATTGGTCAAAATAGTTCACTTAAAAAAAGTTTTATAGGATCAAAAACAATGTATAGCAACTTAACCATCTTTCGCAAGTATATACTTGATTAGATTGTGGTGTGCAGTGTGCAATCATTTTTTTAATTTGTCTAATTTTTTAAGTTGTTTTTCCAACTTTTTTCAAAATCTCACTAACCGAATAGATTTATTTTTATATTACAGATTTATTTCATATTTTGAAATTACCCTTTTTTTATCTACTGTTGCCAGATTAAGAAAAAACCCATATGAAAATATTTACAAACACTTTTCAGTTGAAACATATATTTATACGTGAAGTTTAAGAAAGAAAGAAAACTTTAAAAGCCATTACTTACGAAAAGCATTAAATGGTGGAAATCACGTTATATTTAAAACAACTTTTTATAGTGCTTCCAAACACTGTATTTTTAATTGAAATATATATTTACACGTGAATATTGAAAAAGAAAGGAAACTTTAAAAATAGATATATTATTACATTCAAAAAACGATTAATGGTAAAAAAATTATGTCATATTTAAAACGATATATTTAAATGTCATATTTTAAAAAAAATCTTATAAAATCTAAATGAAAACTTTTCTTATAAACGTTTTAAAAGTCCGGAAAGTAGCATCTTTTTGTGCTTAACCATTTTATACAAGCTGATTTTGAAATGTATTATTGATCTTTTAAGAAAAAAAACGCGAAAACAACCCTCAGCTGTCCTGATAACGGTAGATGCAGTCTTGGACACCAAAAAACCCGATTACAGAAGATCGCTACTGGTCGTGATAATATCATTTAATCTTACGTAATTGGGTAATCTTTTTAAAACAGGACAAATTAACGTGTTGTTAGAGCCTGCTGAGGTTTGGACTGGGGTTGGTGAGCGTAGCTTGTAGAAGGCGGTTCTCTGTAGTAATAGAAAATTTTAGTGTCTGTTCAGTTTCAAGTGAACTATGGCATTTAAACACAAATGTTGAACTATTTAAGTGGACGAAAATTGGGATAACACTTGGCACTGTATGAACATAAGAAAATGAAACAACGTTTTGAGAACTAAAAATGCACCAACTATTGCGGACTAGCTTTAGTAGCATTCAATGTGCAAAGCAAAAAATATAATGGAACTTGGCTCTTGGCTGCCCCCTGAAATTTTATGCAATTCTATTGATCAATAAAACTTTCTCTCCTGTACCGAAACTCGTATGAAAAAGTTGGTAAATATTTTGGTGTTCAATACGTTGTTTTATTTACCTATATTTAACAGGCCATTATTATAGTAATATTTTGAAAGAGTAAAATTATCTTGTCAAAGAGTGAACGCATTTTATTCTTTTTATTTGCAGTATGCTAAATAAAAAAGTGGAACAAGTTAAATGGTGTTATGAAATCTGAAAAATGGCTTTATCGCATAGGCATAGTTGGTGCTGTAAAAGGAATTTGACAAAGACTTCTGAATTATGAGTATAATATACCGGCTGAACATTGCGAAAGGGCCTAGTGACTATTTCTGTAGATTTTCAAGTTCCAAGAGCTTCGGTACAACAAGTGCGGGCCGCATATAAGCAACCTTTACATGGATAGGGACATGGGAAAGAATCTTGCGCTGTGATTGGCTAATGGTATGGGCCAAAGTTACGCGTCACGTCCATGTTTTTCAGCGTTGAGGAGGAGAGTAAGGCTTCTACAATCCGGGATGACTCATGCCGCTATTTAATTGCCCGTAGGAGGAGAACGATTGGCCATGCCGTGTGGGCAACAATCGCTGATTGGTCTAAGTGAGCAACAGATTGCTTGATTACAGCCTGTATTATAGTATCCCTAGAGGAGAGGATCGACAAGTGTATTGGCATGGCTTTATGGTTGATAAACATGGTTATTTACATGGACTAATGTGAAATTTTTAATGAATAAAATCAATTTGTGGACGATTATTTACTTACGTTTTATAATTTTGTTTATTGTATCTGATACAGAGACTCAAAATCCAATAAACTCCAGAAATTCAACATTAGCTGGATGAATATTTATAATGCTTTATCTGCATGTTTAAAACTAGCTGAAACAATAACGGTATGATTGCTTTACGAGACTAAGTTTATTTCAATGCAATACTATAAAAAAAAATCCAGCTGGAATGCGCTTCGAGGCTGCAAAGTGCATAATTTGTTTCAGTCTCTAAGTGCATACTTGCTAGTTCAGAGGTTATAATAACCAGTTTTAAATGCAAATTTTGATAGTCATTTCCATTTGAGCAATACAAAACTAACCATTCAGCTATCTTCTAGAAATATCATGTTTGCTTCTTAGGTAAAGTAATTTTAATTCCGCACTTTTTGTAGGACGATAATATTTTTTGATTTGTGCAACCATAGCTTAATGTGTAACATTGTGTAAGATGATACTGAATCTGAATGCACATTTTTTTAGTCCGGTACCTCTGTATGCCATCAACTTACGTTAGAAGAAAAATGTATTTGGTTTTATATTGTTAAAGATGCATAAAAATCATAAACAAACGCCTTTTAAAATTTGTTAAATGTGCGGAAGAACAGATCAGAAGAACCACTTCTCTATGACAAGTATAAAAAAAAAATAATAATAAAAATAAAGATTTATTCGTCATTCGATTGTAAGCAATGCTCCATTCCATTATCGCATGTCGATGTCGCAGATGTTTCAACCATCTAACGATAAACGTTGCGCGATACGTAATAATATTTAACAACGACGAACAACTATGTAAAAACTTTTCGTCTGAGTCATCGCCGCAGTTGTCATAACCGTTGCATACTGCTACAAATAAACACATTTTCCATTACTACAGTTGAAGAGATCCTGGCATTCTCTGCCCTCGCAAAATTATTCGTCAGAACCATCTACAGATAAACACATTTTCCATGACTACAGTTGAAGAGATCCTGGTATTTTCTGCCCTCGAAAAAATATTCGTCTGAACCATTTACACAATCAATCTCTCCATCGCACCCCTGACAGCGTTGAATGCATTCGTCATTCGATTATAAGCAATGCACCTTTCCATCATCGCATGTCGATATCGCAGATGTTTCAAACAGCAAATGATAAACGTTGCGCAATGCATAATAATATTTAACAACATACTCTCTGGAAAAATTGTTTAAACGAGTAGGTTGATAAGAGAAGCAACTGAACGCTATTGAGTAACATTAGGTCATGCAAATAAAGGGAAAGTGCTAACCAATATATGTTAACCAATATACCTTAATATTTTATCGGGTCCTCCCTGCAATAACTTTAACACTTGTTTAGATTGAAGTCTGAGCTAAAGGTATTTTGAGGAAATTAAAGTTGAAGACAACGTTTTTTTGTTTTATAAGACGATTTCTCATCCGACGTCAATTTTTGAATTTGGTTTTTTTTTTAATCTGATAGTTTGCATCTATCCTTTTTGTAACTTTAACATTTTTGGAACGATTTTATATTGCCTATTTTATATTTTTGCCTATTTTATATTTTTATATTATATGCCTATTATTACCGATTTTATATTGCGAACATTTCTATTGCCTATTCAAAGAAAAATTCTTCTAAAGTTACAGAATTTCGTTAAAAACGCTTAAAAAAATAAAGTGACGACGCCAAGAGCTCCATTATCGACCGAAAACAACAATCATTTTTCCAGTGGTTAAAAACGCCTTTTAAAATCAGGTTAAATGGATGAAAGAACCGATCAGCGCAAGATCCTTTCTCATGTCCCTATCCATGTAAAGGTTGCTTATATGTATACGGGCCGGAGAAATCTGGCTTAAGGCCTAGGGGCCAGCTCCCTCCTGGGTATCTGGTTCCCGAAGCTGCTGGAGGACACTGGCACGTTTCGCCCCCAAGTGTTGCGCGGTGGTTCCTCTTAGGGCATAGGTTTCACCCTCGCATGCTGTCGTAGCGACCATGTCGTCAATCTCTTTTGAAATGGGGTGATGCGCAGGTAGACCCGAAGAGCCGAACCCCACCGGCCGAAGAGCACACAGGACTCATCCTGGTCGTGCTCGTTAAAAGTTCTTTTATAACTTGCGAACAGCGAAGCGGTTGACCCGCCTTGCGGCGATGCTCAGTTTTATACCGGCTGATACACAGGGCTAGCTTGGTATAAAATTTGGTGGATTTTTGAGTATTTGAAGAATTTAGTGACAAAGTTTATCAACAAGTACTTTTCCGTAAAAATTTTCGAACTGAATTATTGAGATGGTTAATTACGTGTCGACGTTATACACTAAGACTATACAGATAGCAGCTCTATTACTCGCTATATCTGCTGTGCTCAGGGTGAAAATAGGGAAGTCGATCATAGTACGTTTACTGAATGGAAAGCAATAAATTGCGGTGTCAGAGACTACTTTTTGATCCTCAATGATTATTTGTGTATTTCTTGGTATATTACAAATTGTGATTTTTGGATTTCGGATTTTGAGCAGTGCGTCATGATATTTGTGAACCGGATCAAATTTATTTTCGTCGTCTCGAAAGATGAAGATTTTATAACAACAGTTTATATTCTACATATCGCGTTTCAAAAGTGGATAGCTAGGTTAGGCTTCAAAATTGCAGATTTGTTTTTAACTACAATAATAATTTTTTAACTATTCAGAAAAAGGTTCTAAAACACAGGGACTGTAAACTTCAATACAGAATGTATAGAAATATGTGTTTGAATTCGATCTGAAATAGCTTACTTTTTTATAGAAGAGAAAATGATTCTTGCTATTAAAATATTTTTTCAAGATGTTTCCTTATAAGTAACAAAACATATATTTCACCTTTAAACGTTAAGAACAAATTCCATTTTTTAAGTAAACATTTAAGAAAATAACGCCATATTTTAGAAAACAAAAACATCAAAATATTGCATATCGTCAACAATGAAACTAATTAGTCAAATTATCCCACAGATTTGTTTGTTTAAATTTGTATTTGGTGAAGTTCCAACAACCATCTCGTAATCTAAATTTTTTCTTACTGTATTCGTTTGAAAAACAGAGAGTGTTTCAGCCTCTGGTATTCGTTCTTTTAATGTTAGAAAAGTTTTCGCGGAAAATATTTATGATAGGTAACAAAGCGAAAGGATTTTTACATTTTATTTTTAATTTTTATAGCTTTGTTTTGCTATTTTCTGACAATAATATGCGGTTCTCTGTAACAAAACGAATACTTTTGTTGATAGTACTTTTGTACATAGCTTACTGTAAGAATGTTTCTTTAATAAATTTCAAATTTTTATTGTTTATTGAACTATAATTAAATTTAGAATAAAGAGATAAGCAGATTCATATGTAGTAAAGTTATTTAACACTTTCCAACGAAGTTGAAAAGCGTCTAGGAATTCAATTTGTGTGACCGTGCTCTAACTCGTGTAAATACACTCGGATTGCCATGTAATTTATATGTGCTATTAGGGTTTACTATAGAATGTTCGATATTGAAAATGAAGTGTGTAGCATTTATAATTCGTTTACAGGGATACTCAAAAGAATTCAGTTACGTTATGGTCTATGAGGGAAAATCGTTTGCTATGTATTTTTATAATATTACACTGTTTCAATCATAAAAATTAAATTGATTTACATCACTGAGGTGAAATACCAGATGCTTGGTGCAGAATAGAGTGTGCATAGCATTTATCGTTCATTTACAGGGACACAAAAAAGAATTCAGCAACAGTACTGTCTATGAGCGATAATTGCTCGAAGTGCGTTTTTATTATGGTATACGTTTTTAAATGTAACTAATTTTTTGTATATTACTAGTTGCGTATGCATTCTTTATATCATGTTGCACAAAATAATTCATTTCTGTTTATTGACGGAAATTGCTGCAGGGGAATTTTTAACTGTCTTTTGTGTTTTCCAATTGAACTAAATTTTAGCATACTATAAATTGTTGCTTACTATATAGTATATATACAAATCTATAGCTCATATACAGGGCTTCACAAAAGAATTTGAATACTTTTCCGACTATAGATTGTAATTGATGAAATTGGTTTTTTAAATAGGTTATGCAATTTTTAAATTGTTTAGTTAAATGGGCGAGGTTAGTAGAGCTTAAGCCGAAAGGTAGGTCTCCCCGCATGGTTTGACCTTGATCTTGTTGAGTTAAATATCATATTTCAAATGATTAAATGGACAAGGTTTGTTACAGTATTCTGAATGTGTTAGAAATTATTTCGCAATTCATGCTTAACGTATGATTTTTTTTTTCTTGTTTAGCTTAGAAAATTATTTATGTTGGTATTAGAAATTGTTTAAACTTGAATGTATGAGTTCGGCAACTCAAACACCATTTTCTAAAATACAATTTAAAAATCTGATGTAAATTCTAAATAAATAAATGATATAAAAAACATAACGGTGTATTTAAATCTTGAATGAATGCTTTTTAAATAACATTACGCAGTTTATTACATAATACAGAGTACAGTAACACTGAACTTGATGACATATTAAGCTCATAAAACGCATGAAAGATGGTTGAATCATATTGTTTCTCCAATATCATATCTTAATTTATTGCTGCAATCACTATGAAGAGTTTCTGAGGAATAATCATCAACATATTTTGGATTATTTTTATTGGGATATTACCATTACAGGATATTATATCATTAGGATTGTTTAATCCTAGCATAATTAGGGTTATTCACCAATCAACTAAAGATTTTACTCTTTTAAAATTTTTATAAAGAAAATAGT
Source organism: Maratus michaelseni (assembly GCA_963931845.1). Classification (NCBI taxonomy): domain Eukaryota; kingdom Metazoa; phylum Arthropoda; class Arachnida; order Araneae; family Salticidae; genus Maratus; species Maratus michaelseni. Next base: position 13,469,764 of record OZ007587.1, read on the forward strand.
TTTTGCTCGAATAAACCAATGACCCATGATACTTCCATTTACCGTAAACTTATAGAATAAAAATAACATATAAAGTAAGAAAAAAAAACTGTCTTCTGTGTGGCATATTAACTCAGGAAATCCACACTGGTGCAAATTCGCAATGATCAAAATTTCAAATGTCGGAATGTTCTTAAAACAAGTTTTCATTAATTTACAGTTTTCTTTCACAAAATGCATTTTTTGATAAAAACAAATGTATACAGTTTGATTCCTCATTAAATTTCTTGTAGTAATCATATGTTATACTTCTTTATTACTACATTGCTAACAATGTTATGCGCAGTTGAAGTTACACAATCTTAAATCGTAGTAGGGTGCAGTGCGTTGATTCTGAGCCGAAGTGTGAGTCCACGTGTAAAATTTCTAGACACTTGAAAACAACTTGTAAAAAAACACATAGATAAACCTTGAATTAAAAAATCCTATAAGATGACGTTTCTGCGTTTACTTTGAGCAGATATTCTACGATGCACCCACAAAGTCTACGCCACATTGCATCAAAAAGCTTAAAATAAACCTACATTAATGAAATACGTAAAAACCATTAAAAAATGTTTTAGTTGAAAAATTATTATGCGACGATAACGATTTTGAAGCAATTCGTCGTGAACATCAAACAACAATGCAGACATTAATCAAAAACTATGAGAGAAAAAAAAGTACTCGTGATCCAGTGGAGAAGAACTTTGTGAACCCGAGAAATCTTGTTTAGAAATGAAAGCTACAATTAATTAATTAGCATCTGTCAGGCCGAAATGTCGGAGCATTGAATCGCATAAACTTAAAAGATAACATTTAAAAAAATTAATTTTATGTTTGCTGTTGAATAATTTAAAAATAAGTATGCAATAACACTTTTGAATCTTCATTTTCAAGTGTTTAAACAATCGTCAGTTGCCTCAGGTAATGTTCAAGCTCTAATATATCATCAAGTGCCCCATTCTTCTAATTTGATCAAGCCTATCATTTGGAAAGTTCAATGAGAACATCCTCTAAAAGGCGAGCTTTACTAAAAGCGACAGCTCCGTTAGACCAATGTTCACAGCAATTTTTGACAAAGTTTTGACAAAGCCTGGGAATTGTGTATGGTAACAGCGTTATGCAGCTGTTAGAAAGCAACTGAGTTCGTGAATATGAGACATTTTTTCTCTTTCCAAGATTTAGAAATATGTGCGACAAGGAAAATTCTTTTAATTAAAAAAGGCCCATGATAATCATCAAAATCAAACATTACAGCCTGTGGCAAGCCTTGAGGCCGAAATCCTGGGCCATACACAATATCAAAATTAAGTGGAATAGCTTTAAAAATAGCGAAAACGAATTTAGAAAACCAAAAATATAAAATATGCCAATATTTACATAATCAGGTTTTTATCATGATTACAATACCTTACACAAACAAAAAGTAAAGCAAATACAGGTTAATACAATAATATTGAATTAGCGTCCCGCTCATGTCAAACAACGCTCACATAAATATGCCAATTGTCTGTAAACTCGATTACGTAAATTTCCCTATACAAACATTATGTGCACGTGAATTCAAACATACAGACATATGAATACATATATACAAATTAATACATATATACATACAATCCATACATACATTACATTTTATTTGTCTTCATTGCTTTGGTTATTATCGGTTGGCATGCGGATAATACGCAAGTATCCAAATTCGTCTTCTTCATATTCGTATTCGATATCTTTTATTTATTTTTATTTATTTAAAATTCAAAACAAATTACATCGTTTTGGAAGTTACAAAATATGTAAGGTCTAATTTGATACCCAAGTTCGCACTTTCAACGAAAAAACAAAACAAAAACACGTGGTTGTTACGTACGTAAGAAGTAATACTTCTAAAAGTCAATCTATATCATAAATCACAAATGTATTCGTCAGTAACGTTAACATCATAACGATGCAGACTACAATGAGTTTAAAATGCATAAGTTACAACAAAGAGTTGACTAATTTTTTTGATTTTCAATCCCTTTCGAGATTTTGGCACTACAAACTTCCAGTCCAATTGTGTTGCCAATGCGACTAATATTTTGGGCGTTATCGTGTTAACAAAAGAGTAATTTTTCACGGGAAGCCGGAGCTGTGCTCCGAGAATTACCTATTGAATTTTTCAATCGGGAATACGTCGATGTTTAAAGCAATTTATGTAAGAATGATCCGGAACAGAAAGAAAAACATGAATACCAGTTTAGTATAGTGCTAACTTTGCTAGCTTTTAGTTGTTATCACTTCAAGTTTGTTTTTCCGTGGGCACACTTAAAAAAAAAAAAGTTACGGAATAAGGCGAATGCTCCTATATTCAGCCATTCCCCAGAAGTCAGCCACAATAAAATTAAACGGCTTGATTTTTTTTTTGTTCAAAATTAAATATTATAATTCCGTAATGGCCGATCACCTTTTATAAGTCATCAACCATTCGCAAAGAATCATGGATATTTTTATAGAGCTTGTGATCAGTCATTTATGTTGCGTTGTTTCAAGAGACTGACTACTGGATCTCTTTCCACATGTATCTTACAGTATACTTGAATTTTATTGTCCATTAAAATTTTCCTTTGAAAACTTTTAACTTTTTAATGCTTAATGTTGGGTTGTTTCAAGAGACTGACTACTGGATTTTTCATCCTATATCTTGTATCACACTGGAATTTTATTGTCCATTAGAATTTCCTTTTGAATTTATTTTGAACCCTTTTTCCTCTTAAATGCTTATGTTGGGTTTTTTCAAGAGACTCAGTACTGGATATTTTATCCTATACCATATAGTACACTTGAACTTTATTGTCCATTAGAATTTTTCTTTGAACCCTTTTACCTCTTAGATGCTTAAGTTGGGTTGTTTCAAGAGACTGACCACTGGATCTTTTTTCCCATATCTCTTAATATATTTGAATTTTATTATCCATTAGAATTTTTTCTTTGAATCCTTTTACCTGTTAAATGCTTATGCTCGGTTATTTCAAGACTGACTACTAGATCTTTTATCCTATATCTTGTAACATACTCGAACTTTATTGTCCATTAGAATTTTCCTATGAACCCTTTTACCTCTTAGATGCTTATGTTGAGTTGTTTCAAGAGACTGACCACTGGATATTTTATCCCATATCTTGTAATATACTTGAATTTTATTGTCCATTAGAATTTTTTCTTTGAATCCTTTTACCTGTTAAATGCTTATGCGGGGTTATTTCAAGACTCACTACTAGATCTTTTATCCTATATCTTGTAATGTACTCGAATTCTATTGTCCATTAGAATTTTCCTTTGAACCCTTTTACCTCTAAAATTGGGGCATAACATTTCCTTTCTCGCATACTTGGGATTGCAAACCTTCTACTTTTAAAGACAAATGAGGAGTCATTCATTTCTGTGAGAAAAATGTACCAATCTATTTCTCAACGCATCATCAAATTATAAAAGAAAAAAAAAAACGACATAAAAAATATATGTCGGTTTTATAAACACTTTTAAAGCTAAGAAGCTTGTTTAATTTCTCTAACTTTTATTTAATGACCAAATAATTTTAAGAAATAGATAAATGCTTCATAAATATAAATAAATTAATAAAAGCACTTCAAAATGCAAGTTAAATGCATTATAATTTTGTGTTCAAAATTATGTAATTTTAAACTATTTAATTATAATTACATACAATTTGTATTAAGTTTTGGCTACAAATAACAATTAGGAATTTCTTTCTAAAGTTATTATTACAATTTGTAAAACAGAAAAGGAAACGAAGAACGCAACTTTTAATTCATTTTTAAGACTGACTTTAGGAAACAAGTTTAGAAAAAATTGCTAAGCTATTTTTTTTAGGGGAACTTCCTTTATTATGGTGTGCTAGTTTTTAGATAATCTTGAAAATTAATTCTAGCAGAAAATGCCAAAATGTAAAGAACTATTGTTTAGAAACGCTATCAAATCTTGTTTTTAAATAAGGAAAATCTGAAGTTGAGTTGTGAATTTGCTGCAGATTTATTAGGAACGACTAGTTAATTCTAAAACTGTGAAAAGAAGAATTGTAACAGCTTGTTAATATAGAAAGAAGCTGCCGTGACTCCCAGAGAGGAAAATATTGAGATTAAAATGAACTTTATCAGACAAAGAATTTACAGAGAAAGTACGGTCAAATATTCATTGTTTTGCGATGAATTACACTTGCAGGTAAGCCTTATTTTGTTTCTATTTCACACTGAAATAATCTTTTAAACATGTCCAAAATATTTTTAATAGCAAACAAGTCTTAAAAAATACAATTTTTTTTTGTTCATTTCAAAGCTATTTAAAAGTTATTATAAGGTATGCCTGATGCTTTTGGTCAAAGCTGTATCAGTAAATTTTGTGCATGGATGGGTAAAATATGCGTTTGTACTTTAAATAAATTTTGAAATGTGACACGAATTTGCTAAAAAAATGTTTTTTTGAAGAAAGTGTCAATGATTCTAGCCTTTTACATTAAGGGGGTAATTCACGTTATTATTATTCATTACGTTTAGGAAGTAAAAAAAAAAATGTTTACACGTACTCACAGTTCAATTTGGGAAGAAAAAAAATCACCATTTATGAGGTTTGTGTTCGAGTGATTTCATTTCACTGTAAACATATTATTTGTCTGAAAACTATGCATAAAACTAAACAAATTGAATATCTATAATTTTGAAGTTAATTTAGCGGGTATTATAATTTTTTTTTTTGTATTTTATTCTCGTTAGATTTACAAAATGTTTAGGAGTCCTTACAAAATGGTAAAAAAACTCTTACAAAATGTTTAGAGGTAATTCTGCGCTCCCTCACCAAAAAACACGCTGATTACATCTAAATAATTAAAATTCATAAAGATACAACTAAATGTAAATATATTGCTTGAAGGTGCGTAAAAACATACATAAAACATTTAAAAGCACATTAAAGTCCTTTAAAAAATTCAAGGATGCCCCTTGAAGTAAAATGGTTTGTTCCAGGCAAGCTAGAAAACAACAACTCAACTTAACTATTAGTTTTTCACTGATGATGACCGGGTAGGTTCGGTTGAAAACGTTTTGAATTTTTAAAAAGGCTTTAATGTGCTTTTAAATGTTTTTATGTATGTTTTTACGCACCTTCAAGCAATATATTTACATTTAGTTGTATCTTTATGAATTTTATTTATTAAACAAGGTGAATTTACACTGAAATTTTAACTTTTTATTGTTACATCTAAATAATATATTGCTTGAGAGTCTGATGCCCAATCATGTTTTAAAACATGTATTTAGTCCAAAAGGCTTATTTTCAATACCTTCAGATAATTTACCATATAAGATTAAATATTTCATTCCTTTTAAATCAAAACTAAGAGGAAAATATTAACAATAATCTCACTTTAACAACAACAACAACAACAACAACAAACTGACACACATTCACCCAGAGATCACTGCACTTATTAGAATCACATTCTCCGTTATTCCATCCTAATATTTTATCAAAGACAGCTTACTCTTTCGATGCATCCTACCAAAATAAAATATTTTCTAAGAATATCGCCCAACTCTTGAATGTCGTCATCTTCTTCTACGCATTGAGTTTAACATCAAAATAACTTTCATTATTCACAGATAACTCTGCAATTCAAATTTTTATTCCTTGGTAAAAGAATGTGTTCCAATTTCTCTTTACTCTTAGTCTTTCTCTTGAAGGCGGAGAGGCTAAATAGTTGTTTTGTTTTCGCTAATTCACAACAAAGTTACGAACAGAGTGATTCGCTACCACGTGTACAAAATTTAAGGGATGGTACAGCTCAGTAAAACAAACATTTTTTTGTATCGCAAAGCTGAGTCGCAATCCACGTATTCAGTCATAAATACAGGGTGTCTGAATGCAAGTCAAACCTGAGTTTTCGTTCACAACTTTAACGTTAATGGGGATATTTTACCGATATATTCAACAGATACTTTACGTTGCGTTAAATATGATAGATATCGCGGGAATTACACTGTAATTAGTTCACTGACCCATATGTAACATGATCTACATTCCTAATTACGAAGTATCTAGGTCAGAGTTGTTTGGACGCAGATTGTAGCCATTTCAAGCAATTACTATAATGTAACGTTATCACATTTCATAGAAAGCAAAGTAAGTCTGTAGAAAATATCGTTAAAATTTCTTCCTTACCGTTAAATTTGTGATTTTTTTTTCCGAATTCGATTTACAGCAAGATACCATGTATTTATGACTCAATAAGTGTATTTTGACCCAGCTTTTTTATACAAAAAATGTTTGTTTTACTGAGTTGTATCACCCCTTAAAGTTTGTACATGCGGTAGCAATCACACTGTGTATGTTTCCTTTGCGGCGAATAGACTTCAGTAAAAAAATAAGTAAATAAATAAAGGAATAGAAAGAAATTGAATTTCTATCTTATAAAGAACAAACGTGTCCATGCGTAACGCTGATGTCATTTTGCGAATGGCAACACTTGACCATGAAATTTCGATTTTGTGATTTTTGGTACTGCAATTGTTTAAATTTCTAATCATCGCACATTTTCAATTTTTACACCGTTATTTAGGGAAAAAAATCTACTTTCAAATGCAACTTATTTGAGAACTGTATCTTAATTGACTTATTTATTATGGCTTTTAAAACAAATTTCAAGCATGATTTTTATAAAAATCTATCTCTATCGCTTGCAGAGGATTACAAAATATAAATCCGTTTGCACTTTACACAATATAAAAATTTCAGCAATTGTTTCTAGCCAATATTCAATAACGAAATTAAAACTTCATTAAGCAATAAATAAAATAGTATAAATAAAACGCAAATTTAACAGACATGTAATTGATATAAGAGCTTAAAACAGATGAAATTATCAGAATAAAAACAAATTCTATAGATAACGAAATTTTTAGCGATTTCTTCGGCTATTAAGTTCTGGCACGAGGCCAGTACGAAATTGCCACTTTTAATAAATTTCCAAATTTCATTTGAATATATAATTGACATATTTCATATAAAAATGCTCTTTGGTGTTGTTAAGGGTCAATCTAAAAAAATTATTAAATGTACAAAATCTATTACATTTTTCCAATAAAGAAAATAAATGGTTTTCGCCTATATTCTTCATTCGGGGAAGCCCGAGTTGGAAGCCCTAGTGTATTATAAAATGGAGAAAGAACGTTGGAAGAGAAACATATGTCTCAGCAAAAATCTTAAATTACATTTTAATTTTTCCGCAATTTCTTCATGTAGATTATAACAAAATCACAAAATAAAAATATATAGAAAACATATCTGCATAGAAATTAGAAGAAGAAACATAAACTCTATTGAATTCGATTTTGTTTACAAATACTAATGCAAGAGGCGGACCTTCACTGGATGCACATAAATCAATGCGTGTGTGTGGCGAAAGGGGGGGGGGGTGCATTGCATAAACATGCACTGTAAAAAAAGATAATTTTTTTTTTTAAATAATGTGTTGCTACACTTTTATCAAAACAATGTGTATTTAGAACATATATTTGGACATATTTTCTTAAAATATAAGAAATTTTATATTAAATCTATACATTGTAAAAAATTTACCGATGCATAAATTTGAAAAACTCATCCACTCAATCAGTTTGCACAAAACATTCACAAATAAGCAGAGCTTCTTTTGTTGTAAAATCAGATTTCATATTCATTTGGGCATATTTCGATAAAATGTAAGAAATTTATAAAGAACAGATGAAAGTATATTCAATTAGGTAAATTATATCCAATGGGTGGGGTATCATAGTTGAGATTTTTTCCAACAGAGACAAAATATGCCGGGACCAGGACTCGAACCTGGGTACTTTGGTTTGCCGTACCAACGCTCTCCCTACTGAGCTATCCCGACGATATCCTGGCTGGCATATTTCACTCGTACTTGTTGGACAAGGCTGCGAACTGCAGCGCTAATTTCATTCATCTGAGCTATAACTATAGCATTTTACATGATGAATCTGAAATAGCACGGAAACTCCAGTATACCATGTAATTAGGTCATAAAGAACAGATGAAAGTATACTGTCGGGATAGTTCAGTAGGGAGAACGTTAGTACTGCAACCCAAAGTACCCAGGTTCGACTCCTGGTCCCGGCATATTTTCTCTCTGTTGGAAAAAATCTCAACTATGATACTCCAACCATTGGATGTAAGAAATTGTTCATTCAAATCAGGCATTGTAAGTTATTTACTGATACATAAGTTTAAAAAATAATCAGATTTTCCAAGACTACTTACAGAAGGTTGAACTTCTTTTGTTTTAAAACCAAATACCATATTAAATTGCCGGTCAACATGTGCTAACATGTTGTTGACCGGCAGCTTAATGTGAAATCTACGTTTTGAAATACTAGAAGCTCCATCCTCTTCTGAAAGTTTTTGGAACACTAATTACCTAGATAGTTTTTTCAAGTTTATGCATCACTAAATCAATGACGCAGTCAGGATAATCATCTGGGTAGAGTTTTGAACCATTGTTACTCATAAAACACGGCCGTACACAAAAAAATATTTCGGAGGGGAATTTGTAGGATCTAAATTTTATTCCTGTTATCTTATTACTTACCCATCATACGTAGCATAGAGTAAGTCTTGTAATCGTTTTGAAAATAGAAAAAAAAATTGAAGGATTTACTCGTTTCGGACACTAGAGATTCCGAAAAATATATTTTTAGACCCCCCCCCCCCCCAAAAAAAAAAAAAAAAAAAAAAAAATTGCCGTCCGTCTGTCTGCCTGTGTGCCTGTAAACGCTCTATCTCCCGAACAAATTGAGATAGAGACTTGAAATTTGGTATGTACTTAGTATGTAATAATGAGAAGAAGCTTATTGAATTTCAGTAACCTCTATTATCGGAACTATTTTTTTCGGACTCTCGAAATATTCGTTCTGATAAAAGGTATATAAAAATTTTCGAAATTGTCTATTTTAAGGAGTGAATATAAAAGACAATAAAAAAACATAAATTTTGAATAAAGAATGAAGTCAATCGGATAATGAGTTGCCGAGATATTTGTAATCCTATTTTCAACATTCTTCGATTTTTCATGACTCTGTATTTCATCCAAATTTCAATTCAAAGATATATTTTAATTGGAGATGAGATGCTTAATCCGACGCAATAAACCGTTAGTTAATACGATCAACATTTTTGGAGTTATAAGGATTTTCTTTTATGCAATTCAGTAATAGAACATTTAAAGTTTATGACGTCATCAAGCCACGATTTTATTCGAATTGCAATGCATTTTATAAGTATTTAACACATGTTTTATTTTCATATTTTATATTATGCATATCGATTATGGGTAAGTATTACGGTGGCCCCCAACGGCTAGTTTTAGATTTGTTTTTAATACTTCAATAGAGGTGAAATTAGTTAAAAGTTATAGTTATTGTGAATTCGAATATCCCATGCTTATCACAAAAGAAAATTGAATATTTGAGCCTTGTTCATTGCAAAGAAATTTATATTCTCGTTTGTGTTGATGTAGATTCTACTTCGCCGATGTATCAACATTAGTGTCAACCAAACTGAAACTCCTACGCCAAATTAACATATTGTAATAGAATACTTTGGGGAAAAAACCTGAATTGCAGTCATGAAAAGAGGCGCGATTTTCAGTATAAACATTGAGTGCTTATAAAAGAGTGGTTTTTAAAAGACTATTTTAAATTTTATATTTATTTTTGTATCCTCTGTTACTTCTCTAGTGTTGCATAAAACAATTTAGTAAACTCGAAGTTTTGGTCTTTTACATTCTATGTGAACAGCAAAACCTTTTCAGTTTGAAGTAAGAGTCTCAGCATAGGTTTTCACAATTAAGAGGACTTTTGTACCCGTCGAATTGTCAAACGTGACGAAAATAGAGATTTTTGTTAAATTTTTTGCTAAAAATAAACTTTGGCACCTATAGTATATTTCAGCAATGTTGTAAAACAATCAATCAATTGAGGGGATCGGGGCAAAAGAATGCTAAGCCACATTTTTGAACTTCTGAGAAATATCAATATGAAAATTAGATACTCAAATCAAAATATATAACATACAGTTTTTTTTTGCCAATTTCTGAGCAACATTTGAGATATTCTGAATAACAATATGGTATTACTTTAATGATATACACTTTCTGTCTGGTAAAAAAGTTCTAGAAATATCTGGGGCAAAAACGAAACCTGGGACATATGCTGCCACCTAATGACATTAGAAAAAAATAATATGTTGGATATTATAATTTACAATATTAAGCAACAGATTACAGTATACAACAGAGTGCTAAGACTCGTTTTTGAACTTCTGAGACATATCAATTTGAAAATTAGATCATATATCAAGTCAAAATGTATAGCATACAGTTTTTTTGCCAATTTCTGAGCAACATTTGAGATATTCTGAATAACAATATGGTATTACTTTAATGACATACACTTTCTTTCTGGTAAAAAAGTTCCACAAACATCTGAGGCGAAAACGAAACCTGGGACATATGCTGCCACCTAATGACATTAGAAAAAAAAATATGTTGGATATTATAATTTACAATGTAACATATTGCAGTGTCAGATTTATTTCACTAAAAATGTGGCTTGGCACTTTCTAGCCCCGACTTCCTCAATTATAATTATAGTAAAAACACTTTTTATTATTTTGCCAGCCCTTTAAATGCCACGCTATATACTATACTATAATTGCAATACAGTATTCACCATTACAACTGTAACATCTGCAACTTAGAGTGTAGATGTATAAGCGTCTGAGATATTCAGTTAGTTTTAAGAAAAATAGAACAGTTTTTAATAATTTTTTCTAAGCATAAAATCTTAAAATTGATTTTTCGCAGTATGCTCATTTTTGAAAACTTGCTGTATTTAAAATGTGAAAACTTCAACAATTATTTTTCAAATGTCTTGATTATTTTTTATAAATTCAATTTGATCTACTGAATAAAATTAGGGATGGATTTTGAAATATAGTGAGAAGAAAAAATAAATAAAAATGTAACAGAATCCGTGTTTTTTCCAGGATTTCTCCAAAAATATATGCGTTTAATTTTTTTCCCCAAAAAAATTAATTAATTAATTGCAAAATCGATTCTTAAAGCTATTTGAGTAGACTCTTATAAACATAATTAAAAAAAAAATCCGTGCTTATTATTGTAAGTTGAAGGAGAAGAAAAGATTTTAAAACCGTTTAATATTTTTAAAATTATACCAACAAAATTATTTTTTTCCAGTTAAAAATGAGTTTATCAAGTAATGCATAAGAGGTAAGTGAAAATGCTTTAGTAAAAAAAAAAGGTTAAAAAATTATACCAACAAAATTATTTTTTTCCAGTTAAAAATGAGTTTATCAAGTAATGCATAAGAGGTAAGTGAAAATGCTTTAGTAAAAAAAAAAAAAGGTTAAAAAATTATACCAACAAAATTATTTTTTCCAGTTAAAAATGAGTTTATCAAGTAATGCATAAGAGGTAAGTGAAAATGCTTTAGTAAGAAAAAAAAAAAAGGTTAAAAAATTATACCAACAAAATTATTTTTTTCCAGTTAAAAATGAGTTTATCAAGTAATGCATAAGAGGTAAGTGAAAATGCTTTAGTAAAAAAAAAAAAAGGTTAAAAAATTATACCAACAAAATTATTTTTTTCCAGTTAAAAATGAGTTTATCAAGTAATGCATAAGAGGTAAGTGAAAATGCTTTAGTAAAAAAAAAAAAAGGTTAAAAAATTATACCAACAAAATTATTTTTTTCCAGTTAAAAATGAGTTTATCAAGTAATGCATAAGAGGTAAGTGAAAATGCTTTAGTAAAAAAAAAAAAAAAGGATCAAAGAGAACTGAGTCCCCTTAACGTAAGAATAATTGAAAGCTGGGTTGGCAGGTGATTACAGTGCATTCTATTTGAAAGCATTGTAATCGCCTGTCAACATTCACGAGAATACTTCCCTAGAGTCGTTGTAAAGATTGATGAATGTAAGACAGATATTTTCGAGTACAGAGAGCTTCTGCATGTACTTTTATTGAATAAGCATTATTATTAGCATTTCTATTGGAATACAACAATTAATTTTCCCTCACACTTGAATTACTAGATGATACAAATCCTGATTATTTTGAGGTTTAAAACAAACATTTAACCAAAGGAGTTCTTTGCGTTTTTGAAATCTCAAACGTCAATCCATTCCATGAAATCGCTAACATTTCTTGTAGTGTTTATCCTCGTTATTTTGAGATTTTACTTTTCCGAAATTCACCAAGTCTTATGCCTCAGTTGTAACATTTAGTGGAGTTTTAACAAAATTTTAAAACACAAACAGTGAAACAATGTTGGAACGTGTCTCAAGACCTTGATTCTTTGCGTCAGCAAAGACCTTGGAATCTAGTGTGACATTTTATTATAACACTGTAGCTATTGTCCTCCTCTTTGCCTACTTTGTGTCTGTGCTTACATAATGAAATTCAACAGAAAAATACCTAAATTTGAACTTTGAATTTTAATTTCTTAAATTCTTATCTATACTAATATAATAAAGAGAGAACTCCTAACTGACTGACTTATCAAGCAGAGATAAAACGACTAAAGTCAGGATCACGAAATTTGGAGAGTAGATTGCTTTTATGACCAAGGCAAGCAATAAGAAAGGATTTTTGAAAACTCCCTTCCTACGGAGGTTAAATGGGGGGTCGAAAGTTTTAGGTCATTTCACCCTATCTCAGCCGCAGTTTTAGGTAGGAACGTAAAATTCAGCATAACAAATCCACTAAAAAAATAGTTAAACACGTATTTTAGCGATTTTTGAAATTCAACCATTAAGGGGTTAACTGGGGGGGGGGGGGAGGGTCAAAACTTTTAGGGCATTTTGCCATATCTCAGTAGCATCTTTAGGTAGGAGCGTGAAATTCAGCATAACAAATCTACTAAAAAAACACTTAAACACGTATTTAAGCGATTTTAGAACTATTTTAGCGATTTCGTCACCAACATCGGCTATGAACCCGATTATGGAAGATTAGACGAATAAGACAACTATTGCTGGTTTTTTATTACATATTTTGCGTAAGATACTTTTTCAAGGAAAATTATTATTATTATTATTATTATTATCATTTCACTTCATAATATATAAAGATGTCATACGAAATAGAATTTCGCTAAATGCTACGCAATTTGCCTGATATTTTTTTCGTATTGTCAGGGAAATCGTATATTTTCTGTTAATTGCACCAAAGAAAATGCAAATTCTCATTTATAAAGCTTAGTTTGTTTTTCATGATTGTGCCAATTTAACTGATTGTCTTTTAACGATTTATGGGCGCGAATGCACAGAGCTCCGTTTTTGTGATCGCCATATTATTGTATATTTATTTATTTTACCTGTAAGGCCCTCATGCTTAACATGGGGAAAGGCCAGGTGGTTCTGCTATTATTAAATATATACAGAATGATTGAGAATTACCTCTACAACTTTGACATTCGATAAAATTTGAAAGAAATAAGAAGGAAAGTTATGTTGCTTGTACATATAACAGCAACACATAAAGTTTAAAAAAAAAGAAAACAAGGATTTCTAAATTTGTAAGCAATAAATCCATATATTTAAAGCTGTTTGGTAATTCTGTCAAATCAAATATTCCATCGAAATTCGATCGAATACGCATGCGTCAAAAAATCACCGGCCAATGAGGTGAGGGTCTATGACTGTCTCTACAAACGTGTTTGGGATCGTATCATCTGTTGTTTTTTTCTGTTGTCACGTTGCGTTAAACCTAGGAAGATATTTATCTAGAGCTCACTGTGGAGTGTTTAGAAGGTATTTATTTTATTTATTTATTTTATTTATTGTAATTTGTATGAATACTTAGGTGTCCATTTCGGATTTACTGTTTAAAAATGAATTTAGGCTCATACGTTGGCGAAATCCCGATGGAATTTTTTTTTTTAGATCTCTATCATTTTGTTTATATAGTACAGAAAATAATTATTCAAACGTGTAGAACACGTAATACAAAATTGGACCACTTATGGTCTGTTTATTATCGGGAATGAATCTTATGGTGTTCCGATTGATAATGAAAACGATTATGTAAATATAATGTCAAAAGACAGTACGCACGGTAGTAATATTTTTATTATTATGTGTTCGAAAAAAGCAGAATCTGAGCATCTGAATATAAGTTATAAAATAAACAGAAATATATTATCTCTATTCGATTTAAAAGTTTTGTCATTACATAAGTGGGCTATTTTATTTGTAAAGAGTATGTATGCATTATATTGTTTGTATGTATACAAATCTTTATAATGTTTTGATTTGCAAACTCTTAATATTTGAATAATGTTTACATTATATTTGTTTGTATGTATACAAACAATATATGTATACAAAGAAGTATATATACAAACAATGTATAATGTATCATGTAACAATATTAATATTTATATTGTATTGTTTGTATGTATACGTAAATCTTGAATGTTTTAAATGGGCAAATTTGTAATGTTTTTTCTGTTATTTTTTTTAAATGTCAAAAAAAGATAAATTTTCAAACTTGGTATAAAAAACTTAGGTACTTTTCTCTATTATCCCATTGACCACTTTTCATAACAAAACAGAAATATATTATCTCTATTCGATTTAAAAGTTTTGTCATTACATAAGTGGGCTATTTTATTTGTAAAGAGTATGTATGCATTATATTGTTTGTATGTATACAAATCTTTAGAATGTTTTGATTTGCAAACTCTTAATATTTGAATAATGTTTACATTATATTTGTTTGTATGTATACAAACAATATATGTATACAAAGAAGTATATATGCAAACAATGTATATAATGTATCATGTAACAATATTAATATTTACATTGTATTGTTTGTATATATACAAATCTTGAATGTTTTAAATGGGCAAATTTGTAATGTTTTTTATGTTATTTTTTTTAAATGTCAAAAAAAGATAAATTTTCAAACTTGGTATAAAAAACTTGAGTACTTCTCTATTATCCCATCGACCACTTTTCATAACAAAATACTATCGCCAAACTGTATGATTAAATGCCAAAAATGCAGTCCCATTTACTTGATGTCGAAAACATTATACGTGTTTTTTATGTCATCAAGTGGTTTTTAATTCAACATTTGCGTGTATTTTTCATTATGTTTATTTGATTTATTAGTTATTTCATTAATTAAAATAACAATTGTATCCTTAAATTCTTATATTTTATTTATTTATTTTGATATTCCAATGACAACGTTCTCCCATTTATTTGGCGATAGTTTTTTTTTTTATGAAAAGTGGTCGATGAGATAATAGAGAAGTACCAAAACTTAATTACGTATATGAGTATATTCTTTGACAGTATTAATCATTACTCGATATTTTAAAACTGCATCATATTTGTAGAATTATATTAATTTAAACAATGCTTCTATTGAAGTGTGAAGAACCATATACCTCTATGAAGAACCATATATTTACATAATTGTCTTCATTAGCAATCGGAACACCATAAGATTCATCCCCGATAATAAACGGACTATAAGTGGTCCAATTTTGTATTACGTGTTCTACGATATTTTTACATACATTTGAATAATCATTTTCTGTACTATATAAACAAAATGATAGAGATCTAAAAAGACAATTTCCATCGGGATTGATTTCGCGAACGTTAAAAGAGCCTAAATTCATTTTTAAACAGTAAATCCGAAATGGACACCTAAGTATTCATACAAATTATAATAAATGAAATAAATAAATACCTTCTAAACACTCCACAGTGAGTTCTATATAAATACCTTCCTAGGTTTAACGCAAAGTGCAAGAAAAAAACAACAGGAGATGATCCCAAACACGTTTCTAGAGACCGTAATAGACCTTCACCTCATTGGCCGGTCCTACCGGAAGATTTTTTTTTACGCATGCGTATTGGGTCGAATATTGTTGAAACATTTGACAAAATAAGCAAACTGCTTCCACCTAGGTATTTATACACAATACAACAAATAAAATAAATGCCTTCAAAACCCTTTTGATCATCACATCAGCGTGCAAGACAATTTTTTTACCGGAAACCGTTTGATGAATTTCATTATTTTTCCGTTATCGATTGACAAATTTTACGATTTTACCGCTAACGATTGCTGAATTTCACAATTTATCGACTATTGATTAACGAATTTCATGATTTTTTCCATGAACATTTGTCGAATTGCACAAAAAAAAATTAAGAATATCGTCAAATTGTCTCGGGTAAAAAAATTTTGAATATTGTCAAATGCCATCGAGAAAAAAGTCTCTTTGTCAAATGATTTTGAAGAAAAAATCGGGAAATTCACAAAATGGTTTCGGAAAAAACTTCACCAAATGGTTTCAAAATTCTTTGAGTGACAGCGGGAAAAAAAATTTCATTTTACATTCAATCATCGCAATTGGCGAGTGTGACTAAGTTTAGCCAGTGGTGGCAATAACATCAATCACCAATTTCCAGTATTACTCGCCGATTGGTGAATGTTAATTTTGTCTTATATCACAAACTGTATTTACATATACTACTAGATATAATGATTATGAACCATGATTTTTCTGTTATTGGGCGAGATTCATGTTTTATCAGCAATTCTTTGACGAAATTAGTGTTTTTTCAGCGATCCTTTGAAGAATTTCGCATTTTTCTCACGATCCTTAACGAAATTTGCATTTTCCAGCAATTCTTTGATAAAATACATTTTATTCCGAAATTTTTAGACGAAATTTAGTAAAAAAGCGTGATCTTTTGGTGAAATTTCCTTTTTTGCGATTCTTTGACAAAATTTGCTTATCTTTCGCGATCCTTTTGCATAATTACGTTTTTTCTGTGGTCTTTTAACAAAGGTCATGTTTTCCCATGATCCTTTGATAAAGTAGTGTTTTTTCCTCAATCATTTGACAAAATCTGTTATTTTCCCCCCCGCGAAGATTGGTTAGATGTTTTTAGTCTGCAGGTGCCCTAAAAAGTCAGTGACGCCCGTTGCTGCATCGCACACATTCTTCCATGGGGCATCGAACGAAGTAAATTCAACCTAAAGAATCATTGTTTCATTCCTGACATTTCTCGAAAGAAACAACGTTCAACTCATTGACTGAATTGTAAAGGGCAAAATGTGTCAATTAGCAGAAAGTGCGCAATTTGTTCGTTCATGGAAAAAATCGTGAAATTCGTTAACCGATAGTCGATAAAATTCGAAATTCGTCAATCGATAGCGGAAGAAGTGCAAAATTCATTAATCGACACAGTGGAAAAATCGCAAAATTCATCAACTGGTTTCGGGAGAAAAAATTTTTGAATATCGTCGAATGGCTTCGAGAAAAAAATTCACAATCTGCCAATTTCGGGGATGAAATTTGCCAAATGGTTTCAAAATTTGTCGCGCGACAGCAGAGAAAAAAATCTTTTTCCATTCAATCATCGCAATTGGTGAGTGTGACTATTATGTTTGACCAGTGGTGGCAATAAAGTCCATTGCCAAATTTTCAGTATTACTCGCTGTTTGGCAAGTGCTAATTTTGTCCTATACTTCAAAACCCTTTTGATCATCACATCAGTGTGCAGGACAATTTTTTTTACGGGAGACCATTTGATGAATTTCGTGATTTTTCCGTTATCGATTGACTAATTTTACTGCTATCGATTGTTGAATTTTATAATTTATCAACTATTGATTAGCGAATTTCATGATTTTTTCCATGAACGTTTGACGAATTACGCAAAAAAAATAAGAATATCGTTAAATTGTCTTGGGTAAAAAAAAATTTAATATTGTCAAATGCCTTCGAGAAAAAAGTTGCAAGTTGAAACGGCTGTGACCTCTTTTTCATGTTATGCATCTCCGGTGTCCATCCCCCCACTCCCCCCCCCCAAGTGGGACACTTTTCTAAATTTTGCACACACCCCTCATGTGATATATCGGTGGAAAAGTCTTTGACCACTTATTCATGTTATGGGCACTTTTCAAAATTTTGTTGACACCCCTCATGTCATACATTGTTGGAAAGGTCTGTGACTGCTTAATCATATTATGCATCTCCGGTGTCCATCTCCTCACTTTGCCCCCCCCCCAAAGGGTACTTTCTAAATTTTGCACATTTCCCTCATGTTATATATCATTGGAAAGGTCTGTGACCACTTAATCATTTTATGCATCTCCAATGTCCATCTCCCCACTTTGCCCCCCCACCCCCCTAAGGGATACTTTTCTAAATTTTGTTGACACCCCTCATGTCATATATCATTGGAAAGGTCTGTGACCACTTAATCATATTATGCATCTCCGATGTCCATCTCCCCACTTTGCCCCCCCCCCCAAAGGGTACTTTCTAAATTTTGCACATTACCCTCATGTTATATATCATTGGAAAGGTCTGTGACCACTTAATCATATTATGCATTTCCGATGCCCATCTCCCCACTTTCACCCCCCCCCCCAAGGGGTACTTTCTAAATTTTGCACATTACCCTCCTGTTATATATCATTGGAAAGGTCTGTGACCACTTAATCATTTTATGCATCTCCAATGTCCATCTCCCCACTTTGCCCCCCCCACCCCCCCAAGGGATACTTTTCTAAATTTTGTTGACACCCCTCATGTTATATATCATTGGAAAGGTCTGTGACCACTTAATCATATTATGCATCTCCGATGCCCATCTCCCCACTTCCCCCCCCCCCCCCCCGAAGGGGTACTTTCTAAATTTTGCACATTACCCTCATGTTATATATCATTGGAAAGGTCTGTGACCACTTAATCATACTATGCATCTCCAATGTCCATCTCCCCACTTTGCCCCCCCACCCCCTAAGGAATACTTTTCTAAATTTCGTTGACACCCCTCATGTCATATATCATTGGAAAGGTCTGTGACCACTTAATCATATTATGGATCTCCGATGCCCATCTCCGCACTTTCCCCCCCAAGGGGTACTTTCTAAATTTTGCACACAACCCTCATGTTATATATCATTGAAAAGGTCTGTGACCACTTAATCATATTATGCATATCCGGTGTCCATCTCCTCACTTTGCCCCCCCCCAAGGGGTACTTTCTAAATTTTGCACACAACCTCATGTTATATATCATTGGAAAGGTCTGTCACCACTTAATCATATTATGCATCTCCCATGTCCATCCCCCACTTTGACCCCCCAAGGGTGTACTTTTCTAAATTTTGCACACACCCCTCATGTGATATATCGATGGAAAAGTCTGTGACCACTTAATCATATTATGCTCCCCACTATGAAATTTGTCAAGTTAAAGCAACTATAAATTTTACTTTTATGGTATTATCAAGTTGTTTGCCGTCAAATTTTGACGGGTTCCATCTAGTAAATTATTATAACATTTTGTAAATCAGAAACAATTAAAATCACAAAAAGAATTCCGACTCAATGACGAATATACCACTTTTTTTATTATTCCTGGAATATGCATGAATCGTAAAATTTAAAAATCAAATACGTAATATATTTATATATGTATGTGCGTGTGCATCAATTTTTTTTGTATTTTAGATTCATATATATATATATATATATATATATATATATATATATATATATATATATATATATATATATATAATCTATATATATATATAATCTATATATATATATAATCTATATATATATATAAATATGTGTGTGTGTGTGTATTAAAAAGTTGTTAAAATTTAAATTTAAGACACAACAAACCACATCTTCATTACCACATCTTCATCTTTTTTCTTTTGTTATAACTACACAACGTTATATTATATTATTATTAAATTTAAGACACAACAAACCACATCTTCATTACACATAACTTTTTTCTTTTGTTATAACTACACAACGTTATATTATATTATTAATTTTCATTTTTCTCACACTTTCAGAATATTTTTAAAAAGCAGAGATGATTAATGAGATTTTTTTTTACAAAACATGACTTAAATCATAATTTATCGCACAATTGTTCCAAATAAGACAAGCACATTATGCCGTTGGTGCTTGAAATTACACGTATGTCCTTTCGCGTGATAATTTAGTATGTTCACTATTTTTAATAATGTTTGCAGAGATAAAGGCAAAAAAAATCGTAATAACTCTATAAAATTAAGAGATGCGCAAGACCTTTCGAAACAACTTTGCCTTTCTTCATCAGGCGCAAAAGATACGTGTACCACAAGCAAGACACCGCAGTATTGCTTACCATCAATCTTGCTTTTGCTATTTAAGTGGTAATATGTATTCTTCGCGCCTGACGATGAAAGATAAAGTTTTTTTGGAAAAGCCTTGCACATCTCGTAATTTTATGGTGTTATTAAGATTTTTTTTTTATTTGCCTTTATTTATGCATAGATTTTATGTGTTATCCATTAAACATAACATCGATTTTATGATTGCATTTTCCACACTAAACTTCTTCAAAAATGATTTTGAAATCAAGAGGTTTGAATAAAATTTTAATTAAAAACCTTCTGGATTTTGAAGCCATGCTTATTATTTATGTTTCAAGGTATCCTACAAATATATGAGAAAACGACCGAAAGAGATATTTCGTGCCTAAACAAAAGTTTAGGTTGCAGTAAACAGTCAAAGATTAGGACATTTTTAAAGAAAGCCTGAAATTTTTACATACATATTATATAGATATTTTTTTCTATGTATAGTGTATATTTAAATTGCATTGTAATAACTATTATGGATAAATAATTATTTTATTTTTTATCTGTGCATTCACACTATATAATACCAGCCATCAAAGTCTCCATTCGACGCATACAGTGTATCGAGTTTTCGACTTTCTAAAGTGATCTTGCTTCACGTTAGTTCGGATTATCAGGGAATTAGTATTTTAATTTATTGAACGCCATACATAGAATTCTTATCTACTATCTACAATTTGAGGAATTCGTCAGATTGCAAACAGAATAAGCAAATGCTATAAGAATAAAAGAAAGAGCATAAGAATGAAAAATTAATTTGATTTTCGTAGGTATTTTATTAATTTAAGTAATATCAATTTGTAAATTCAGGATTTGATGATTTGGTTAACATACATTATTATTTTTTTTAATATTGGAATACATTTTCCTTTAGTCTTCTAAACTGCTATATTCAAGTATAATTTGCAGTTCGCATTATAATGTTTTGCGCTGCATAAATGAACAATTTGTTTCCGAAAAAGCTGGTAACTAGAAAGTGTAGAAGTTGTAAAAAGAAGTTGTACTTTTTTCCGCATACAAGCTTGCATAGTAATAGATTAATAATCTCTTTATATATTTATCTCAGTGTCAACATTTTTAAGGGGCCGCTTCACTGAAACTCCTCAAAATACTGAACTCACGAAATCCCATGTTAACCTATGGGAAAACTTAGAAACGCGATTACTCATTACGTAATATAATTATTAAAATACGGTTTTCACTACCAGAAAGTAAACATCAAATGCCGATGATGTACATTTTTAAAAGAGGATGATAAAATTTCATCAAGTGGAAACTTCAAAGTTTATAGGGATTTTCTAAATATTTAAAAATTTAAGAAGATTATTTTGCACATCGTTAGCATCTGACATGTATTTTCTGATGTTGAAAACTGTATTTTAATAATTACATATTAGGTAATGAGTAATCGCGCTTCTAAGTTTTCCCATAGGTTAACATGGGATTTCGCGATCGGGGAGTTTCAGTGAAGCGGGCGCTTAATTCAGTGCAACAGAACATTTACAATATGAATGGTTTTTATTATTTTAAAAGTTTTGCTAAAACCTATTGCAATAAAACATTTACAACGAACACTCCCGAATAATGCACACCTCCACTTAGCGAACACCTTTTCAATCCCCCAAATCTCTGTATTTGTATGATTATACCTCTGAACCTCTGAAGAGCGGACAAATTTCGCGATTTCTAGATGTTGCTATTTTTAGGTTTTAATGTTATATTCAGTGAATTGGTGCTCTTCGGTGTTTATCCTGAAATCAAACTAAGCAATCATTTCTAACTTCTGGCGCTTCCACTCTCAATGGATGCCGTAACACTTCCGTATGTCTGTCGGCAGGTTTCTTGGAAATCCCAGGTAGCATTGATCAATTTTGGAACGAGGTGCCACGTAAGACCCTCGGAGTCAAGGATTGAAAGTTTAACGTCAG
This sequence comes from Maratus michaelseni, assembly GCA_963931845.1. Lineage (NCBI taxonomy): Eukaryota > Metazoa > Arthropoda > Arachnida > Araneae > Salticidae > Maratus > Maratus michaelseni. The sequence continues at coordinate 13,492,036 of OZ007587.1, forward strand.
CAAAAGCCCTGAGTCTTGCAGTAAGCAAGAGAGGTTGCTCATTTTTCTTTTGTTTTTCACACACCTATATTTAACAGTCATTTTTGCTCCATAAAATCGTACTTATTCTATCGACAAAGATTATTCTGCAAGACCTATTTGTCTTTAGGTACTCGCTTACATGCAATTACAAAAAACGTTTTTTTTTTTATTATTTGTTTATTTTAAGTGCTAATGTAAATTGCGTTATTGCCTCTTTGCAAGTGATATAGCTATGTAAGAAGCTGCGCATTTATTTGATGAAAAGCAAATTTGATTTTATAGACTTTATTTTTGAGTATTCACTTGTTTGTGAGATGAAATCTTTCTTTTTTTTCTCAAATTAAATATTTTATTCGAGTATATAACAGATATACTTACTGCTGATTCAACAATCATATTTAAACGAATTAAACTTTAATTACATATCCAAAATGTGAAATATAATAGTGAGTAAAGCGATTATTCGATATTAACTCAAAAAGAAATATTCACTAAAATAAAGTGTATGAGCACTTTCTTACTTTCTTCTATCTATAATAGAAGAAAGTATTGTAATCGAAATTTTTTTCGACTTCCGGTTTTCAACGGATTTACACGTTTTAAGGGTCAGAGATCCCGAAAAACACGTTTTTACAAAATGTCTGTCTGTCCGTCTGTCCGTCCGTCCGTCTGTCCGTCTGTCCGTCTGTCCGTCTGTGTGTCTTCATTGTATCATCGAAAAGTGTATGAAGTTATGCTTCAAATTGAACCAAATTTTTTTTTCTATGTTTTTGGCTATGGCAAGCAGATTCTATCATAATTTGGGGATATTTCGACGAAAGGGGGCGCTGTGATCGATATTTTTGTTCCATTTTCACTATTGTACCATCTAAAAGTGTATGAAGTTATGCTTCAAATTGAACCAAATTTTTTTTCTATGTTTTTGGCTATGGCGAGCAGATTCTATCAGAATTTGGGGATATTTCGACGAAAGGGGGCGCAGTGATCGATATTTTTGTTCCATTTTCACTATTGTACCATCTAAAAGTGTATGAAGTTATGCTTCAAATTAAACCTATTTTTTTTCTATGTTTTTGGCTATGGCAAGCAGATTCTATCAGAATTTGGGGATATTTCGTGAAAGGGGGCGCTGTGATCGATATTTTTGTTCCATTTTCACTATTGTATCATCGAAAAGTGTATGAAGTTATGCAGATTGAACCAATTTTTTTCTATGTTTTTGACCATAGCCTGCAGGTGCAGGTTGAATTCGGGGATATTTCGACGAAAGGGGTCACTGCCATCGCGATTTTTGTTCGATTTTCACTATTGTATCATCGAAAAGTTATGCAGATAATTAAACCAAAATTTTTTAATATGTTTTTGGCTGCAGTTTTAGTTAACAGAGTTTCAGCAAATTTTCTTTCATTGTTGTAACCGTTGTTCCTATTCATAAATGCTTAACACTATATATTTATATTCGCCAACGTCAAATTCTCGCCAAGCTTGGCGGTAATTGACGAAATATCGCCAAATTTGGCGACAAAAATAGGTTGCCACAAATGAAGCCAACTTGGCTGTAGAAGACTAATTTGGCGATATTCTCATTCAAATTCAATGTTGACGAGAACTGGGAATGAATCTTCTTTATTAGGTTCCACGCATTTTAGCTTCGTGTTTTCCAGTAAAATTAGCTAAAATCGTAAAACCAAGGAATAGGGAGGCTATCTGTTCCGGACGGTTCAGGCCAAAAGAACTTTTCGTAGTTTAGTATACATCAGTTGATTGCATCCCGGTAACCCGATGATGCGACAGCAGCTGACGTACAACAGAATGACGAAGAATATTGATTTTATTGGCGATGTGAGGACGAAATTAGAAGTATTAACATGATTGAGATAGAAGAAAGTTTTGGGATTGGTACATCCGACTAGTTTTTGTCCCAAATGTGGGAAAAAATCTTAATAAAGAGTGCTAAAATATTTTCAGGTTTGAAGAAGCAAAACATTTAGTTGCACTAATTGTTTCTATTAAACCCATTAAAATTATCCACGTATTCATTTGCTTGCTAACTTAGAAGATTTTTTTTTTTTCTAAATTACTCCTAGGATTGCATAAGTAATCATTACCTTTTTTAGGTGCGTTCGTAATTATATAAATACGTAGCACCTATAGTCGTCGTCTTGTCCGTCCGTCCGCATATAACAGCGCTAAAACTACCCAACCGAATGGTTTGAAATTTGATATATATAATCGTTGTAGAATTTTGTCGAGTCATTTCAAATTTTATGAAAATTGAATCAAAACTTGAAAAGATATTAATAAAAGATTTATTTATTCTATTAAATCCTATCATAAGTAAATATATATAGTAAAAACGCAAGTCATGAGACTGAGGAAAACAAATACGGGCTAACCACATCTTTTTTTCACTTATTTAAAATTAGATTTTCGTATAGAATTGCATAAAAGTTACATTTTTAGAAAGATCGTTCAAAAAAAATTGTTTGCTTGAGAGATGACTTACATGAAAAAGTGTATAGATTCTGAGATAACTTCAGTGAAAATTAGTTTAACAACCGAATATCTCAATCCATTAAAGTAAATAAACAAAAGATTCATTCATCGTGAGTCATAGAAATACTAAACCATGGAGGTAATCATTCGCAAAGCAAGATCTCCATGGTGATTTTTACAGCGCTGTCTGGTGTCGAAAAAAAAAATCGCATTTGTAAACATTGCTTACGTAATAAGAAAAAAAAAAGGCATCCTCATTTCGCTCATAGCAGACGATATAATTTATTTCATTTAAATAATAACGATGATTTTTTTACATTGTAAAACTAGTTATAGCACGAAACGAACGCACCTCATTTGCCACGTTTAACGTACAATTTCCAACTTGTTAATCTAAGTTTTTCGTTGAGAAAAAATGACTATTATAAAAACAACTTGCGTATTTTTCGAACTCTCTACATTTAGCACCGAATATATGGCGTAAAATACGGGAGTAAAGACGGTACATTATCCATAATTAACCTTGAAAACATGATTAATTAATAATTCTTTACCCAAAATCTTTAAACAATGTCTTTACCCATTTCAAATTAGCTAAAAAATTTTATGATTTTTGTGTTATGTTTATCTCTATTGAACGAAATTTAAATCTGTCTGTCTGCACTTTAAATTTCGTAAATATGCTAGGAAAGTTGGGAAATATGTGAAAACTGTAAGTTATTGATATTTAATATAACAACTTGAAACAGTGTGTGTAGCAATTATATATAATTAGCTTACAATAAATAATAGAAACAATAAAATAGAGCAAATAAAATAATTACGACACATTATGGTAATAGGCGCTAATTATATTTATAGTACATTTTACTGACATTATACTATTTTAAAGCAAATGAAATACTTACTAAAATGCAGTACACAATGTTCTCTATAGAAAATATATATACATAGCATTGGTACTTATACAAGTACAAATAACACAATTCGGATATACTATTAAAGTTTATGGGTAATAATTGTGTGACATATATGTTAGTGATATTAACTGTTTCAAATAGAGTGGCATTCATATACATTTTTAAAGTTTACTGTAGTATATTTTCTATAAAATTAAATAGCGTTTCTAACATTTATAGTTTATTCACACAGGAGTATCCTGTTAAATTACCTCCTATATAGCTGCACAACCGTTTTGTCTGAAATGTTTGCCACCGCAATTTCAAAAATGCAATCCTTGTCTCATTTAATTGCAAAGCTTCTGTCATTAAATAAGGCCAATTATTCTTTTCTAAAATATAGTGGTAGTTCGTTGGTTTGTCGGCCACTGGTTGGACACCCCGAAAGTTTGTTTTGAGTTGCATTGTACGTTTTCCAGCTGAAGTAAATTTTAGTATACTATTTGGTGTGTATAAATTATATTTTTTATGCGCTGTCTCATAATAGAATTCGAACTCTTAATCAGTACCGCCCTTAACCGATTATTTTTTAAGTGTGCTTTAACTGATATGTGTTTTTCGCTTGAACTAAACTTTAGTACATAATATGGCGCATATATGACTATAATACTAATTCGGAACCACCCAAAATGATAAATTATCATCTTTTGGTGGATTATAGCCTGAAATTAATTTTAAGCTAAACGAAATTGTATTATGGTTATTGAATTTTGAAAATTGCTACTTTGTACATGTATGTTTTATGCTATAAAAAGTCTTACAGACATTTGTGAATACCGAGTTTAATATTCTTATTGGTCATTATATAGGTCGATCTTGGCGATGAATTTGACGATTTTGACAATTTTGACAAAAACGTTTCTTTGTAAAATTCCAGAAATAAAGCTTTTATGAATTATCTGAACTGAATTATCGAGGAAGTTTCAGATTACCATTCATGAAATTGCAAGACTTTCTCGCCCAAGTAAAGATACAGATTGGATTGCTCGACATTTACTAAATTTGTGAAGTAGGAAGCCATTATCTGCAGTATTAAAGACTAAAACGATACCTTGAATTTTTCGTAGAATTAGAAATGTTGCTTGCAAGATTTATAAAAATATTTTTTTATAGCTCTTGGGATATGAAATGTGATTTGTATGTCCTTTACTGTCGAATTTTATATTACATTTACTGTCGAATGTTAGCCAAATAAAACGCAGGTTTAGGGACATAACCAAAAAAATTTCTTTTACTATCTCAAAAGATGTAGCTTTTGCAACATTATTCTCGCGAGTTGGAAAGTGTTTTGTAATCTTTGTGGGACGCGTTACTTTTATTTCTCCTTTAATTTCTACTACTGTTTCACTTTCTACGAACACCAAAACACTTCCGTATGTTTGTCTACAGGTTCTTAGAAATCCCAGGTAGCATTGATCAATTTTAGAACAGAGCGTCACGTAAGGTACTCAGAGTCAAGGATTGAAGTTAAACGTCATCAAAGACCCTGAGTCTTGTAGCAAGCAGTGCAAATTGCTCACTTATTTTTCTCATTTATTTCTTCATACTTACAATAAACAGTATTTTTTTCTGCAAAAAGTCTTATTCGTTCTGTTGACATAGATTATTCAACAAGAAATATTATGTCGTCAGTCACTTGTTTACATTTTTGGGACGCATATTAATGACACAGAGTTTTTTTTTTCTTTAAAAATTCTTATAAAATGTACACAGTTAAGATTATCTCTAAGATATATGGCTACATAAGTAGGTGTTTATAATTTTTTTAATATAAAAATTCAAAATTTTGCCGTCATTATTTTAAGATATTTCATAAATGATTCGTCTATTTGCGTTATAAATTACTTTTGCGAATACTTAAATATTGCATTTGTATTAATACGAGAAATGTATTTATTTTTAGTTCTGCAAGTGTCTATTAAATGAATTAAAATTTAAATACACACCAGAAAAAAAGTAGAATTATTATGACTTGATATAATAGTTTAAGAAACTGTAAAAATAAAAATGGAATGTTTTAATGTAGTTGTGCCTTATTCTGATTAAACAATTGTTATATTTTACATATTCATCCATAGATAGTATGTTTTGCATCAGTTTGAAGGTCTATTAAATATTAATATTTCCAAATGAGTTCCAAATTTTAATTCCTTTTGTTGATTTTTTTTCCTCATTCTGTTGATTGTGTAAAATTATCTTGAAGTGAATTATTCGCGAATATAAATTTAAATAAATAATTGAATGAACGCGCTTTTGCAACTTTACTCACGAAGTACCTACCAAAATATTTTCAATTCTTTGCTTTTTTTTAACACACACTTGAAAATAGAAGAGTTTTATTCACACACACATATATATATACAATTTCTATTTTAAAAGAATATGTGTTTGGGCAGAACTTTGGCATGAGTGCATAAGTTTATATAAAAAAAAATTCTCCTTCTTTTAACTCGAAAATTTTCCAAAATTTTACTATGCTATGCTTATAAGAATCCAATGACATAGTGTGTTAATTTTATTGATATTCGATGGTGGTCAATTTCTTTTACTGTCTATCCATCACTACTCTCCGCCTACCTTTGCCTGTTCCTATGCTTCCACTTTACTACATTACTGCCATTAGTGAGTTATACATTGAAATAAAGCAGAAAAAGTTTTTTTTTAAACACTCTTTTATAAACATTCCATTTTTATCCTAAAAATTGCGTCTAATTTCACAATTGCATGCAATTCATGTAGTTCTAAACATTTTTCGTTACAATACATTAATTTGGATTGGACCCCGATTATTGCAAATTCACCGATTTGGTTTACCCTTAATAGTTTAACGAGCGCGAATGCGCGAATTTATTAAAGAAATTACATTTTTAAGGTATGGCAACAAGAAAGGAGGAAAAGCATTTTTAAGACTATCTATTCTGCTGGATTTCTAAATCGTTTTCTCAACATATAGTCATACTTTATTTAATGTTAAACTGTTAATTCATAAAAGTTATTTTCAAAAATATTATGACATTCTTTTTATTATTATTATTATTTATACTTAATTTCTATTTTTTAGGTTTAAATATTTAATTGTTTCAGTTTCACAGACAGTTTGCCTATTTTATCTAGCGTGGTTTGGCGCATAATTAACCCCATTCTTGTTGTAACTCGTACACAAATGAAACCATAGAGAATATTTGACAAATTGTTACTTGCAATCGGTTAACGAAAAATGCATTAAAATTAATTTATTAATTTATAATGAAGTTCTAAAAATATATAAATATTTCATTGTCATCGGAAATAGAAATGTAAACATAATTTTTATAATTCTAGTATATCAAGAAGTCAGTGAAAAATCCATTATAAAATTCCATCTTTACATTACAAAAACCAAGTTAAGTAAATAAAAATAAACAATCGTAATCAGTTTCATCAAAATTTAATTTATGGATAATATTAGAAATTGTACTTTTTTCTATGTGCAACACAAGATTTATTTTTCCCTTTTTATAATATTCTGAATAAATTAATTCTGATAAAGGTTGATTAGTTATACTAGTGAAAGTAGTGTTCAAACATGACATTGGTGAAAATATTTTACATGCATCTGTAGAAACATAAGACCTAATAAAATCATTTTCACTAGACAAGTCTTACAAAAGAACCGTAACACTTCTGTTAGCTGAAGTTAGCACTTCTGGTGATTTATTTTGTTTTTGATGTGATGTCATTTGCTTTTCCTTTAGCTCCATACCTATATTTATCCATCAACCCCTAGCCGCCGATATCTATTCTTTTCCAAGTGTTATTTTGGCGAAACCAAATTTACTCTCTTGTTTGTATGTTATTTCATCGTCAATCGTAATAAAAGCTTCACAAATAAAGCAATTCATTGAATTTTAAACAATTAGACGCTTTTGTTATAAACGCTACGTAGCATAAAATTTTATTTATTTTTAATTTTTTGCATTCCTTGAAATAAAGTATTTCCTTGAATGTATCATTATACAAACATCATTAAACAATGAATAGCTTTTCAAATTTTATTATTTAATAGTGAAAAAATTATATATTTCATGTTATTTGGTTGAATGGAGCACTGTTGAATAAAATAAATGTATAATAATGAGCTAAAAAACAACAGCAATAATAATCTAACAATATCGTTTATTGATTTTGCAAATTTATATGATAATACAAGGGAACAAAGAAAAGAAAATCTGCGGCATTGCATTTTTTTGCTAATTTTGATACAGACAAAAGTTTTTAACTGTGGAATATAAAGTAGTTATTTGGACTGGCTCTGGTTCTTGCAAACTTTTGAAAGATTAGGAGCTAATATGAGCGTTAGAGTGCATTTTTTTACACAGTCATTTTGACAGATTTCCCAAAAACTTGGATGATTATAGTAAAAAGCAGGGTTCCACCAAGATATCAGAATAATGGAGTAAAGGCAGGGCCGCACCAAGTGTGGTGCGGGCGGTGCCCCCGAACCAGGCGCCATATAGGCGCTGACAAGCTTAATCGACACTAACACTAATCGCTACTCATATGCATCTACCATCTGTAGAAAAAGTAACAAGGGGTTTCGCACCCGGCGTCAAATAGAGTTGTTGCGGTGCTGAGCAAAGGTACCAAGAAAGTTTGGTATCGCCAAATAATGGCTCATTACTATTGGACTTTACAAAGAGATTATCCTGAAGAGAAACATTCTAGAAAATCATACAGGAAACGGTTTTAATTGTAATGTTAAATCTATACTTCTCTTTTGCAATACCTATCTCACTCAAAATAAGTTAAAAAAAAGTATTTACATATTTAATGTTACTTTTTTGCACCTGTGCCATTATAGGATTGTTGGCTTTATTGGAAAAAGCCAATCCAGAAAATTTGCTATTATTTTCGTATTCAGCAGGCTAAAACTAATCGAAATCCATTGTCCAATCCCGTGCCGCAAAATCACTGTTCCCCGCTGTTATCTATACTATTTCGATATTTGCAATATAATTCAAAATTACATAAATAAATAAATTACTTTTTATACAGTTTTATAATGTTCAATCACAAATTCTTCGCAAAAGTCATTTTCGTGCTTTCACAACAAGATATATTATTAGGAAAACAAAACAATAACAAATATAATAATAACTATAATAAAAGATATACAAGACCCTCAGAGTATATGACGAAAACAAAATTCACAAAATTAAATGAACAAAATTAAATTCTTGGTATTACTCAAGAGTCATATTTGTGCTCGATTTTTGGGGGGTTGAGGGTAGGGGATTACAGTATAGATGGAATTAAAAATTTACTTTATAAATTAAAAACTGTGTGATTAGAAAATATAGCAAGAAATTGAAAACTAAACTCAAAAATGCATAAATGAAGAAACCCACATATGGAACCAAACGATTTAGAGATAGATTTTCTCGTGTTAGATTGTGTTTAAGGTAATTTTTCTTACCAATTGCACAATTCCTTCAGATTTAAACACAGAAATGATTTTTGATAATTTATTGTCAAACCACCTAAAAATGCTACTTATAAAATTCTTCGTGACTTTTTAATATACATATTGTAGACCATATTATGCAAGTATTTGGAAGAACCAGAATTCCACAACATATTTAAACATCAACTTTGAAAAACAGTAAAGCATCAAATAATTTTTTTTTTAACAAATCAAACCAGAACAACATAACTAAACTAAAAGGCTGTGGCCTCATCGGCAGTGGGTATAATATAAAAATAACAGCCATGTTTTAGACCGAATATTATGCAGGATAAATTAGTTCAAAAGTGGCAGTGGGTTTCGTCCGGAATGTCGCAATGCATAAATCAAATGCGTTCTGAAACATGGCTGTTATTTTTATATTATACATACTGCCGACGAGGCCACAGCCTTTTAGTTTACTTATGTTGTTCTGGTTTGATTTGTTAATTTTATTTATTTGATGTGGTGTGGTTAGGTGTTAATAGGGTGTGGAATTCTGGGTCTGCCAAGTACTTGCATAATATAGTCTACTATATATAATTTGTGTTTGCGGCTATAGCGCTTATCACATAAATTTTATTTGGCATATATATATATATATATATAGCTATGTATCTGTCTATCTATCTATCTATCTATATATATATATATATATATATATATATTACAAAATATTTCATAACTTTATGATTTACAATATTTTTATCTCTTAAGCTAACTTTAATTGCGAACACCTTTTTCCTTCTTTTAATATTCATACTAGTTGTTTAACCCGTTCTACGCACGGGAGTTCATGGATTTAATTCTAAAACCAAAAGTAAAAATAAAAATCAGTACAACCAAACTAAAGTTTATGAATATAAAAAATTGTTATCTACCCGTGAGCGTATCTATGTAACTTCAAAAACTCGGAAACCACAGGGCGCAGGGCTACGAAATTTAGAAAAATATTTTTTTACTACTATGCTTTGTTTTAATGAAATTTAATTCATAATGTTGCTATGGTAGCAGACGATAAAACGATATTTTTTTTAATAAGGAAATAAATAGAATAAAAAGTTTTGTTGATGTTTGTAATAAAATGTTTTTCTTTATTTTTTAAAAAAGTTAATAATTAAGCGCAATTAAATATTCTCTAATTATTTGCATGCGAGGTAAAAAAATATCGTAATACCCGCTACAGCTTCTTAGTATTGCAGCGTGGAGTACGTATTATGTATATATCACATTGCAGTAAACATTTAGAACTGGTTAGAGCTTGCGCGATTACGGGTTGAACATAAAAATTAAAAATTCGTCAAAAACATAAAATTAAAAAAATCTATTTAAAATTTGCGAATTTTTTGCTCCAATCGTTCATGGGCCCTCTACCAGCAACCCATGTGCCAAATTTCGTAGCCCTGCACTCTGTGGTTTCGGAGTTTTTGAGGTTACGTAGATAGATACGCGCACGGATTTTAATAGGGTAGATAAGTCGTTATGTTAAATGTATCACTTTTTAAAGATGGCTGTTTTGAAGTTCTAAGAACCTTTTTTTTAATCTAATAATTTTCTGCCCATAATAAAAATCCTCTTGCTTAGTTATCATGTGACACCAAAGAGTTTACTGAACTTTCTCGCTTTTGTAATCATGATCAACAAATAGACTTTGCCAAGAAACAACGCAATTCTCTGGAATAGATAACTATTTTTAATTCAAAAACTTTTCTCAATTGTTATAGAACATACCTATAGTTTATCATCTTTCACAATTTTAAATCCAGTTATATGACGCTTTTATTTTGACTGCGCGATTATATATCGAGGAGCAACTGTACATAAGTTTCAATTTTATAGTTTCTGAGGCTAAATTAAATCGCATATTTTTTTTCGAAAATTAGTTTCGAAAAGATAATATTAGAATGAAATAATTTTGAGTTCAAAATTATTTTTCAAAACAAAATTAAGAATTGTAAACCATGATTTTTTAAAAACAGAAATCGATTTCTAGAAGCTTCAAATATACGAATTCAAAATTACAGCTCATTCTGCCAAATAGATTTGGATTTATGCTTAAAAAACTATTCACATAACAATCTGTTTTGCAGCGATTAAAAACGAATTTAAGATTAGGAATTGCAAACTTTATACTTGCATAGTTCCTAAACTACTTGAACAAATAAATTCCTGTTCAGTGAAATGTTACGATGAATCCAAACATGAAGTCGAAATCAGGTTTTAGCATTGGAAATTTGAAAGTTTGTTACAATTTATATATGTAGATGACCCCCTAAGCAAAATTTAAGTACAGTATTAGTTAATAGACATTATTACTAATTGAATGGTACCAATCACAATTTTATATGATGATTTGTGGCAGAGTTAGTAAGGGGTGATCACTCTTTTTCCAGAACTGTACGTTTAATAAGGTTTGATTTACATTATAAAAAAAATACATATTTATATCATAATGAACACAGGAAAGTATTTTTCAACTAGGTAAATTATATTCAATGGTTGGAGTATCATAGTTTATATTTATTCCAACAGAGCGAAAAATGCCGGAATCAGGAGTTGAAGCCAAAATACCCAGGTTCGAGTTCTGTTCCCGGCATTTTTCGCTCTGTTAGAATAAATATCAACTATGATACTCCAATCATTGACTATAATTTACCTAGTTGAAAAATACTTTTATCTGTTTATTATGACCTAATTACATGGTATACAAGAGTTTCCGTGTTATTTCAGATTCATCATGTAAATGCTATAGTTATAGCTCGGATGAATGCAATTAGCGCTGCAGTTCGCAGTATTGTCCGACAAATAAAAGTGAAATATGCCAACCAGGATACCGTTGGGATAGTTCAGTAGGATGAGCGTTGGCCCGGTAAGCCAAAATACTCAGGTTCGAGTCCTGGTCCCGGCATTTTTTGCTCTGTTGTAATAAATATCAACTATGATGCTCCAACCATTGAATATAATTCATACTTAGTTTTTAAAACTACAATAATACAAGGGTACTACAATTATACTACTACAGTATACTACAAGGGAATATATATATATATATATATATATATATATATATATATATAACCACAGTAAAGACAACACACAATTCTTCATATACAAATGAGTAAAATAAAAATAAAAATGGAAGATGAAATACAAATCTGTCATGAAAACAATCTATAAAGAATCTAAAGTAAAAAAATTAAATTAATTGAAATATTTGAAGTAATTGTGGAACTAAGGCAGAACTATCAAGTTCAAATTAAAGTAGATTCCACAAAACATGTATGATTTTTCATTCTTGGATGAACTGTAATATGCTAAAAACGTGGAAAATTTGGGTTATCGTACATTTAAATAATAGAAATTATGTATTAAAACTGGAAATGGATAATGAAAGATCTACTGTCCAATTAATCTGATAACGGCGATCACCCAGATGTTTTGCAAACGAGCCCGAAAATTTGAAAAGTAGATCTGTCATGATTTACGGTCTTTTCACACTCTAAACTAACTTCAGTCGCTGCTACTTTTTTTTTTTTTTTTTTATGTGATGATTCGTCATCATGAAGCGTAGCACTTTTTAAAGATGACAGTTTTGAAATTCAAAGACCCCTTTTTTCATATCTGACTTATCTTTCTCCAGTTCATAATAAAAAAAGGAAACCTTTTGCTTAGTTATCAAGGGACATCAAAATGTTCACCGAACTTTCCCCCCTTTTGTAATTGTGAATAGCAAGTAGACTTTGCCAAGGAACTGCGTAGTTCTATGGAATAGACAACTATTTTTAATTCCAGAACTCTGCTCGATTTAAACAAGCCTAACATATCAATTCTCGGAACCCATTCTGCTCAAGAAAAACAAGTAAAGTGATGTTGCCAAACAAATTTAGTCTAGAAACGAATTTAAAGTCATAGAAACCCACAAAACCTGCCTCGATTTTCTCTCCGTGCTTTTACTTTTTATCAACATTTACAAGACGGCTAAACATTGAAGGGGAGATGATAAGCGATTTCCCATGCGTAACTTGTTAATCAAGTGCATGATTGAGTTTATTTTGTAACGGCGCCTATTCTTTAGACTCAGTTTTTGTGCTCTGAGAATAATTAAAACTTTTAGATATTTCTTTAGGCATTCCATCTTAAACACTTAAGATTAAAAGCAGTTTTTTATAATAATAAAATAAAAGCAACGGTGTTATTTGTGTTAAGGAAAGTTCAGATGAATCTACCCTACCTAATTTTAATTTGGAGTGTGGTAGAAAATTTAAAAAAATGTTTTTTAAAACTTTAGTTGTGCAATTTACCACCAGGGAGCGCTTCCAGCGTAAAGCAAACTATCAAGTGGAAATATGTATCAAAACATATATTTAACTAATTAAATTCATTTGTGTGAAATGAATTAAAGTTGCGTAGTTATGAAATTTCCCACAAGCGACGTTACAAGCATAGAAAAAATTATCTTTTAATTTTTTTTTACCAAAACATAAAATTGGCCATGGCGGAAACATATTCTGAAGATCTGAAACGAAATGCGTTCGTGGGAAGTGAGTTTAAATTACGTAGTTATGCACTTTTCCACCAGGACGCTTCTGACAATTAAAAAAACCTATCACGTGAAAGTTTTTACGAAAACATAAATTTGCCCATGGTGCAGGGGGGGGGGGGGGGGAAGTGCTTATTCTGAAGATCTCAGAGAAATGAGTTTAAATTGTGTAGTTATGTAATTTTCCGCCGGACGCGATACTAGCATAAAAAGTATCATGAGAATTTTCTTATAAAAATGTAAATTTGACCGTGGCAGAATTTTATTGTATGGAATTTAGTGAAACTTATTTTTGGGAAGTGGTTTTAAATTGATTAGTTGTGCAATATCCCACCTGGCACTCTACTAGCATAAAAGCACTTATCACGTGAAAACTTTTATGAAAAACTAAATTTGATCAGTGCAGAAACTTATTCTGAATACTATATGAGATAAATTCATCCATAGGAAGCATGTTTAATTTGCGTAGTTATCCATTTCCCAGTACGACTCTACTAGCATAAAAACACATCGCATAAAAACGTTTAACAAAACATAAATTTGATCAGGGCAGAAACTTATTCTGAAAATCTGAGCGAAATTCGTTCTTAGGAAGGGAGTTTAATTTGCGTAGTTATTTAATTTCGCACCAGGGACACCACTAGCATAGAAAAAACGGTATCACGTGAAAATTTTCATCAATTATAAAATTGACCATCATGACAGAAGCTTATTCTGACGATTAGAGCTAAATTCGTCCGTGGAAAGTGAGTTTAAATTGCGCCTGAACAGTTAGATGAAGACGCAGTTATATATACACTTGCATGGAGCACCATAAGTGAAATAGAAGTCAGGGGAAAAAAAGAGTAACCGAAAAATTTCATGTATTTCTTTATTATTAATTGTAAGTCATATTCTGCAATTATGATGATTGTTTATACTTTATCCTAATTGATAAGGGTTCACAGCATCAAAAAGAGTTAATTTTCGTGAAATGTAAAGTTTTTTTTTCCCGCAAGTTTTTCGTATTTACTTTTCTCGAAGTTCTGTTTACTCCCCACCAGTACAAAAGTTTTAATATAATGGTCTTAGAATTTGTTAAACTCTTTTTAAATCTGGTAGTATTTTCCAAAATACTGTTTAAAATAAGTTGACGAGTTGGATTCCTTCTTGTTATTCTACATTTTGGCTCAAGAGTTGAATTATGAACCTATTTCATCAAATATACTCGAGTAGTTAAGAACATTAATTATTTTCCTCAATCCTCAATCTTTTCCCCCAAATGTACGTTCTTTCAGTGTTTCCTTCAGTTCGTTTCGTTTCCCGTTCTCCTTTTCTGAATCGTGATTCTGAAAGCTCTGAGGATTTATTTTCTTGTTTCTTGTTTCTTGAAGTTTTTTTCTTTTTTTTTTTTTTTCATTTCTTTTTTTTTATATTTCTAGTTTTCCCCCCATTTTTCTTTTTTTTCTTTTTTTTTCTCTTTTGTTTTTTTAAATTATCTTTTTTTCCATTTTTTTTTCTTTTTTTTTTTAATTTTCTTTATTACACTTTCTCATGAAACATATTTTTATTAAAAACAAACTGTTTCTAATTTTTTAGTTGTCTTGTTACTTTTTTGTAATAATTAACAGTCTAAAATACGAAATCTATTTGATATCGGTGATTGCAAGTCATTAGATTTTCATGAAAACTATTCGAATGAAAACCTAAGTTCAAGGCATAATTTAAAAGGCGTTCATCTCCTTTGAAATCTCTAAAAAACTGTCTGGGAAAATATGAGAATATTATTATATTATTATTCATTCTAAAATGTAACATTTAAAATAAATGAGTGTTTCAGAATAATTAACTTCATGACCAAATGACCATGAAAATTAACATATATCTGTATTGTTAATCTGACAGATTAAGTGCGTCGACCGCGTTTTCATTCAGGTTGCTCATGACTAAAGGTTAATGGATGCGTTTTTCACTTAGCTACTTTGTTGAGTAATGTGTCCAGGTTTTGAATAATGGAAAATTATGTGGTTTTAAAGTATTGTGTTTCGCATTAACTGGGAGTGTGTGTGGTGGGCAATACCCTTAGTATATAATGCATGTGTAAATTAACGGGGCATTGGGACAAGATGAATGAACCAGTGGACCGGTGCGAAGATATCGCACTGCAATCTAATAGTTTTTACCAATATCCAATGTTTCTTAGATACAGGTTTAAACTTCTAAAGAATTGCAAATATCTGCAAACAACATGAATCAAGCCAGAATATCATCTCATTTATTCCATCAAAGAGACACTAAAAACTGATCGAAGATAAGAAAGGCAAAAAGAAATATATATAAATCGTATTTTAACTGCATTAGAGGATGACATTATCTGTTTTGGGAAAAAAAAAAAAAGAAAAAAAAATATAGGACAAAGAAAAATAAATTTAGTATTTGGATTTCAATTTTGCTTTTTAAAATCATAAATATAAAATAAACCCGTGCAGCAACAATATCCCACTTTATCTTTATTGCATTATTTTTTTTTATATATAATCTTTGTTGAGCACGATATAATGCGGTGTTTTAATTTTGTGGCAACACTGATTTGAGAAAAACCTTTCATTTCATTTATGAAAAAAAAAATGCTGATTTAATTTTTAATAAAAAAAATATGCTTTAACGAGAAATATATGTGTACTATGACAGGAGCCTGTTCAAAATCCTTTCATATGGTATCTCATTTATCATTATGCGTTTTGTATTTATTTAGAAAAAGGGATGTTGACAGCAGAAATAATATATAGGATTTTCGATTTTGGTTATTTTTTCGATTTTCTCAAGAAGTACCAGACGAATTGTTCTTTATCATCGGTCCTGTGAAGAATCTGCTTGAATTCATACATTTCTGTGAAAATGTAGTCGTGTAAGGGGGGGCGGAGGGACAACAACAAATAAGAAAGTATTTTAGAAAGCAACTGAAATTAAGTTCACTATATCGCCGATATCTTCATAAATGTTTTTGATATTTAAATAGAATTTTTATATAAATTACCCTATGCTTTTGCAAACTAAGTTACCAAAGAAAAATAAAACAGCTTTTTGTTTCACAAGCGCAGTTAAATGTTTTCCTATAAATGTGCACATGTAATAAAATATTTAAGTTATTCAATTCAAATTTCAGTATAATACTTCTCTTGTAATTTGTCAAGTTTTCTCAAAGTTTCTTTAAGGACCACCATCCTTGTTTCACCATTCTGACCGGTTCTAAATTTAGATGTTTTTCCCCGTTTAAAGTACTTTTTATATACAGGAAAATCACATTTTATTTGTTGGAAATCTATATCGACAGTGTAACGGCAATTTTGAAGCTACAGAAGTAAAGCGCGTCACAGAGAGCAAACACGAACGAAACTTTTACGCCTTTTTTTTTAAGGAACTCTATCTTTAAAATTGGTGAACACTCTAGTTTTGCGAATTTTTAATCAATCAACTTTAAACTTTTTGAAAATTAATCGTCACTATTTTTTCTAATAAAGTACGTAGGATTGTTTTAGAAATAATTGATATCTCGCTTTTCTGTGTAACTTTAAATAATGAATTTTTTGGATGAGAATGTAGATTTTACTTTGAATTGATGCCATTTCGATAAAAATACATCTTTACTAAAATGGCTAGGTATTTTATTAGCCTTTCTACAAAAAAAAAAAAAAAAAAAAAAAAAAAAAAAAAACTATTTTTTGTCTCTTTGTTCTAGGTTAAATCTACGGTGAGTTATCATGTCCACCGCTTGACCCTTTTTTTTAAGAGTGATCCCGCCCATCAACTGACAAGCCGTCGTTTTTTTAATATATTAATTGAACAAAATGCAGTTTTCTCTCTCAATTATTATATGCATAATAATTTAGTGTAAATAGATTTTTATAAACACTTAGCATTTCTTTAAAATTAAAAAAAAATCTCGAAAAAGGCCTTATTTCAGGGCGTCAAAGTGGTATCATCCTTTAATATTGATTGAAAGCCCTGCACGCTATGAGGAAAATAAAATAAAATAAAAAATTCTAAAAACAAAATTGGAATTTTTAGAAGAAACGTATATATTTTTGCGTATATGTGTGCTATTATTACGAAAATACATTCATACCTTTTCTATACGACGGAAAAGCGTTTGTAAAAGCTACAGATCATTTCCAATATTTTACAATGCAGGATGATCACAAATATTGTTCTCTACTTATTGAATGTATTGTTGATCCCCTAAATACCATGAATTTTCTGTGGAACATGGAAGTCAAAACATCCTCCTTAATGGCCAAATATGAAGAGCATATCCTCTAATACTTTTCTGCTTAAAAAAAAAAAAAAAAAAAAAAAAAAAAAAAAATCTGAAATCGAAAAGTTTATCGACATTTTCCCAATTAGTTTGTACACTGCTCTATCGATACAAAAAATATAAGGATATTGCCATTTATTTATTCTATGTTGCTTCCAAACCAGAATTTCAGTGGCATTACTGCTAGCATAGATATTTTTTCAAAATGCTTTTTAGTTTCAGATAAAAGAAAATTGTTTAACATGTACACGATTCTATCCCATTAAATCTAAAAGCACATATTCTTCCTTTTATTAGTGACATATATGCTTTGATATCTTCTTTGAGCCGAAAAGGAAGCGTTTTGAAATAAGCCATTTTGTACATTTTATTATTTGTTTTCCAAAAATAAATACACACATATAAGGTAGGTGACCCAAAGGTGGCCATAGTTCAGCCTTGAGGATTTTTTATAATTTTCTGGTTGGGTGTGTGTGGCTGAATTTTTGTTTGTAAAATTTCACACTTATCTCTAACACATATCAATATACTTTTCTTTGTAAAATAAAATTTAATTAATTTTATAATACAATTTCAAAATTGTAGTTAGTGTGCCACCTTTGTCACATAATGTTCCAAAGGTGGTCCATGTATTGAAATCACTTTTAAAATGAATCTTCTTATCTTATGATATGATAAGACCTTGAAGCACTTTTTGTGCACGGTAGTTCAGGGATTTTCGTCTGGGAGTTAAGCATTTCTGATGTTAAGAATAAATGGTAATAAGGTTTTTCAGTTATTTATGTAGCAATTTTGATAATCAAACTTACTACACTGATTTCCATATTTGTTTTCTAAGGTGGCCACCTTGGGAACATGCGTATGGTCGTCATTTGCACGACGTAAAAGTATTAATCTGATACATTTCTTACAATTGAAGTAAATGTGGTTAAAGAGAAGGAAATAAGCTTTCAGAAAACGAACCATGCCTAAAAGTTATAAGAAATTAAACACGTGTAAATTAGAATACCTTCTTACCTGGAAATTAGAAAGACTAAACTCCTCAAAAGTGAAATCTTTTCATAAAGTGTCGGAGAATCAAGGTGATCTCTTTAAATTCAGCCACGTGCACTGCAGATACTTGATTGATAATGCAGTAGCACCATTTTGTGATTAAAAATTAAATTAATTCTACTTTTAAGGGGTGGGCTACCTTATAAATATTGGTCAACTTTGGTTCACCCACCTTATCTATAAAATCTGTGTTTGAAAGGGGGGGGGGGAGGGAGAGAGTAAAGAAACTAGCAGGTAGAAGTAATTGGTATGGCACCTCATTGTGGAACGATATTGTTTATTAATCCAGTTCCATAGTACATCCATAATCTTAGGAGTTCAGTCCCTGTTACGGAGGCTCCGAGAGTCGTATTAAGAATATAAATTCCCTACAGAGTTTCTAGACATGCTGACTAGCTCAAAATCTGCATTCTCAGCGCGTGATTTCAACTTTTGGTCGATAACTTGTAATTTTTTCCAGCAGGGGGAGAAGGTATAAACTTGGTGAAATTGTTAACATAATTGGTGAAATTGTTAACATAATTGGTGAAATTGTTAACATATTGGTCCGGGGGGGACATCCCCCCAGGAGCATTCAAATGTCCCCCCCGGATGATTTGAAATTTTATGAATTTTGATTGTTAAAAATTGCAATTTCCCTCCCCCACGGAACCTTAACACCTTGACAATGCCCCCACTCCCGAGCCACAGAAATCCGTCCCGGAGTAAAGTGTCTGAATTCAACACAGCTTTGATTAATATCTGAGCCTGGACCGCAAACCAGCCCTGGATTCACCAGAACAACAGTCACTTGCAAATAGTGACGTTTTTAGTTTTAATCTAAAAATTCGATAGAATTTAATATCTGAGAGTAGTGTGATTTGAGACAGGCAAACAACTTGAATGGGGTTCAGAGTGAGACATTAAAGGTTGGCAAATATTTTAACTTTTAATTTAATTTAATTTTAGATTTTAAATGGAATTTTGATATTTTAATACATTATATATACACTGCTCAAAAAAATTAAGGGAGCAAGCAAATAAAACAAGAGAACCGTGCGATACAGCCATGCATGGGTATAAAATGGAGAATACACGTGTATCAATGCACAATACAGAAAATAAGACGCAAAAAAATTGTAAGGGAGCTTTAATTCTTTGAAAGGATGGAAAGAACATGAAAAGATGGTTTAGGGCAACAATTTGGTTAAATGTAAATTACAAAAAAAGTATTATTTAGTAATGATGCAAGTTGTTTAATACGGCGTGTGGTCTCCTCTAACAGTTAAGTCTGCTGCACACCTGCTTTCCATGGATGTGATGAGGTTATCGATAAGACTTTGAGGAATACTGTTCAAATCTTCAAGAATTGCAATCTCCTTGTCCCAGACAATAAAATAAAGCCTTCGTCTTGCTGCAATGCGTCGTCCGAGTGTGCCCCAAACATGCTCGATCTGATTCAGGTCAGGAAAGCGTGCTGCCAATTCCACATGCTGTATTGTTTCAGTTTCAACCATGTTTTCCAACAGACGAGCTGTATCCGGTCATGCATTATCATGCATGAAAATAAAGGAGTCACCATGAGTGAAGCGTAAGGGTTGACATGAGGTCTCAGTATCTCGTCTGTATACCTGTGGGCCGTCAAAGTGTCATTCCAAATGATATGCAGGTCTGTACGTTCACCTATGCTGATTCCAGCTCATACCACCAACCCACCTTGTCTGCAATAGGATCTTTCACGAACAAATGTGGGGTTATTTCGAGTGTCCCTTTTCCTCCATACAAAAACACGACGAGTGTCATACTCCAGACTGAATAGGGAAGCAGCATTTGACTCCAATCAATTGCCTTCGATCTTAATGCCCAACTTCTTCGAGCCACACAGTGGCTTCTGGTCAACGGAATACAGATCATTGGCCTACGTGCATAGAGACCACTCTGATAAAGCATATTTCGCACTGTTTGGCTGGACATCCTTCGTCGTGTTGCCAAGAGCTACCGTTTTTGCAACTGAGTATCATCCCCTTTTCTGTCTCGACGAGTTGTTAACAGGATATATCGGTCATCGGTTGCTATGGTGCACGTGGTCGACCTTGCCCTGGTCGTCATCTAACATTTCCTGTTTCTTGGAATTGATTCCACAGCCTTGCAAAGACATTTCTTGCAACTCCTACAGCGTCCGATACACTTCGTTGAGTTATCCCGGATTCAAGTCTACCTCTAATACGCCAAGCGATGGATTCCGGTAAATCACGTTGTTGTGACATCTTCAAATCACCCTTTCTCATAACAAAAGCTGAGCAATTGAATTTCGCAACTGAGACAGTGGAACAGACATTTCTGCGAAATCCTGATTTCCTTACTTATCTCCTTTTTTTGGTTTTTGACGTCATGAACTTTGATTTGCATACGAAGTTTTATTTTTCTGTTTTTTGCTACGCTTTAAATTATGGATGTTTTAATTTAAGTTACTTATTGGTGTAAGTATTTGTGTAATTTCGTTAAAACCATGTGCTCCCCTAATTGTTTTGAGCAGTGTATATATATAATATAGTTCCGAATTAGAATATATTTTGAATTAAATGTTAATAAACAACATATGAGATTTTGTTTAGAGACAATACAAGATTTTGTTTAGAAAAATATTAAAATATTGAATCACAAAAAGCTGAATTTAATAAATTCCATATTTAATAAATATGGAAGTAAATATCTTTACAATGACACCATAAAAATAACATACGCAATACAAAAACACATTTCACAGCGAAAAAATTACCTATTCATGTTTGAATATAAACATGTATGCAGATGACTCTGTTCCAAGGAATTTCAGCGCGTTCTGCGAATGCCTGAAAAAAAAACTCCTGTGAAATGTTTGGCCCAAAACAACGTACATTATGAATTATTTTGTTTTTCTGATGTTATTATAAAGAATTTTATTTTCTTATTTACTAATTGTTTTTACTGTAACTTTTATTATTAAATATACGCTATAAATATAATTTTTACCCCATTTTCACAAACATCCCTAATCTTCGTAACGTCGAGAAAGCAGTCGATAACTTATCAGAAATGAAGGATGTCGGGTTAAAAGCCCGACGCCAAATTCTTGTAGAATATGTAATCTAGAAATCGGAAAATTGTTTTGTTTGTAAAAGATTAAAAGAAGTGCAAGCGATAAAAGAAAAGACAACATTCAAAGCTACAGGCCTTATCACAATTTCATGAAATAGAAAAAAAAATTAATGTGCTTTAGTACTGGGTGTGGTATTATATTTCTCTTTTTTAAGCAGTGCATTGTTGAAATACTGTATTAAGGCTTATATTCAATATATTTGTAATTAATATAGTTTGATTACATACATGTAAAGTGTGCTTGATTGCTTTAATTACTAAGTAAGATCTTTTTGAAAAGTAACCCTTGACTGCTTGCAATAAAAGAAAAAAAATAAAAGTAAGAGGAACGGTTTCCTAGAATAAAAAGGAATTACATCATAAACATATACAGTGAAACTTCCATTTAGCGAAGTCTCATCGTTACACTTAAAACCTTCATTATGAAGAAAATTCGTAAAATAGAAATCAATTTAAATTCATGAAATTGTTCTTTCAGCCATAACCAACAGGTATTGAATTTAGAAACATTTGATTGAGTTTCAATTTTGAAGCCGTATTTTACAAAACAGTTGTGTTTGGTCGATGAAATCACGTCACATTCCCAAGCTTTCATCAGCTCTGATACCACTACATTGTCTTTTTTGATAATGTACTTCAAAAAATTTTATTATTCCTTAGACTAATAGCTGAAGTTTAAAAGTTGTGTTGGCAGGAACAAAAATAACTTTGATGTTCTTCGATTTGCATTTTGAAGCACATTCTTGTGGATGTACAAAGCAATTGTCTATCAGCAATGGAAGGTCAGAACGGGAAGTGTATTTTGGTCCAATGTATCTGGTCTCATTGCGTCACTGTATCTTGTATATCATTGAGTGTAAAAAGGGGATATTGACTTCCCCAACTGTCAGCTCTGGAGTCGTGGCATCGTGTGGCATCGTGGTGATAGCAAGAGTTTTACGTAGTGTGAAAAAAAAAAGTTATTTTATTTAGCATCAAGCATAATGAAAATTATTTCAATGTGTTCATTTTCATACAATCCGCTGAAATAAATTCACATATCCATCGCAATAGCAACCTCTTAGTTTAAATTCTATACACGTAAAAAAGTGGAACAAACTTCGTTATATAGAATATATTTTTCGTAATATGGAGATTAATTTACATGTTAATGGTGTTCAAAGTCAAAGTTCTGCAGAAAATTTTGTTAAGTAGATAATTTCGTTAAATAGGGTCTTCGTTTAAGGGAAGTTCCACTGTAATTGAATTACGCATCGGTCACTACGTGCGCTACACGTGGATAATTTTTTTGCAATATTTCATAAAGCGGGAAAGAAGGGAGGGGGCTTTCTTTAAAAATGGCATTTTACATAGAATCAAGGCCGCTTATAGCAACATCCAGTTTGCCGAAGTTTGTTCTTTAATACACTGTTAAAAATTCTGTTCTTGTTTGAACCATCTTTTGGTGCTGCAGTAACTGCAATCATAAGATGGTGCAATCTCATTCCAACATTTGGAGCTATGCTTCAATTTGAGCCCCAAATGTAGAAGCTATATTTCGCCATCTTATGGTTGCAGCGACTACATCACCAAATGTTGGTTCAAACGATGATAAAACTTTTAACAGTGTACAATGAAACTTAAGTTATTTTAATTTAAATCTACAAGAAATAATGCGTTCAAATTTAGAAAATATCTCCAGTTTAAATAAATAAGCATCTTAATTTAAAATAAAACTTTTCTCACAGAGAATATAATTTATTTTAAAAAATGAGAAGAATTAGTCGTCTGTTTTAAATTAAGTAAAACAAAAATGTACCCTGACATAAAAATACTAAAGAAAAAACACAGCTATCGTTTGGATACTTTTCTTTTCATTCAATATCCTGCGATCATTGTCCATGTGTTTAAGTTTTGTCTTTCATCGTCTTCTTTTTATATCGCATTAATAGTCGAAACATTCTAAATTTTGTGTAATATTCTCCTATTTGCTGATTTTTTCAAACAGTTTTTTGCATTTGCTCATTTTTACGTAGATTTATACATACAGGGTGTTCCAAAATTCGACCGACAAATTAAGACAGAAATTGTTCGAAATTACGGCCACGAACTTTAATTGCACAGACGAAGGATTGCCGGACGCGTTAAAACATATTCCTATAAAAATGTCTCGTCGTCTCCTTTCTGACGTTGAACTGTAATGCATTGTAAAGCTTTACGTAAAATAAATGTTTTTTCTATTTATTATTGGCTTTCTTTGTTCCACTCGACGTTACACCCTTCATAAATATTTCTGTGATTTTCTCCCACAAAACGTGGTTTGCGATCCCATGTTCTATGGTAAGTTTTCATCCTCTTAGTGCCTTCTATTACCCCTTTTAATTTATCGGTCGAATTTTGGAACACCCTGTATATAATTAAGCATGTTTTAATTTATTGTTATATTTTGTATATTTTGCCGTAAAATAATTAAGGATGGTAAGACAACACTGTTTTTTCTTAAACTAAATACTATCATTTATTTTCATATCTACACAAAATAGAGTACCTATAAACCCATTTTTATGTACTATAAATTTTACAGTTGCAGGGTTTGTAGTATCAATTCTAATTCTTGCAGATCTAAAGTGAACACTGAATTCATTTTACACTTTTTTATTTAACCCAACTTGGTTTTTGTATCTAAAGGTGAGATTTTGTAAACGATTGTTAACTCATTTCCTAATATGCTAGAATTTTTAAAATTATGTACACAGGTATGTTTCCGATGGCAATACAACATTTTTATATTTTTAGAACTTAATTATAAATTAATAAATTAATTTTAATGAAATTTTACTTTAGCCCACCACAGGTGATAAATCGCCCAATATTCTTTATGGATACAATTGTTTATGGTAACAATTGTTTATAGATACAATACAAAACTTTCACAATTTTGAAATTCTCTGGAAATTATTATTTTTTTAAATGTGACTTGATTATACAGGCATTAAATATCTCGCATTTTTTTAATTTCAATTGACATTAAACTTTATTATATCAGTGATATCCAAAACTGGGGAAATTATATTGACAAAAAGTATTTTTATGAAAATTGTCCCATTCCTGTCTCCTACCTCCACTATATTTCTTTGAATACATTAAAGAATATTTCGAAATATTTTCAAATTCATGAAATTTCTTCTAACTTCCTAAGTGAAAAAGACCTGAAAATCATCAAAATCTATAGGAAAGCCACTTTTTCCTAAGTGATAGTCTATCTGCTTCCTAAACCAATTTGATATAATTCATTGAAAAATTTCTAGAATAACTCTTAAAATATACCACGTATCACAAAAATTCTTAAAATCATTAGCTCACTTGCAGTATTTTAATTTCATGAACAATTTATCCTGTTTTGATTGTGATATGCTGCATTGGTTCAATAGATAATACAGGGTGATAATTTGAAAGAGTTCCCGTTTATTTTTTGTATTATCCACATCTATAATATATGTAACAAGACTTTCAATCTCATTACTTATTTAATATGTCTGTATTTAATGTGCGGGTATCGTTCTTTTCACTTTCTAAATGCGAAAACTTGTTTTTTAAACATAAATTTGCGTGAACATCATTAGTACTTTTTAATCCTATTCTACGCAAATGATTTGAGTAAATCGTCTGCTTCTTACAACGTTTTGCTTTATTTTTATTTTTGAAAACTCATTTCGTAAGATTATGAATGGCAACAATAAAAATCGTCTGCATGAACTATTTCTTTGAGTTTAATGAAAATGGCTGGTTATTCTGTGGAAGAACGTGCTTTTCTTTACGATAATTACGTTATGTCTAAATCATTTTTAAAAAAACGCGAGAGAAATTTCATTTGAAGTTTCCATTAAGACCAATACCTTCAAAATGCTGCATCTTTAAAATGGTTAAAAGATTTCGGTCAGCGGGAAGTGTCATGAATGCAGATAAACAGCGAATTCGAACTGTAAACAAATCATAACAGAAGAAATCTCGCCAATAACACCAACAATGTTGCGAAGTGTGTCAAAAAACTTGGTTTGACGTGTTCATGTTTGCAATCAAAATGGTGGCGAACATTTCCAACATTTGCTGTAAGGAATGATAATGTAAAAAATTTGAATTAAATTATGTTTTTCAAAATAAAATTATCACAGGATTAAGTTACATTGTGCATCTTCATTTCCGTTTTACCTTACAAATAAAGTTGTAAAGTCCAAAAGTGTTGGAAATTGTCTCCCACACTTAAACAAGGTTCAAACAATTATACTTCAGTGTTACAATAGTTGCCCCATCCGTCAGATTTAAGGGTAATAAGAAAAACCAACGGGTACTCTTTTACATTGATCACCCTGTATAAGAAAAATATTATCTTAATCATTAATCCCCAGTAACATTTTTTCTGCTATATATTTCTGTTTTGATATTAAATCTTTCATTTTTAACACTTTCCAACACAGTTGGAAAGGGTTTTAGAATTTGGTTTGTCTGCCTGTCTGTCCGTGCTGTAACTCGCATACATATACTCGGATTACCAGGCAATTCATATACAGGGTGATTCATAAAAGATGGGCAGAACTTTAAGGGGTTATAGTACACTTAAAGACAAATAATATTAAATAGGAGACTAAGGGTCCCAGACGTATTCCCAAGGAGATAGGGGGCATTAAAGTTTAGGGTCCGAAATTTCAAATGATTATAAAACATGGAAAAATTGGTCGATTCGTTTGCGGTTTTTGCAAAAAATTTTCTTTATGCCAGTATTTTCTTGAAATAAAATTTTAAAGTTCAATTTCAAAAAATGCCGATAGGGGGCGCTTTAGACTTTGGAGTAACAAACAACTATTTTTTAACGTTATTTTTTGTATTTCTTTAAATGATTTCGAAAGCTTAGACTTAAACTTAAATTTTGATCTAAAAATCTGAGTCCTAACGAGTAGTTAAGTAGCGTAAACTGAAATTTGAAATTTGAAACCCTTCTCCCCCCAGAACAAAAATCAGTTATTCCCGATCTTTGTGTCGTAGATTAGGCTCTAACTACTGCCGCGTTTTGCTAAAATTATTCTTTATGTCAGTATTTTCTTGAAAATAAATTTTAAAGAAAATTTTCAAAAAATTCCGATAGAGGGCGCTTTAGACTTTGGAGTAACGAACAACTATTTTATACCGTTATTTTTTGTGTCTCATTAAATGCTTTCTAAAGCTTAGACTTAAATTTTCAGCCCAAAATCTGAATCGTTAGACGTGGTTAAGTTTCTGGGGAGAGGGGTTTGAAATTTCTACTCCTGAGCACAGTTCAGTTTACCATGTCCACACATTGTGTGCTGTGATACGAGGTAAAAAGACACAAATTAGGATTATGTTACCAAAGCATATTTATTAACATGTAATTACAATAAATGTTCAAAATTGTGACCACCAGAGGTTATGCACGCAGAACAACGGCGACGAATGGAACGGCGAACATTCGCGAAAACATCAGGCTTTTCGAGCACTTCCCCTACAGCGGCGGAAAGTCTGGCGACCAGTTCCTCGGGGGATTCAATGGGTGTCTCATACATAAGAGCCTTCAATCGTCCCCAAAAAAAGAAATCGAGGGGTGAAAGATCTGGCGAGCGAGCAGGCCAAGCAACAGGACCACCTCGACCAATCCATCTGTTCGGAAATGTGATGTCCAGATAGTTGCGGACGTCTCGTACGTAATGGGCTGGCGCTCCATCGTGCTGGAACCACATGACCCGCCGGATGCGTGGAGGAACAACGTTTAACAGGTCTGGCAGCACATGTTGCAGAAATGTGAGGTATGTTTTACCGTTGAGGCGTTCAGGAAGAAGGTACTGTCCGATTAGGTGGTCTCCGAGGATTCCTGCCCAAACATTGATGGAAAAGCGTCTCTGATGAGCATGTGGATACGTAGCATGTGGATTGACATCCGCCCATACATGTGCATTGTGTGTGTTAAATGTACCTTCACGTGTGAAGGTACATTCATCGGTGAAAAGCACAGTTCGTCCAAAATGTGGATTTAGCGCGTTCTGCTGCAGAAACCAGCGGGCGAATTCAATACGATTTGGATAATCCCCTGGAGACAGTTTCTGGACTCGTTGCACATGAAACGGGAGCAAATGTTCATCCTTCAGTACCCTCCAAGTCGTGGACTGTGAGGTATCCACCTGGCTAGCCATTGTTCGTGTACTTGTACTTGGCTGCGCCGCTACTACATCCAGAATGGCTTCTGCAACAACTACTGATTCGTCCTTTTTTGCACGACCTGCATTCGACCGGGAAGCGAGAAATGATCCCGTCTCACACAACTGTCTGTGCAAGCGCTCGAAAGTTTTGCGGTTAGGCAACCGCCTGTTAGGAAATCGCTCTCCGTACATTCGTTGTGCCTCTGCACCATTTCCATCTGCCGCTCCGTAAATTAAATGCATCTCAGCCTTTTCCTTATTCGTGAAGGGCACCATCTTCCGATTCATTACTACAGCGACTTACACTTGACTCACCGTTCAGTGGTTTTTATGCCTGAATCGTGTCGAAATTTTGCATACGTGTTCTTCTTCTTCCCCATTTGACATTTGCATACTTTCTGTTTCCTTCTTCACCCGGTGACTAGCGTCAGGAATGGAGCTTTAACGTTTGCATGAGCGACGTTTCCAACTGTGCCAGTGCCTTTATGAGTGAATTCCGACTATGCAGTCCTTGACGAAAGTTGTATTTTTGCCTCGTATCACAGCACAGAATCGTTGGGCATGGTTAAGTAGTGCAAACTGAACTATGTTCAGAAGTTGAAATTTGAACCCCCTCCCCTCGCTACTGAACCACGCTCAGCGATTCAGATTTTGAGCTGAAAATTTAAGTTTAAGTCTAAGCTTTAGAAAGCATTTAATGAGACACAAAAAATAACGGTATAAAATAGTTGTTCGTTACTCCAAAGTCTAAAACGCCCTCTATCGGAATTTTTTGAAAATTTTCTTTAAAATTTATTTTTAAGAAAATACTGACATAAAGAATAATTTTAGCAAAACGCGGCAGTAGTTAGAGCCTAATCTACGACACAAAGATCGGGAATAACTGATTTTTGTTCTGGGGGGGAGAAGGGTTTCAAATTTCAAATTTCAGTTTACGCTACTTAACTACTCGTTAGGACTCAGATTTTTAGATCAAAATTTAAGTTTAAGTCTAAGCTTTCGAAATCATTTAAAGAAATACAAAAAATAACGTTAAAAAATAGTTGTTTGTTACTCCAAAGTCTAAAGCGCCCCCTATCGGCATTTTTTGAAATTGAACTTTAAAATTTTATTTCAAGAAAATACTGGCATAAAGAAAATTTTTTGCAAAAACCGCAAACGAATCGACCAATTTTTCCATGTTTTATAATCATTTGAAATTTCGGACCCTAAACTTTAATGCCCCCTATCTCCTTGGGAATACGTCTGGGACCCTTAGTCTCCTATTTAATATTATTTGTCTTTAAGTGTACTATAACCCCTTAAAGTTCTGCCCATCTTTTATGAATCACCCTGTATATGTTATTGATCGTTTTACTATAGCATGTTAGGTATTGAAAATAAAATTTTATAGTTCATTTACGAGGACACTCAAAGAATTCCGTTGCATCATTCTCTATATGGGAAAATTCGTTTGTGGTTTATTTTAATGATGTTACACTATTTCAAACATATTGAAATTGAAACATATAACTGAGGTGCACTACATGATGCTTACTATAGAATAGGGTGTGCATAGAATCCATCGTTCATTTACAGGGGCACACAAAAGAATTCAGTTACAGTACTTTCTATGAACAATAATTGCTAAAAGTGCGTTTTCAGTTTTTGAATTCGTTTTTAAATTTCATTTTTTTACATTACTTGGTCTATATAATTTCTGTAGATTATATACAGGGCTACACAAAAGATCCCGAGTACATATTTCTGTATATTGATGGAAATTGCTAAAACGGAATCTTCAACTGCGTTATACGTTTCCTAACTGAACTAAAATCCTGCCTGTACTATATGGTATACATACAAATCTATAGATTATATACAGGGCTGCACAAAATAATTTGATATTTTTCTGACTATAGATGGTAATCGCTTAAATTGGGTTTTCAAATTTGTTAATCTTCTCTCAAATTGTTTACTTACACATCATCTCTCACCTTATTAAACGGTGAAGTTTTGTTACAGTATCTTTAATGTCTTGAAAAGTATTTCATAATCTATGCTTGACGCATGATTTTTCGTTCTTGTTTTATTTTAGAAATTAAAAAGAATTTTTTTTTCTTAATTTCTTTAATAATTATTTCCTCGCCTACATGGAGATTTTTCCATTGAGATCAATATAGAGTAAAGTAAACAACGTGTCTGGTAAATAACAAGATCGATATGAAAGTAGCAAAATAGACTAGCTTAGAAGTGAATGGACCCAGAAGTACTCTCAAACCGAGTGTCTTATCGCGAACTTTTCAAAGATCTGAAGCACATTTATGTGATGCAATAGTCCTAATTTTGTCTTATTTCATTTTCTAGTAACACAGATACCCGATAAAGACGAACGTGTGTGTAATCTAAATGGAGTTTTTTAACGTGATTGCTTACTTTTTTTCACGAAATGATCAGAATTGATATTTTTTGAAAATAGGAAGGGTTTTTCTGATTAGATAGCAATCGCTAAGTGCAAAATTTGTAAAGTCTTTATTCAGCGCAGAGGTCTACACGGTCTCGGGCCTAACTTTTTTCTGCAGGCTCGGGACAAGCCGGGCCAGACATCTTCCTGACCTGAGCAAAAATCAGTAAAATGAGACCGGCACAACCTGAAAATAAAATGTATGCATAAGTAAGTGCGCTTTTTGAATAATTTTAATTGTAGGATAATGTTGCTTCAGAAAAACTGGCATGCTTTGTAGAAATTTAGTTTGGCCGGGTCGGGCTCGGGCCGAGATTGTAGCTTTTATACCGGGCCGGGTTGGGCTCGGGACAAGATTTTAACTTTCGTACTGGGCCGGGTTCGATCCGAACTTTTTGCTTTTATACCGGGGCGGGCCTATAAATTTTTGTATGGGCCAGACCGGGTCCGGACCGAACTTTTAACTTTTAAGCCGAATAAGGCAGGGATAAAAAAAATTCGGGCCGAGCCCGAACCTGGAAATTTTTTGCCGTGCAGAACTCTAATTCAGCCTCCCAGTTTCCTACATTAAGGGTTTTGGCACATTGGCCGTCGCTGTACGAATCAAATTCGATTCACACTATGTTTATTCGTATATCAGGGTTCACATAGTTGTAAATTTTCGACGCTTTCGTACTTACGAATTATCTGTGCCAGGTCAGATTCAATGCGCCAACAATGGTGACGAAAAAATTAATTACACTAACCCTTATTTTTAGGAAGTGGCAGAAGTATTTATATACGTATAACTACATCATAATGTGACATAGCATTGATATTGAGATAAATTATAGGGGAGATGGGGGATGAATGTGACATGGGATGGATGGGGCGTTCTCAATATTTCAGGCAAAAAACATTTCTTTTTAGTTGCTTCCTATCCTCATAGATTTCACTACCATAGTGTGCTTCAAAACCAAAAGCAAGAGCACATGGGTGTTTTCAGTTTCCTTTAAATTTGCATTTCCTGAAAACTCTGCTTAAAAGTAATTTTTTTTACATTTGAACTTACTTAAATATCTTATGCAATATAAACAATTAAGATACGTTGTAGTTTTTTATTTCAAGGCTCAATATTGGTAATTAAAATGAATGCATATTAACCATTGTGACAAAATAATTTTTTAGACAAAATGGCTGACAATTGAATATATGCATCATGGGGATGATTGGGACATTTCAAATGGGATGAATGGAACTGTCTCATCCATCCCTAGAGGATGCTGAAAAATATATTTATTAACTAAATAATATTATGTAGGTTGATAAATTAATAATTTGTGGTAATTATTCTTTTAACATTTGATCCTCATTGTAGCCATTGTCTTAAGCCATTGAATGCTTCCGTTTATGGGCCTTTTAAGGCAAAGCTGAGATGAGTCCTAGATGATTGGCTTACAAATAATACTGGAGATTATATTACAATTTATAATCTCTCAGCTTTTGCCAAGGAGGCATTTTTATCAGCTTTTAGTCCTTAACATTGATTACGGGGAGGAAAATGTTTGTGTCCCATTCATCCCTGCTGTGGGGATGATTGGGACATAGAAGAACTTCTTTTTAAATTTCATTTATATTTCTGTATAATAATAATCTTGAATAAATATTCTGCATAAGGTGTAGTCAAACACTTAATGTATGACATGTGATATATAATATTGATAATAACTTAAATGAAATATTTAAAATAACGATTTTTGTGAAAATGTCCCATTCATCCCCCATCTCCCCTATTCATTGATACGTTATATTTACTCTGGATGTCTAAAAAAGGAGTCGCAATGCAGATTTGCACATCCAAATAGTTAAAAGATAACTATTGGTTAAGCATTTTGTTAATTTGCATAATATTGCGTGCTAAGCAATCTTCAAATAGTGCTGTATCAGAGTGCAGCTGATCATTTTGAAGCAAGGACGAGTGTTAACGTTACATGTGGTCGCAGTAAAGATGTTTCGGGGTTCAAAAGAGGCCAAATTATTTGGCCTGCATCAAGCGCAAAAACGTTGTAAACAGATCAGTGAAATAACTAGTACAGGTTTACAAAATGTTTAACACATACCTTGGAAAGCCGCTGAACTATCAACGACTTCGCGGAGAATATGTGTTCAAAAATCAATCCTAAATGATCGTGACCGAAGATCTGTAAAGCGATTAGTGAAGTCCAATCGCAAGAAGTCGACCTTTAACTAACAAAAATGTTTAATACTGGGAATAAGACAATTTTCAGTCGCACAATGAGACGGGAACTCAAAGAATTAGGTTTGAACAGTTGTGTTGCAACAAGGAAGCCATTTGTTAGTGACATCAACTGAAAAAAATATTCCAATTTGGCAAGGAACTAAAAAATTTAACTGTTAATCCATGAGGAAAGATCATGTGGTCCAATGAGGCTCGATTTACTCTCTTTCAAGACGATGGAAACATTGGATTAAGGAGGGAGGCACATGAAGCATTGGACCTTCCCTGCATTGTGCCAATTGTTCAAGCCTCAGGAGGAAGTGTTATGATCTGGGGATGTTTCTGTTCGTCTGGACTATACTGTACAGCAATACTGTATAGTAACAAAATGAAGTCTGCTGATTATGTGCAAGTACTGAATAAGCATTTGATTCTATTAATGGATTTTTTCTTCCCAGAAGTCTAAGGTATATTTCAAGATAACAATGCCAGAATTCATCGAGCCAAGACAATGAAAGATTGGTTCCAGAATCACGAGTCATCATTCGCACACTTGAATTGGCCACCACAAAGTCCTGATCTCAATGCATTTGAAAACATGTTGGATGTACTGGAGAGAGAGCTAAGAAGTAGTTCTACTCTTCCTGCATACACCAAGGAACTTGGAGAATGGTTGATGAAATTGTGGTAAAAAATAAGAGTGCAGACTGTGTTTATGCTTATTGAATCAATGCTAAGACGGATGCATTCTATAATTCGAGGAAAAGGTGGGCCAAGATAATATTGAACAATGCGACTTTTTTTTGGCCAGTCGGTGTATATTACAAAATATATTCATTCTGGTGGACACAACAATCCACCGGATATAAAACTACAATCGTTACTATCGTTTGATGCTAAAAGTCGTCGATTTGATGTTATGTAAATAAATGTATACTAAATTACTCTTTTGTGTTATTTTAGCTTGCCTTTGTCTGATTTATCATTTTTAACGATGTTATATATTTATTAAATGTACGTTAAATTGCCGTTTTGGACACAACCGGCAATCGGCAACGATAAACATAATTGGAGAATTGGCGACCATTTTTGGAGATCTATCTTCCTGGCACGGATAATATGTACGTTACCGGCTTTTTTATCCGAGTCATATATATCGTGGACAGGAAATGTTATTTAATAAAGAAAATCAAATAAGAACTCTAAAAAAACAAGATACAAATTATTAAAAAAAAATTCGGGTTCAAAATATGCTTATTTGACTTGAATGTTGGCTACTATTAACTCATCCGCTCTTTCATTTCCTTTACCACAATTTATGCATAGTAATCTTTGGCTTATTTAACTGTAGAAAATTACTACAAAAATACTAAAGATTACTATTCAAAAATAATGGTACATGAAGTGAAAGAGCGTACGAAATTGTATATATGATTTAAAATTATTACGGTATTAAATAAAAAACATATTTTATTTTCCAATGTTTTGTTAGCAAACTTTATAGGCAGGCATCTCTACATGGGAAAAGTTTCAAAAAGCTTATGTTGGATATACGCATGTAAAGTTGCTAGATTTACGTTCAGATGTAGTTCATGAAATTTTGAAATAAATAAATAAGTAAAATAAGATAAAATTTGCAATGTGAACGTCCTCTTTCCTCATAAAAAATTTCTCAATGATGCCATTTGGGATCTAATATTGCTTCATAAACTTAACAGCATTCTTTTCTTCAGTTCATTTCAGCTGTTTACAAATCATTGCACAACTGGCATCATTGCCATCAAGTAATGATTCTGTAGAGTTGTGCAAACGCATCCCTGTTTTTTTAAATCAGAAGATACCCCTCAACTCTTTCTAAAATTGTACATGCATCATGTGGCTTGTGTTGGCTCTTGTTATCGATCTTTATCTATTACACTTAATTACCCTTTGTCTTCACACGTAGTTGTTTTCCAAATATAGTTGTTATTCTACACTCTTACCTACCAAAAACAGATAACGGAAACGAAAAATCGTGCGTCAATCATAGATTATGAAACACTTTTCAGAAAACTATAACAAAACTTCACAGATTAATAAGATGAAAGATAACGTCTAAATAACCAATTGGGAATACGCGTAACACATTTGAAAATCCAATTTCAGCAATTACAATTAATAGTCGGAAAAATATTCGATTTATTTTGTGCTGTCCTGTATATGACATACAGAAGATTGGTATGCATGCAAAATAGTATGCTAAAATTCAGTTCAGTTAGGAAACGCTTAGAACAATTCCAAATACCCCTTTAGTAATTTCCGTCAATAAACGGAAATGTACTCGGGATCTTTTACGGTGTCCTGAATACGATCTATATAATTTATACACAAAAAGTGATATTTAAAAAAAATAGTTAAACTTAAATACGCGTACCACAACTGAAAATGCACTTCCAACAATTATTGTTCATAAGTCAGTACTGTAACCGAATTCTTTTGTGTCCCTTTGTAAATGAACGATGAATGCTATACACATCATATTCTACAGTAATCGTCTTGTAGTGAACCTCAATTTCAATATGTTTGAAATAATGTAACATCATTAAAATATACTGCAAAAGATTTTTCCCCATTGACCGTTACGAAACGGAATTATTTTGAGTGTCTCTATAAAGGAACTATAAATTCCACACACTGCATTTTCAATGATAAAGATGCCATTGTGAATCTCAATAACGTATACTAGTTGCATAACAATCTGAGTATATTTACATGAGTTAGAGCACGGGCAATCAGATGGTCAGAAAAAACATATTCATAAACGCTTTTCAACTACGTTGGAAAGTGTTTAAAAAAAGAGGTAAAAGCATGTGCCAAGCATTGATTATGACCATTTCTTAAACATTAAATTTTATATTAAATATCAGGCACTCCAACAAAGACTACTCGAGTTAAAGATACTGCATGGTGTACACAATATAGATTTAAAAAAAATTCTTAAAACTGTAATAGATATTTTACATTTAGTATATTTTCTTACGTTTATCAGCAACTACACCAAAAACCATTTTTGATAGTTTCGTATAAGCCACATACCATCGCAAAATAGTTCACTATTTATACATTTATAGTAACCATTCTAGTGTGCGTACTTCGATTACGTACAGCTGTTACATTCGTAGTTTATTTATTTGTTAAGTTTTAATTTCGTTTGGCAATTTAATTACCGAATATTACACGGAAACAAGCAAGTACTGAATTAACAATGTTTTAAGTGCAAGCGGGTAATTTTCCGTAATTAGTATGCACGCATACTTAAAAATATTTATGCTTGAAAATTATTTTAAAAACCATAAAAATTAGTAAATTGGTATGCAGTTTTCCAACAAATGGCATTTTAAAGTACATTTTTCTCTATTTCACAGTGCCAAAATTGAAATTGTGCGATTTATAGAATTTTAAAAGAATTGTAGTAAAAGCGAATTTATCAGGCCGTGACGTCAGCGTTACACCTACTCATGCGGTAGAAAAAATAGTGTTTTTCATTTATTTTTTTTTCGTTGAGCAATTAAATTATTTCTTTGGTATTTTTTTTTTTACTTTATACTATCTGATCTATACGGCGTTTCCCGGAACCTTTATATTGACCTTAAATATACCTAAAATTAGTACTGATTAATTTTATTTTAAACGAAAATATTTCTACACGAATCTAATGTCGAAAGTGCCATTGCCTTCGGCAGCGTAGATCCTCAAATTTGTATGATTTTCTATTTTCAAACGAAAATATATGAAAGCGAACTTAGAGTTGAGGTCCCCACTTAATTCGGCAGCGTACACCGAGCGTGCTACGCACGATTCAATCTGTTTTTGTAAATCATATCAGAAAATACGAAGGTGGGTACCATTACCTTGAAGTCGGTTCTATTTTTCTTAAAAAATTACTTGCGACACTATAAGTTTTACATATTTAAGTAATGTCAATTTTATGTTTGCTATGCATATGTATTAATTCTTAGATTTTTTTTCTTTTTCCGGTACTTGCCTACAGTAAAATATACAGTGGTAATTCGTGTAAAGTATTGCGAAAATATTACCATAATTATTCTGTCACACGAATAAAGTAAATTATTTATTTTATTACGATTTATTTGAAAAGTCAATGGCTTTTAGATTGTCCTTGAAAGAAGCAGACATTGGATGAAACTGATTATGACATATACATATGCATTACAGTTATATTTATTAATAAATTTAAATAGTAATCTGAGAAAGTCTGCTTTATATGTAGTCGGAAATTATATATCAAGAAAAATAGAAATCATAATTTAAAATAACTCTGTTTGGTTTTATGATACACTTTTCTGTTAACAGCATTCGTTTTATCTTTAACCCTTTTAACACTTTCCAACGTAGTTGGAAAGTACAGAAAACCATTAGTATTTTCTGTACTTTAAAATGCCAACGTAGTTGGAATTTTTAATAATTTATTTATTTGTTTATTTTTAATTAATTAATTAATTTGTTTATTTTTGAAGACTAGTTCCTTTTATATAGTTATTTAAATTTGAAATTTAATTAAAATTTTTTTAAAATAATTTAAAGAAGTAACAATTTTGTTTCGACGGATTTAAACGTTTTAGAAGGCCCTGAACATGAGTTGACTGTTTTTAGAAAATGTTTGTCTGTGTGTCTGTATGCGACAAAAATTTTTGTGTGCGCTTTGTCTCAAGAACTGATGCACGGAATTTAATAAAACTTTATATTCAGTTAGACCTTGATATAAATTGGTGAAGATTAGTTTTTGGTGTAAATCGCCCAACAGGTGGCGCTGCTATGCTATATTTTTCACGATTTTTACGATAGTTATACCTCAAGAACTAATGCATAGAATTCCGTCAAACTTCAGATTCTGTTAGACCTTGGCATAAATAGACGCTGGTTACGTTTTGGAGTAAATAGCCCAACAGGTGACTCTGCTATGCTGCTTTTCTCATGATTTTTATGATTTCTATATCTCAAGAACTAATGCACAGATTTTGATCAACTTCAGATTCAGTTAGACCGTGATGTAAATTGGTGGGCTGATTCGTTTTTGGTGTATGTGAAACCTATATAAGGTAGAAGAAAGTTTTGGGATTGGTACATCCGACTAGTTATACGATGATTTGCGTCAGAGTTAGTAGAGAGTGATCACTTTTTTTTTCCAGAACTGTACATTCATGAAAATTGGTTTTCTGAAATTTGTATATAAATAAATATGCAATCATATACTGTTGAATCAAGTAAGTCTAGTACATATTTGAGCATTTACAACAAAATATGCTATAAGGTTATTTACATTAGTCTTAGAAAAAGAAACCCTGTGTTTATGCAAATGATGCATCAAACTGAGTTTCAGCAAATTTCTAATTTTTCCGTTCGGACCACTTGTATTGTGATCAACTCAAAAGCAGATTCGATAATTACTCTGACTATTGACATCACACAATGGCAAATATCTATATCTTATTCAACGATTTGAATTGTACATCATTTTTTAGATAGATTACTTTCTGGAACTCCATAGTAAAGTTAATGTTTGCTATATTAATTATTGTCTATTTGCTGATCAGAAAATAAATTTGCAAAAAGTCAATATTGCCAATGGGCTACTTTAAAAAAAAAATTTAGATTTCTTGATTGCCACCATTTTTTTGAAGTAGAAATATTTGCCTTTTTTAATGACGGATTAAATAATGTGAAAATAAGAGGGATTATACTACTTTTTTAAAGGGGTAGCAATCAAGCAATCAAAATTTTTTGTTTAAAAGTAGCCCACTGGCAACATTGAACAGACTATTTAAAATCAGCATATCTTGAACTTCTTTTGATATTTACTTGAATGTAATATAAATATGACACAGTACCTATCACACTTATCTAACTCTTATGGATGGCATGCAACTTTGTCGCCAATTTCAAAAGATGCACAGTACAACATACAAGCCAAATAAAACGGGACATTCAGCTAAAACACTGTAGTGTCTCCTTTGTTGTGTATAATGGGATAGAAAGAGGTTACATTTTCGTCAGCCATAAAACCTAAACACGAGAACAAAGGTTGCCAACAATTTCATCTACACAAATTTAAAAAGAAAACATCGTCTTTAATTTATTACTATAAGAATAAGGGTTCAAAGCAAGCAGGAAAAAAATCTCATTATTCTTCGATCCGCGGTAATAGTGACAACGTTATTTTTAAAACGAAAGCACACCGGTGTCTTCACGCACTGCGCAATCCCCCTTTCGCTATAATTGTCTCATAAAAACAACACAGTACTATCTATCCTTCTTAGTTGCTTAGAACCTCAAAGAGGTTAATGTCAACATCAGACTTTCCTGGATACGTGTCTCTTAAAAAATGACAAATGAAGAATAGAGGGAAAATGAGTTTTTGCAACATCTTCAAAACCCTACCGGATAGATCATATAACTAGCACGTGGATTTTAAATTTGTATGGAAAAGGATTGTAAATAGAACTGTCTACAACTGCATCCAACACGAGAAGAGGGAAATTAACAAATTGGAGATGACAGTCGGACTCGTGTGTTTCATTTTGCCAGCGGATTTATTTTCTTTTTTTTCGAATTTAATAATGTTAAATTACTATTTTTAAAAAAGTCGTTGAAGTACTTAATTCTAACAGCACGTTTCTTCGCATTTAAAATTCTGATTCATCCACTACATATTATACATTCAATGCCTTTTTCATTGGGAAGAATAAAATAAGTTGTGAATAATTCATTATTCAATATTGACTTTATATGAACCATGCGTTTAAAAAATTCTTCAGAGGCTTCATTTATTCTTTTATTACTGACCTATCATACATAGTATAGGGTAAGTCTTGTAATCGTTTTAAAAATCGAAAAAAAATATTTTTGACGGATTTACACGTTTCAGACATTGAAGGTTACGAAAAACAAATTTTTAGAAGAAAAAAAACTTGCCATCCGTCTGCCTATGTGTCTGTGCGTCTGTAAACGCTCTATCTCCCGAAGAAATTGAGATAGAGACTTGAAATTTGGTATGTACTTAGTATGTAATAATGGGAAGAAGATTATTGAATTTCAGTAACCTCGACTAACCGGAACTATTTTTTCGGACTCTCGAATTATTCGTTCTGATAAAAGATTAATAAGAATTTTCAAAATTGTTTAATTTAAGGCAAAAATATAAAAGACAATTAAAAAACACAAATTTTGCATAAAGAATGAAGTTGATCGGATAATGAGTTGCCGAGATATTTGTAATCCTATTTTGCACACTCTTCGATTTTTCATGACCCTGTATTTCATCCAAATTTCAATTCAAAGATATATTTCAATTGGAAATGAGACGCTTAATCCGACGCAGTAAACTCTTAGTTAATACAATTATCTTTTTTAGCGATATGAGTATGTTTCTTTTGCGCAATTCAGTAATAGAACACTTAAAGTTTATGACGTCATCAAGCCACGATTTTATTCGAATTGCAATGCATTTTATAAATGTTTTTAATTTTATAAATTTTATAAATGTTTACACATGTTTTATTTTCATATATTATGTTATGCATATCCATGATGGGTAAGTATTACGGTGGCCCCCAACGACTAGTTTTTCTTTTTTATTAAATTATGTTACTTAAACGCTGAGAGGATCAAGAATGCTTCGAATTTAAGCTCTAAAGCCGATCATACTCCTTACATTTTTTATTTGACAATTGTAACACGAACCATAAACAGTAATAAGGTCTTTAATAATTAATTAAAGAAATTTTAAAATCTAAGTTTGCTCGAATAGAAAGTGCACAGTTTTTGAAAGAGCATATGCATGTGCTAAGAAGGAGAAGATGTACTGAGACTAACTAAATTACGGAAACTGTGAAATCGAGTGTTTAATTTTCCAAAAATAATTTCACAACAATATTGAAATGAAATTAAAATATTTCTAATGCTTAAACTATAAAACTCTAACTTCTTTACAGAAAATTAAGATAGTTCAAAAAATTTTTTAACCCTTTCCCACATAGTTGAAAAGCGTATGAATACGATTTGTCTGGCCGTCTGGCCAAGCTCTAACTCTCGTACATTTTATCGGATTGCCGTGTAATTTTTATGTTATTGACGTTTGCTATAGCAAAATTGCTTTGAAAATGAATTGTATAGCATTTATAGTTCGGTTACAGTGGCAGTCAAAAGTATTCCGCTACATTACGGTGAGTGAAAAAAATAGTTTTAATGTTGTTACAACCTTTCAAACATAATAAAATTGATATACGTTTATGAAGGACACTAAAACATGCATTGTGTGAAATATGCGGTGCAAAGCATTTATTATTCATTTACCACACAAACAATGTTGTAACTCCGTTACACAATGGTCTACCGGAAAAAAAAACTATTAATGTCGTTATTTGATTATGTCACACTATTTCAAATCTATGCAATATGTACAATGAAATTGATATACATTACTGAGGTTTACTAGAAGATACATTTTGTAGAATATCATTGTGATGGCCCGGAACCATCATCACAATTCATTATGATAGGATTAAAGTAATTCCAGAATAAGGGAAGTGATGGATCTTGAGCGGCACCTATTTTAAGAAGACTTTCCTAGCTAGAAGATCTTTTTTGTTCATTTCAAGTATGAATAAAAAACATTGCATGCTTTTTATAGCATTTCTAAGAGTATATGGACTTTTCTAAAACAAGATTGCCTGAATGGGTTTAAAATGTGTCAGAAAGGTATTCGTATGAATAGTATGAGAAAAGAAATGGATTTCGAAGAACCCAGAGCTAAGAAGAGGGCGGAGAAAGGAAGAGGGTTGAGTCAATCAAGTAGGATCTGCGGTGTTATGCAGACTGGATGGAGAGGAGTTTTTTCATCATTGGGAGGCAGACAAGTTTTTGGGTTCTGAGGAGACGGATATTTGTTTTGGATATAAGAAAGCAAGGGTTCCTTGGATGTACGATGAATGTCTTGTAATATGATCTTAAATTTGATTATAATGTTTTTTCAATTGTTATTTATTAAATAAAAGTTTTTTCATTTAATACGAACTGATATGTCTAATTATATGTATGTGACCATGACACCACAATCATATGCGTAGCAGGGACACACAAAATATTTCGGATACAGTACTTTATCCGAGGTAATGTCTGTGAGCGTTAATTGCTGGAAGTTCGTTTTCAGTTATGGTATGCGTTTTTAAGTTTAACCAAAATTTTACATACTACGTGGTGTGCATAAATGCTAGAGATCATATACAGGATTACACAAAAGAATTCGTAAGCATTACTGAGTATGAGCTTGAATTGCTTAAAGATGGTTTTTAATTGTGCTATGCAATTTCAAGCTGAACTATATTTAGTGTCTTAGGAGACGTTTGTAAAATATAAATAAAATCATATACAGGGCCACGCAAAGAACTGGATACGTGATCGCCTATGGATGATAATTTCCGGAAGTGCGATTTCAGTGTCTTTAAGATTATTTTAGCATGAAAGAAATTTGAACTTAATATATGGCATGTATAAAAATTTACAACTAATATACAGGACTGTACAAA
The DNA here is from genome assembly GCA_963931845.1 of Maratus michaelseni. Classification (NCBI taxonomy): domain Eukaryota; kingdom Metazoa; phylum Arthropoda; class Arachnida; order Araneae; family Salticidae; genus Maratus; species Maratus michaelseni. The sequence goes on from OZ007587.1 coordinate 13,534,428, forward strand.
AGAATTCAAGTATGTTTCCGTGTACTGGTAGAAAATGCTGAATGGGAATTTTCAACCTATTATGCGTTTTCTTTCTAAATTGAATTTTAGCATACTATGTAGAATATATACAGATCTATAGATCAAATACGTTGCAGAAAAGAATTGGAGTACTTTTTTGGCTATGGACTGTGATTGCTGAAATCTTGTTTTCAAATGTGTTATTCGTTTTCTAAAATGTTATTCAGATATCTTAATTTACCTTATTAAACAGAGAAGGCTTATTAAAGTATTCTGGAAGTGTTGAAAAGTGTTTCATAATCTATGCTTGATGCATGATTTTTCTTTCTTGCTTATTTTTAAACAAATTAAAAAGTAATAACTAAATAATGAGTATGAATTTTAAAGGAACTATCATTGAATGTTTTTCGGGTAATTAAAAAATATTAAAAATATTTTTACGGTGATATGGGATTAAAAATATTTGAAAGAAAAATGTTTTTGTTGACAAACAATACTTTTCAATTCAGTACTACAAAAACTGCAAATTTACGTGATAACTCAACCGAGTTGTACGAAATCCACAAACGATATTTTATTTAGTAATAATTTTTACGATATGTTTCCGTCTTAAATTTGTATCGGAACTATTTTCAGCTAAATATAGAATTTAGGTATCACTTATTTCAGAACAACTTTATTACACTTATTTTACGTTCAAAACATGTTCTTTGTATCATATTGAATAATATTAAACTTATTAAATGTCCTCAAAATATAAATAATCAAGATTATGGTCATATGAGTCTTTTTCAAGGTCATCGAAAGAAGGATGAAAAATAAGTGTAATAAAATTCTCTCATAAAGTATAATTTTGAATTTTTTATTTATAAAACCTAACGTACCTTGTAACAAGTAATTGTATCGACTTGCGAATGGTGCAATTCGATTCAGAATTTTAAAAAATAAATGGTATACAATACCCCACTTGAACTATTTGAAAAAGTTGAGTTCACACCCCTTCCCAAAGAGTTAAAATGACCCCTTTTACACCCAAACCATCGTAAAACAGCTTTATTTTGGGGGACTCTTTATTTCTAGTGCCCAAACTATGTTCTTCCCAAATATTTGTGAATGGCTACCAGTTGTTGCTTTAAAATCCTATTTTACTTGTACTAAAGTATAATTTTCGACTTTTTATTCATAAAACCTGCCGTAAGTTTGTAACAAATGATCATATCGACTTACAGATGTTTTCATTAGGTTCGGAATTGAAAAATACATAATAAACCCATATCCAATGGTTGGAGTATCATGAGATTTTTTTCCAACAGAGCGAAAATATGCTGGGACCAGGACTTGAACCTGGGTACTTTGGCTTGCCGTGCCAACGCTCTCCCTACTGAGCTATCCCAACGATATTCTGGCTGGCACAGGAGTTTACATGCTATTTCAGATTCATCATGTAAAATGCTATAGTTATAGCTCGGATGAATGAAATTAGCGCTGCAGTTAGCAGAATAAGAAATATGCCAGACAAGATATCGTTGGGATAGCTCAGTAGGGAGAGCGTTGGCACGGCAAGCCAAAGTACCCAGGTTCAAGTCCTGGTCCCCGCATATTTTCGCTCTGTTGAAAAAAAAAAACTCAACTATGATACTCAAACCATTGGATATAATTCATCTAGTTGAATCTACTTTCCTCTGTTCATTATACATAATAAACGTTACCCCATTTTGCCCCCCCCCCCCCACACACACACACACAAAAAAAAAAAAAATTCTGATAAAACTTTTTTTTTTTTTTTTTGACTCAGCAGATCTGCATTTCTAGGTCCAAAATAAAGTTCTTCCCACATTTTGGTGAATGGCCATAATTTGTCTCTGAAAAACTGTCTGTACTAAAATGAGACTTGCACTTACTCAGTGCCTTTTATTTTAAAGCTGGGCTAAATTTGATGTCTGAAAGTAAGAATTGTTTGGCTAAAAGAACAACTCATCAGTGCCATATTCGGAATAAGTATTAGATATTAGAGTTGTAAAAATTTAGAAACAGAATTTGGCAATTTAATTTAAATTCTGAATTTTAAAATGGTACTTATTTTATTGTTTTTTTTTTCATCTATATAAATGTGATTTTACACACGGTAGTCTAATGCATTTTGAATATTTTATTTTCTAGAATTTTTAATTTGGTTCTCAGTTTTTTAAACATTTTATTTCAGCATTTAACAAATATATCTTTTTTTATTATTATTATTTTAAAGTTATGTATTTGTCGATTTTTATGGTAATTTCGATAAATTCTGCGGACAAGTTACATACAATTCATTTTTACAAATGAAGACTTCATGTAATTTCGGAAAATGTTGGTGAATTAAACAAAGAACTGAAGAAGATTTAAAATTAGAAATTTAAAAATTAACATTTTAGTTTTTACAATATACTTCCCTTCGCAAAGTGATAAGTAAGGTAAACGTTTAAAATAATAAAAGTTTGCACTCCGAACTTCCTTAATTAGAATTGCATTCAGGGCTGCGATGATTGAAATTGGACCAGTCATACTTGTTTTTGAAAGAATAACTCTTATGTGTGTAAATAAATCTAAGCTTTTCTCAAGGTAGTAAGTTTAATACACTTTGTGGTTAAAACCAGAAAAGAAAAGTATAACATAATACAACAATTTATCTTTCAAACAGCCAATTCTTCTTTTTAATATTTCTTGGAATTATAGGAATCAAATGATCGCTTTTTTAGCAATTTAAATTACACTTAGTAATTAAAAAAAAAAGTAAGTGTTTCTTTGTGTGTGCATGTGCGTAAAAGTTTTGGAAAAACCAAAGACATATTATCTTACATTCTGCATGTAGTTGTCATTGTTTTGGAACAGTTTTCTGACGAGAGCTAAATAGAAGAAACCACGCGTTTAAAGAAAATTCTCGAACATCTGAACCACTATGAAGAAATCTAAGATAAAGATTCGAGTCGAACTTGGCAGGCTTCGTCTAACAGCCAGCCTGTTAACCTGGAGACCAACAAGTAGCATTTTACGTTTCTATAGTAATATTGTTAAATCACAACTACTTGTTCATAATTTTTTTTATATATCTCATATAAAAGAAAAATATTTTGTGTGAATATAGGGCTATAAAATACAGGTTGGACATAAAAAAAAAAATTCCGGTATATGAGCCCCTAGTGACCATACCGTTCACTGATGAAATGTTCACGGATGAATAGTAAATAATAAAAATAAATAGATAATAAAATAGAATTTATATTTTTGTTTATTATTTTAGAGATATCGCCCCTCTAAAAAGATATTACTTGGAAGTTACGGAAGAACTGCTCCTTGAATAAATATTCTTTGACTTTTGAATAAAATAGACCGTTCATTGCATGCATATTTTCCCATGTAAAAAATACAGCTTCTCCCACATATTTTTTTCATATTAAATATATTGTTCGTTTCAAGTATTTTTTTCTGCTAAAAGTGCCACTCATTCCATATTTTTTGTGTTAAAAATACGGCTACGTCAGAAAAAAAAAAAAAAAAAAAAAAAAAATCCGTGATAAAAATAGCGTTCCCTCTTATTATTATTATTATATTATTGCTAAAAAATATCACCGCGTCTGACTTTTTTGTGATTCCGCTTTTCTTATACAAGAATATGTATACTTTAAAAAGCACATAACACAACAAAAATTCATTTTCTGCAATTTCTGCCATATGCGGTAATGCGTACAAATTATTTCGTGAAGCCTTGAACGTGATGTATAGAATTTATATGAACCACGTACTATACAAATAATAGTTCCGTTTAAAAATACATGCCACAGTTGAAAACGCACTTACAGTAACTATCAATCATATTTCGTTCTGTAATTAAATTTTGTTAGTGTCTCTGTAAATGAAAGATAAATGCTATGCCCTCGATAATCTATAGAAAACTTGTTGTTGCTCATCCCAGTGATCCCTTTTAATTTCATTATGTTTGAAGTATCATAACATCTTTAAAAGCCCCGCAAAAGCAGTTTCTCTATGGATGAGAATGTAACGGAATTTTCTTGTGCGTACCCGTAAACTAACTATAAATGCTACTTATTCTATATTACACTGAAAGCATGCACTGAGGCATGTCAATGTCATTATGTTTAAATTATCTTAACTTCGTTAAAATACATCGCAAACGATTTTTCCCCGTACACCACAACGTGACGAAATTATTTGTGGGTCCCTGTAAATGAACTATAAAAGCTACCCACTTCATTATTTTGAAAGCGCACTTTCAATAATAAACCTAAACAATATTAATAAATTGCAGTGAAATCTGGGCATATTTACAAGCGTTAAAGCACGGATAAACGGCCAGACAAATCGAAGACATTAACATAGTGATGGGCATAACGATTATTTTGATTATTCGAATGAATCATTCGGACATTCGCAGAAGCATATATGTCAAACTTTTTTTTTATTCAATCACTACCAGAAATAAAAAAAAAAAAAGAAGCTTCTGATTTTAATTAGAATTAGATTAGACGCGAGATAAAAATGAAAAATGTGCCTTTTAGGTAGCTTTCAATACAAAAATCTACCTATTGCAGCCGTTTGGAGGCAGGCAATTCCAAAATATTTTGGTATATTTTCACCGATTATGACCCTCAGACCCCAAAACTACCCTCCGTTCAAATGTTGATATATATATATATATCTGACATTTGTCATGCTGTAATTGTCTTATTTATGAACCGATACCAAGATCTCGACAGAGTTCGTTGGCCAGCTTCATCCGCCATCTTCTATCAAAATAGCGGCCAGTTAAAAAAATTTTAAGTTTTAAAAATTGAAAAAGATATATAAAAAAATTATAAATTGAAAAAGTTGTTTCCGTTAATTGTTAGACCGTGATACAAGGATTCGGGAACAGTTTCTGTTTTTCGCTTTATCTTAAAAAATGGCTGAGATGTGGCAGTTTGAAATTCTAGGATGGCTGAGATTTTGAAACAATCTTATATTTGTAATTCTGTAACTCGTATTTATTAAGCGATATGAATGTGACTCATCATGTGTGCAGAACATACCAAGGTCTCGATCGAGTTCGTTGGCCAGCTTCATGCGCTATCTTGTTTCAAAATGGCAGCCAGTTAATTTTTTTTAATTTTTAAAAAATATATATAAATTGAAAAAGTTGTTTGCGTTAGGTGTTAGATCGTGATACAAGGATTCTGGAACATTTTTTGTTTTCGTTTTATCTTAAAAAATGGCAGAGATATGCAGTTTGAAATTCGAGGGTAGCTGACATTTTGAAGCAATTTGATTTTTGTTATGCTGTAACTCTCGTGCTGATATTCGCATTCAAATTCAACATTAACGAAAACCGACATTGAATCTTCTATAATCGGGTTCAAAGGATTTTAGCTTCGAGTGTTTGAGTAAAATGAGTTGAATTTTTAAAAACATGGACTATGAAAACTACCTTTTCCTCCTGGTACAGGACGGAAGGACTTTTTTAGATTGAAACAGATGTGACCTTAGATTTTTGTCTACGCAATAAATTATATAGCCAACTTTTCCAGACAAGAATATAATCACAGATTAAAAAAACGAGAACACTTTTTTTCACTGTTTGCATAGCTAAAAAACAAAAACAAATACATATGAAAGAAAAAATATTTTTTTTTTAAATGCTCATTTATAAGCATTCAATGTTGATCTTGAAAATCACACCTAATTTTTTTTTTTACTTTTTTTGCTAAAAATTTTGTTACAGTACATTATTTTGTGGTAAACACCGAATTCGAATAAAAAATTCATTTTTTTTAATGCTCTATAGAAAGCGCAAGCAAGTGAATTTATTAAAAAAATATATAATCTTTGCTCTGCTTTTTTTAAGATAGGGCAAGGGGGGGGGGGGATGAAACATTATTAAACTATCTTTCTAGAATTTCTAAATTGATTTCGAAACGTATAATCGTAAATTAATTAATATCCAGGCATGTTCGCAGAATGAAAGAAGAGTGCCTTCGAAAAATCTTTTTAGAATGGAGTCCGAGGAGTAGACGAAGGAGGGGCAGACAAAGAATGACTTGGAAAAATTCTATTCAAGAGTCATTAATTATAAGTTTATAAGTTAAATGATGCTACTGCCTTGGACAAAGAGAAATGGGAAAAAACTCTCGAAAATATTTTTATGGGTCGAGGAAACCCACTGTTTAGAGGAAATTCCTAACAATGATCATGATAATGAACTATTAATTGATAAAAATTTTTATTTAATACTAGGGGGCCTACCCCCTGCGAGCTAAGCTCGCCAACCCCCGCTCAGACTTCGAAGCCTCTATAAAAATGACAGCGTGCTTTGTTTTAAAAATATTGGTAAATCTGTAATTGGGTTGCCATGCTTTTAACGTTTTAATGGGGCATTTTTTTATTACCATGGCCTCATACACAGCTGTTGCGACAACTGACGACTTTTTTCGGGATTGATAAGTAAAATCAATTACGACTTGAAAACCAGCTTGTATAAAATGGTTAGGTTTAAATTGTGGCTACCTCTCGGACTTTTATAACAACGATCTGTATTCTATTCTTCCTTTGCGTTTAAGGATGAGAAAAATTCCATCTACTTGTGAATAAGATTAAGAACCACGGTATGGAAAAGTACTACGTTATAGATATTTTCAGTAACAGGTTTTAATTTTCTCTCTATTTTAGTGCACCATCATGCATATTTTCATGTTATTTTAAATATGTAAATTATTTATTTTAATTAGTGTGTATATACGAATTTTCTAATAATTATTTATCATACAAAAATAATTAAATATTTTGTGCATGCATGCCTGCATTTATTCGGCATCAATTGATGACATATTTAAACAAATTTGCTATCCGCGATAATTTTACACCTTGTTATGTCACTTGAATATTGTCCATAAGAAAATCGGGTACTTTTCCAGTATAGGATTCTTTGCTTGTAGATTTGGCGTAATTCGAGCTTCGAAAAGGGATAGATTCGTTAATATACATAGATTTGTTGCCAAAAGTTATGAAGACAAACCCAATGAGCTTTTGGTGCTTTTCTATTATAAGGGTCTTGACAACCATGGTCTTGACTTTTTTAAAAAGCTTGGCGCAATTCGGGCATCAGAAAGTGAGATTTGGTGCCAAATGACATAAACAGCCATGGAAACAAATTCGACGATTTTTTTGTTTATATGCGTATTTTAATTATACGTATATTATTATTGTTTTTTTCTATACAAATTACTTCTGATTATATATAAAATAGGATAAAGGACATTTTACGCTAAACAAATTGTATAAATATTTTTTTGCTCCTTTCTTTGCGTTTACATAAATGACGTCATTTGGACGAATTTATTCAAAATATTTTCAGTTTATAAATTAAATTAAATGCTGACAGACGATTGAATCCTGACGATAGAAATGTGATTTTTTTTTTCCCTGATAAACATAATTTAATCACAATCTTGTCTTCATTATCGATTGAAATAAAAGATAAATTCAATGTCAATTTGAAAATGACGAATAAAGATAAATTCGGGATCCTTTTCAATTTTTTTCCCTTTTTTGTCACAAAAAAACTGAGTAATTAGTTGCCATCATTACAGAAATGTCATTAAAATTAGAAAAAAATTAATATCTCGAAAACTAATTCCAATTTCAAAATTCTATTACCAGTTTTGACATCCGCAGATTTTTATGGACAATTGGTATTAATTTCACCATCAAGCGTTTAATATTTTATTAAAAATAGCCCTGAAACATAATCAGTCGTTTAATCAGTCGTTTCATAAAATCGTTTCATAAATTCGTTTTATAAAATCGTTTCACAAATTTGTTTCATTAGGATTTTATATATATAGGGTAGATTACTCTTCATTTTTGTATTCATTTTCTACTTTTAGACTTTAAAATATTTCATTGTTGCAATTTCACAGCCAGTTGGCCCATTTTGGCGAACGTTTATTGGCGTGTCATTAAATCCATTGTTGTTTCAACTCGTATACAATTGTAAGAGCTACAGAGAAAATTGGCCGATTCATCACCTGTGGCGGGCTAACGGAAAAATGCCTTAAAATTAATTTATTAATTTATAATCAAGTTTTAAAACTATCAAAATGTTGTATTGTCATTGGAAACACACCTGTGGACGAAGTTTTTATAATTCAAATCTATCAGGAAGTGAATAAAAATCAATTACAAAATTTCTTCTTTAATACATGCAATAACCAAGTTGAGTGTAATAAATATAAAAAGAAAACTGCCCAGTTAAACTGAGGGCATTGAGCTCACAGGCTATTCACACTAATTGTATATTATACTCTTATTTCAAAGAATTTGAAATAAGCCCCTTGAAAAATAAAGAAATCGACAATATATTAAGGGGGGGTTATCCCCCCGTTACCCCCTCATAGTTAACTAATGAACCCTTTAAACTAATCAGGAGAGCCTCTTATTACAATGAATATATATATACAAAATTTGAAGAAAATCGGATAATGCTGCATGAAAAACCCATTTATCTAAATTAAGGGGGATTAGCCCCCCCCCCTTCCCCCTTTATACTTAACCAATAAACCCCAAAACTACTCAGAGAAGCGCATTATCACAATGAACCTATATACAAAATTTGAAGAAAATCGGATAATTCTGCTTGAAAAACCCATTTATATAATTTAAGGGGGGATTGGCCACCGTCCCCCCCTTTATACTTAACCAAACAATCCCGAAAACGAATCAGGGAAGCACCTTAACCCAATGAACCTATAAACAAATTTTGAAGCAAATGGGATAATTCTCCATGAAAAACCCATTTATATAAATTAAGGGGGGGGTTAGCATCCCCCGTCCCCCCCCCTTTATACTTAACCAATCAATCCCGAAAACTAATCAGGGAAGCGTCTTAACCCAATGAACATATAAACAAATTTTGAAGCAAATGGGATAATTCTGCATGAAAAACCCATTTATATAAATTAAGGGGGGATTAGCCCCCCGTTCCCCCCTTTTATACTTAATCAGTCAATCCCAAAAACTAATCAGGGAAGCGTCTTAACCCAATGAACCTATAAACAAATTTTGAAGTAAATGGGATAATTCTGCATGAAAAACCCATTTATATAAATTAAGGGGAATTAGCCCCCCCGTTCCCCCCTTTTATACTTAATCAGTCAATCCCGAAAACTAATCAGGGAAGCGCCTTAACCCAATGAACTTATAAACAAATTTTGAAGCAAATGAGATAATTCTGCATGAAAAACCCATTTATATAAATTAAGGGGGGGATTAGCCCCCCGTTCCCCCCCCTTTATACTCAACCAATCAATCCCGAAAACTAATCAAGGAAGCGCCTTAACACAGTGAACCTATAAACAAAATTTGAAGGAAAAAGGAATAATTCTGCAGGGAAAACCCATTTATATAAATTAAGGGGGGACTAGCCCCCCCCCGTCCCCCCCCCTTTATACTTAACCAATCAATCTCAAAAACTAATCAAGAAAGCGCCTTAACGCAGTGAACCTATAAACAAAATTTGAAGGAAAACGGAATAATTCTGCATGAAAAACCCATTTATATAAATTAAGGGGGGGGGGATTACCCCCCCCCCCCCCATTCCCCCCTTTCTACTTAACCAATCAATCACGAAAACTAATCAGGGAAGCACCTTAACACAGTGAACCTATAAACAAAATTTGAAGGAAAATTGAATAATTCTGTATTAAAACCCCATTTATATAAATTAGGGGGGGATTAGCCACCCCTGTTCCCCCCTTTATATTTAACCAATCAATCCCGAAAACTAATCAGGATAGCGCCTTAACACAGTCAACCTATAAACAAACTTTGAAGGAAAACGGAATAATTCTGTATTAAAACCCTATTTATATAAATTAGGGGGGGGATTAGCCCCCCCTGTTCCCCCCTTTATATTTAACCAATCAATCACGAAAACTAATCAGGGAAGCGCCTTAACACAGTCAACCTATAAACAAAATTTGAAGGAAATCGGATATTTCTATGAAGAGTTATCGCGTTACGTACGTACATACGTACATACATACATACATACATACATACAGAACCGGCGGGCACATAAGCTCTCAGGCTTTGATAGCCTGTGAGCTAAAAACTGACTTAAAGTGATTGTATTTTAACCCTATTTTTTAGCGAGAGTAGTTTGGCCACCACGACTTGGCTCAGCAGCGTTATTTTGTGAAAATCTTTTATTGTTGTTCTTTCTTATCCACTTAAACAACATTGATGCCAGCATCTTTCATGCTTCTCGCGCGGTAGACGATCCTGCATCGCAAAATTTTTGGCATGTCTGTCATTGTTGTGGTTGTAGAAAAACCAGAGAGTATACGCTATATAGGCAGAGGGCATACCCAGAGAGTATACGCTATATAGGTAGAGGGTATACCCAGAGAGTATACGCTATATAGGCAGAGGGTATACCCAGAGAGTATACGCTATATAGGCAGAGGGTATATCCAGAGAGTATACGCTGTAGCTTTATTTGAGAAACAGGATGTACGGAGTTTCCTTAAAAATCCAGAAGGCATACAGCGTACACCACCGTATGCTTCCCACTGCACCTCGAATGTGTGTGTAAAGAAAAACAACTATATATACGATATGAAGACTAATTTTTAATCGTAATAGTAGTGTGTAACATAACAACTTATTCAACATTTTTGAAATTGGCCAAAATTTATCAAAGTTAAGGCCTAGAAAATCGAAAAAAGCAAGAAAACAGACAGGCAGACAAAAATACCATATTTGGATTCTTATGAATTTTACATGGAACCATCTCCAAAACGAGGCCTTTCCAACAGAAAAAAAAAAATCAAAATCGGAGTAGCTATTCAAAAGTTAAGCGTTTACATAGAATAAAATATATACATATATAGAAACGAATTGTGTAATCTCTTTTGTTTGAAATTGCTTAAAAATTGAGAGTAAAATACTCGAAACACATATAATAATAATAATAATAGACAATTAAAATATTACTAACCGATGACATCTGAAATAATATTGTTACCTATGTGAATTATTATTTAATACTCGAATGAAATATAATAATAGTAAAAACCAATTCAAATATTGACTGATGATATTTAAAATAATATGGCTACCTACGTGAATTGTCACTAAATACTCCAATCAAATATAATAATAATAATAATAAAAGCAACTCAAATATTACTAAATGATGCTATTTGAAATAATATTGTTATATACATGAACTGTAACTTAATACTCGCAGAAAATATAATAATAATAATAAACAATTCAAATATCACTAACTGATTATATCTGAAATAATATTGTTATCTATGTGAATTATCATTTAATCCTCGAATCAAATATAATAGTAGTAGAAAAACAATTTAAATCTTACTAACTGATGATATTTGAAATAATATTGTTACCTCCGTCAATTGCCACTTTATATCTGAATCTAATATATTAATAATAATAACCAATTCAAATATTACTAACTGATGATATTTGAAATAATAGCTACGTGAATTGTCATTTAATCTATCTTTGTTTCAATACCAATTAATTATCTAAAGGGTGGAGTCTTTGGGCATTCTTTTCATTTACCTTGGCAATTTATGCATTAAAAACTAATCAAGCCATTTCTAAGCGTCGGAAGTCATTTAGGTCCGCTCACCTCCATTGTTTCTACCCTTTCCTGAATTTCAGGTACCGTGAGAGATTAATAGTTTAAATAGTTTATAATGATACTTTCAGAAATCATTTGCGTGTTATAGACTGCTGGAAACAAGCCAGGCTAGATTACCCTCCCCTTTTTTAATGTACTGCATTTACACGTGCAAATGAAAAGTCAGTTTCCTTCCAGACTTTCGGCTGGCCGACAGCAACAAATTCGGTTTCTACTTCACTGGAGTGGAATATAACGGGATAGGTCCGTTCCAGTTTTGATTTGTGGACTCATTTTCATTTCCATATTGAACTTATGCAGGAGGGAAAGTGCTTAGTACTTTCGGATGCATCTGTCACGAAAGGTAAGTTTGGGCATTTCTTTAACTTTGCAGTTACGAAAAAAAAAATATCTTTCAAGATATTGTTTATTGTTGAAAATAAGATATATAAGCATACAGGTTATTAATTAATTATTTATATTTTTTTAATAAAATAATTAAGGAAACTCCATTATCAATCACAGTATTCAAATATTTTTCAAACTATTGTAATAACTAAATATCTAAATAATTCACCACACTGCCAGCTTTTTCACTATAATCAGTGCTGTTAAGAAACCTTGCGTGACCAGATCAAACACTAGTAATATTTATTATAAGAATTATAAGAAGTAAGAGAAAATATACATAAGCTTTTTCTTATTTCAAATATCGACCTAATTACCATCAAACTTTCAGCGGATCATACTATGTATTGCACTAACCCTTTCAAAGGCGGTGGTATGTTTATGAAACCACTAAATTTTAACTCCCAAATGCCACAATGGCACCAGAAGTTTTGTATAAAATTTTCCGGTTATTATGTGTATGAAATATAGCTGTATCTCTTTTTTATATAAATTTGTTCGTAAATTCCGGTATCATTCATTCATTTCAACATTTTAGCAATGGAAGTGCTTTGCCCTTGAACGGGTTAAATATTTTGCCTGGTACAGCTTAATCGTTACCTTTTGTTTTGTTGGAACAACCAATACAACCAATAGGCAGTATTTCTTATCAATGTTCAGAAATGAAATAGTCATAAATATTTTCAAACTTGTGAACCACACCATTGGAATAAAATAATTACTAATAAACGTATTGTCATTTTATACCACAATAATTTTAAACAAAACAGCTATCGACAGAATCAATCGTATTAATTCCTTTTATTAATATTCTGTAAACACGCTAGAAAAATATTTTCAAATGAATGAAACTCATTTTTTTTGGTTTAAAGAAAAATAAACTGAAAACAAATACAAATTAGTTGTAACACATTTTACCGTTTTAGAAGCATGTCTTTTTCTGAGATTTTTTATATAATTATGTAATCATGTATCTTTAAAAAGGCAAAAAAAGAAAAACGTAAAAGCATTTTTATAAACTAAAGCTTTAAAAATATATATTCATTGATATTATTTTTCTTCTGAATTCATATTTTCTATTCAGCTACTGACCAGTGCGCTAGATGCAAAAATATCAGATTCTTCATGAAATTTGATATTTCAATTCTTAGAGGTCCGAACAAGACGTTTGGTAAGGAGGCTTTCGAGATTCCCCATACTCAAAAATAAGTAGTTGAGTCAGTTTCTCTCTAAAAGTTCTCGCCGAAGGTATTCTTCCTGTATAAATAAGACCAAATTAATTAAGCAATAATTATTTTTCTTTCTACTTTCCGTCCTGAATCTGAAATTAATAATTCTAATGGTGAAATGATCAATAATTCTAATTGTGACTAAATTGCATAGCACAGATAATTGTTTCTGTTCAGATTTGTTTAACACATAACTATTTATTACCAAAACCACCTCTGTCTAAATTTATGAAGTATTTGAGCTTTAAAGTACACTCTCAAATCAATTTCGTAAACAAACAGAAATAGTACAGACAGCAAGTTAACGGAATACCACCGTGATTAGAAGAGATTTTTCTATTGTTTGAAGAATTTTCCATCTTTTAATTGCAGAATTTCATAACATTTTGAGGTTAGGCTCTCGAATTTTTCATGTTGAAAAAAAAAAAAAAAAAAAAAAAAAAGACATATGTAAAAAATTTCGTTTCTAATACGAAAAAAGTACTAGACAATAGAGTTGCTGGAATACCCTTGTGACTTTATGAAAATGCAGTATTAGATTGGGGGGTTTCAGGTAATTTTCAAGTTTGATTTTTGAATTTTCTGTTTTTTCAGGGAAAATAGGCAAATCTAAGCGGAAATTTTTGCGTTTTAGCGAAATATAATCAACGGAAAAAATACATGTCAATTCACGGATTTTTGTGAGAGTCTAAGTGAGTCAAAATCAGAAACTGGTGAAGCTATATATCAACAGCTTTCAATTTTCGCTGCAGATTTCAAAACTATTTTTAATATAAAAGAACAGCACCGAGAAAAATAAAATGAACTAGGTATTAAAAATCGATTTATAATGTTGAAAATAACAGTTTCTGAAACTGTTTACTTTTATGAATGTTAATAAAAAATGTCCGAATCTTAGCTTAAACAATATTTTCAAAGTTTTTTAAATAAACCTATCAATAAACCTATCATCAGCAGATTTAATGCAGAGATACATTAGTAATATAAACAACATTGTTCAGGTAATCATCTGTTTCAGCATCATTAGTATTTCTATACGGTACAAGAAATTAAATATATATAGAATTTAGTATTTCTATACTCCAAAATTTCGATAATCGGCATATACTACAACAAACTTTTTTTGTATGTATGAAGTATAAATAAATTATGTTTTCTTTTCCTGAGCCCTGTTAGCAACGTTTTAAGTTTTTTTTTAATCAATTTAATTAAATACACATAGACATGGAATCATGGCCATACCATACGTGTTAAGAACATAGGACAATGTTAAGAGGCATAAGGGGCAGTCAACAACTCATTTTGGGTTTAACATCAAACAGAAATTATTACAGCACACGGATAGCCTGTCGCCAGAATTCATATATATATATTCTCGTATATATCTATTTCAAGTATATATGTTACGGTCAATATGATTAAACCGGTCATTATTAATAATAACCGGCCTTTATGTCCGGTCATTATGATTAATCCGGTCATTATTAATAATAACCGGCCTTTATGTCCGGTCATTATTAATAATAACCGATTATTATTAATAATGACCGGATTAATCATATATATATATATATATATATATATATATAAATGTGTGTGTATAATATGTCGTATGGTAGATTGTGTAAAGCTACCATAGACATTTCTCTACAATAATATATTAATGATACTAAAGCATTACACTAAACACATTCTACAAGAATGCGTCTTATTAATATTTTGGAATTCTTAAAGAGACCTTTTTCCCTTATAAAAGTTGATGAGCGATGATGATTGCTTTAATTATGCATGCAATAAGTCTTCGAATATCTTGATAAATATTATCACTTTTTAACTAATACCACATTTAGTAATTATTTTTTTTTGTCCATTTTGAAATTAAAAATAAAATACTATAAAAAAAACGCTTTTTTTTATCTGATATATATATATATTTAACTAACATACTTCTCACAAAAGGTAACTACATTTTATTACGTCACCCATTCTACGGCACTGAAAAGTATTTCAGCCAAGACGTTCCTATTGCAGTCCGTTAAAATAAAAAAAAATCTTTTTCAAAATATTGATAGAACTGACATAATTCCATCTTATCACATCATATTATCATTTCACTGTTTCACGATATTAAGTCGTAACCAGAATTCTCAAACGTTTCAACAGATCAGCATTCATTTTCAATAACAGTAATATCGGGTTAACAAAATATTATTCAAAAGTCCAGCAACTTTTTTTTTTATGTACATTCAGACTTTATAGTCATTTCATTTTCTACTTTGCGTGGCGCCGTATTACAAAATGTCACGGCAAATTAAAAAACCTAATCATTGAAAATACAGCTAAGAAAGAAAAAATAAATAAAGGAAGGAAAAATATCAGAATATCAGTGCCAAGTATCAACGAATGAGGGAAGGAATTGTCGACTTAATTGAAACAGAGCCAATTGCAATTTTAACTGTTTTGATTCCCAACTGAATTCATTAAATTCATTATTCTAAGAATATCTCTTTCGAAAAATGTTTTCCAAGACTGAAATTTGTTCAAACATTTCTAAGTTTACTTTATAAAACAAACGTTACTAAAATGACAATAACACATATATAAGTTGGATCTGTACCCTATACACCAGGGCTGTCCAAGGCGGCACCCTTTGAAGGTTCTCTTGGCGCCCCTTCGAATGTTTCATTTTTCTAGATTTCTTTTAAACAAAAATCCATCTTCAGAGTTACTTTGTCTTAAAATAATTAATATTTGCACTGGTTTTTTTTTTATTATTATTAGAGGCGGTATTAATGGTTTCGATTCTTTTACTAGCAAAAGTCACTGAGATACCAACCCCCCTCCCTTCATCCCCAAACTTCTGAAAATTGTAACGTTAAAATTTTATGATATGTTATTGTATTTCTTTTAAATGCTAAAAGGTGCAAATTAACAACATAATACACAGTAAAATAACTTTTATTAGGTTGTTTGACATGTTTCGACACACTCCGAGCCATTTTCAAAAACAAATGAAAATATTCCATAATTGTACGGCCTTTGAAGTTATTATTTAAAATGCTATCATTTAATTTTCATGTACTTTTTAAAAATTACGTACATTATATTTTATTTTTACTTGGTAACCAAGTTGGTAACTTCTAACCAAGTAAAAATGAAAGATAACGTTCGTAATTATTAAAAAAGTACATGAAAATTAAATGATAGCATTTTAAATAATAACTTCAAAGCCCGTGCAATTATGGAATATTCTCATTTGTTTTTGAAAATGGCTCGGAGTGTGTCGAAACATGTCAAACAACCTAATAAAAGTTATTTTACTGTGTATTATGTTGTTAATTTGCACCTTTGCGCGGTTGCGTATTACTGCTTGCACGGCAGCGTATTACTGCTTATTTTACTGTTTAATACTGTTAATTTTACGGTAGAATACTGGCAGTTGGGGTGCCAGTTTTATACTGTAAAATCAACAATTATTTTTTGCAGTGTAAAGGGAGATACTAATCGTGCATTTTTGGAATCATGTGAATAATGGCGAACTTCATTCTATACAAAAAGCTAAGGTGCGCCCTTGCTTACTGAAAAATTGGATAAGCCTGGTTTTTGAGGCAAATTTCAGTTTCCTACTTTATTTATGTAGATAATATTAAAAGTAACAATATTATATTACATATATATTTTTTTTTTTTTTGAAGAGAGGGGGGTGGGGTTGTAGGGACATTAAACAGTTTCCAATAGATACTTATTGATGGACTGTTATTTTTTGGCGCGTATGGTAATTTATGTCAGCTATGTTTATCATCAGCATGTATTCTAAAACGATTATACAGAATAAAATGTTTAAAAATGAAGATAGAATACAAAATGGTCACTGTAAGCATAAACTTTTTTCAAAGAAAAAGAAAGAAACGAAAAGAAAGTTGCTATTGAATTAAGTTAGAATTTTTTCTGATATAAATTTTAATATAATACCAAAGAAATATAATGCGAAAATTTTTACACTGTAAAAAAGGGGAAATGTTTTTGATTTAGCAAAATGGTTTACGGAAATATATATAATCTCTTCCGAGTTACGAACGACTTCGAAGAGCGTTGCTTTATCATAAAAAATAGCAGAAACTAATTAATTTTCGAGATTTAAAGAAGCATTGCTGAAACAAAAGTTGCTTTTGCTTCCAGTAAGTTTTGGAAACGTTTCCTAGTAGTTTTACACTATATTAATGAATTTTCTTAAGCGTAATACAGTTTTTTGGGTACTACTCGTTCTCACGCAAACAGTTTCATATTCAACAAATATGTTAAGCAAACAAACATGCTTAATTACCAGCCTTAACATTAACATTGTAAGTAACATTATTTTGTTACTCTAGCATTCATAAATTTTGTTATGCAGCTGAAAATGTTTACTTGAGAATTGACAGCATCCTAAACAAGTGGGTAAGTGTGATTGAAGATCACACAAAGGGTTTCGTTTAATATTTCTTTCAAAACACTTTATCCTTTCTTTAATAAATCCAAATAAATTTAATTTTCCAAAAAAAAAAAAAAAAAGAAAGAAAAAATCATGTTTTTTATATAGTAAAAATTTATCGGTCTATTTTTCTCGTTTTTTTTTTTTTTTTTTTTTTTTTTTGAAAATCTGAACCGGTTCGATAGCGGGCGAAGCCCGCTATTATACTCTGTCATAATAATATATGTCATGTGGACTAAATGCGATATTAAAAAAAATCAATTTCAAAATTAAACATGTTATATAGAGACATTCAAAATGTTAAAATATGCCAATATTTCCATAATCGATTTTTTATTATGATTCAATAGGTTCCTCAAACTGATATATTTACTATTATCTATTACTCGTATTGATACTCTCTTTGTATTATTCTCAAACATTTGAAAAATACGTTATGACGTCAGATTAATTTTCTTTTTAATTCTCTAATGACGTCGTATTAAGCTGCTTTCTGTTATATAGAGACATTCAAAATGTTAAAATATGCCGATATTTCCATAATCGATTTTTTATTATGATTCAATAGGTTCCTCAAACTGATATATTTACTATTATCTATTACTCGTATTGATACTCTCTTTGTATTATTCTCAAACATTTGAAAAATACGTTATGACGTCAGATTAATTTTCTTTTTAATTCTCTAATGACGTCGTATTAAGCTGCTTTCTGTTATATAGAGACATTCAAAATGTTAAAATATGCCAATATTTCCATAATCGATTTTTTATTATGATTCAATAGGTTCCTCAAACTGATATATTTACTATTATCTATTACTCGTATTGATACTCTCTTTGTATTATTCTCAAACATTTGAAAAATACGTTATGACGTCAGATTAATTTTCTTTTTAATTCTCTAATGACGTCGTATTAAGCTGCTTTCTGTTATATAGAGACATTCAAAATGTTAAAATATGCCAATATTTCCATAATCGATTTTTTATTATGATTCAATAGGTTCCTCAAACTGATATATTTACTATTATCTATTACTCGTATTGATACTCTCTTTGTATTATTCTCAAACATTTGAAAAATACGTTATGACGTCAGATTAATTTTCTTTTTAATTCACTAATGACGTCGTATTAAGCTGCTTTCTGTTATATAGAGACATTCAAATGTTAAAATATGCCAATATTTCCATAATCGATTTTTTATTATGATTCAATAGGTTCCTCAAACTGATATATTTACTATTATCTATTACTCGTATTGATACTCTCTTTGTATTATTCTCAAACATTTGAAAAATACGTTATGACGTCAGATTAATTTTCTTTTTAATTCTCTAATGACGTCGTATTAAGCTGCTTTCTGTTATATAGAGACATTCAAAATGTTAAAATATGCCAATATTTCCATAATCGATTTTTTATTATGATTCAATAGGTTCCTCAAACTGATATATTTACTATTATCTATTACTCGTATTGATACTCTCTTTGTATTATTCTCAAACATTTGAAAAATACGTTATGACGTCAGATTAATTTTCTTTTTAATTCTCTAATGACGTCGTATTAAGCTGCTTTCTGATATATAGAGACATTCAAAATGTTAAAATATGCCAATATTTCCATAATCGATTTTTTATTATGATTCAATAGGTTCCTCAAACTGATATATTTACTATTATCTATTACTCGTATTGATACTCTCTTTGTATTAGTCTCAAACATTTGAAAAATACGTTATGACGTCAGATTAATTTTCTTTTTAATTCTCTAATGACGTCGTATTAAGCTGCTTTCTGTTATATAGAGACATTCAAAATGTTAAAATATGCCAATATTTCCATAATCGATTTTTTATTATGATTCAATAGGTTCCTCAAACTGATATATTTACTATTATCTATTACTCGTATTGATACTCTCTTTGTATTAGTCTCAAACATTTGAAAAATACGTTATGACGTCAGATTAATTTTCTTTTTAATTCTCTAATGACGTCGTATTAAGCTGCTTTCTGTTATATAGAGATTCAAAATGTTAAAATATGCCAATATTTCCATAATCGATTTTTTATTATGATTCAATAGGTTCCTCAAACTGATATATTTACTATTATCTATTACTCGTATTGATACTCTCTTTGTATTAGTCTCAAACATTTGAAAAATACGTTATGACGTCAGATTAATTTTCTTTTTAATTCTCTAATGACGTCGTATTAAGCTGCTTTCTGTTATATAGAGACATTCAAAATGTTAAAATATGCCAATATTTCCATAATCGATTTTTTATTATGATTCAATAGGTTCCTCAAACTGATATATTTACTATTATCTATTACTCGTATTGATACTCTCTTTGTATTATTCTCAAACATTTGAAAAATACGTTATGACGTCAGATTAATTTTCTTTTTAATTCTCTAATGACGTCGTATTAAGCTGCTTTCTGATATATAGAGACATTCAAAATGTTAAAATATGCCAATATTTCCATAATCGATTTTTTATTATGATTCAATAGGTTCCTCAAACTGATATATTTACTATTATCTATTACTCGTATTGATACTCTCTTTGTATTAGTCTCAAACATTTGAAAAATACGTTATGACGTCAGATTAATTTTCTTTTTAATTCTCTAATGACGTCGTATTAAGCTGCTTTCTGTTATATAGAGACATTCAAAATGTTAAAATATGCCAATATTTCCATAATCGATTTTTTATTATGATTCAATAGGTTCCTCAAACTGATATATTTACTATTATCTATTACTCGTATTGATACTCTCTTTGTATTAGTCTCAAACATTTGAAAAATACGTTATGACGTCAGATTAATTTTCTTTTTAATTCTCTAATGACGTCGTATTAAGCTGCTTTCTGTTATATAGAGACATTCAAAATGTTAAAATATGCCAATATTTCCATAATCGATTTTTTATTATGATTCAATAGGTTCCTCAAACTGATATATTTACTATTATCTATTACTCGTATTGATACTCTCTTTGTATTAGTCTCAAACATTTGAAAAATACGTTATGACGTCAGATTAATTTTCTTTTTAATTCTCTAATGACGTCGTATTAAGCTGCTTTCTGTTATATAGAGACATTCAAAATGTTAAAATATGCCAATATTTCCATAATCGATTTTTTATTATGATTCAATAGGTTCCTCAAACTGATATATTTACTATTATCTATTACTCGTATTGATACTCTCTTTGTATTATTCTCAAACATTTGAAAAATACGTTATGACGTCAGATTAATTTTCTTTTTAATTCTCTAATGACGTCGTATTAAGCTGCTTTCTGATATATAGAGACATTCAAAATGTTAAAATATGCCAATATTTCCATAATCGATTTTTTATTATGATTCAATAGGTTCCTCAAACTGATATATTTACTATTATCTATTACTCGTATTGATACTCTCTTTGTATTAGTCTCAAACATTTGAAAAATACGTTATGACGTCAGATTAATTTTCTTTTTAATTCTCTAATGACGTCGTATTAAGCTGCTTTCTGTTATATAGAGACATTCAAAATGTTAAAATATGCCAATATTTCCATAATCGATTTTTTATTATGATTCAATAGGTTCCTCAAACTGATATATTTACTATTATCTATTACTCGTATTGATACTCTCTTTGTATTAGTCTCAAACATTTGAAAAATACGTTATGACGTCAGATTAATTTTCTTTTTAATTCTCTAATGACGTCGTATTAAGCTGCTTTCTGTTATATAGAGATTCAAAATGTTAAAATATGCCAATATTTCCATAATCGATTTTTTATTATGATTCAATAGGTTCCTCAAACTGATATATTTAGTATTATCTATTACTCGTATTGATACTCTCTTTGTATTAGTCTCAAACATTTGAAAAATACGTTATGACGTCAGATTAATTTTCTTTTTAATTCTCTAATGACGTCGTATTAAGCTGCTTTCTGTTATATAGAGACATTCAAAATGTTAAAATATGCCAATATTTCCATAATCGATTTTTTATTATGATTCAATAGGTTCCTCAAACTGATATATTTACTATTATCTATTACTCGTATTGATACTCTCTTTGTATTATTCTCAAACATTTGAAAAATACGTTATGACGTCAGATTAATTTTCTTTTTAATTCTCTAATGACGTCGTATTAAGCTGCTTTCTGATATATAGAGACATTCAAAATGTTAAAATATGCCAATATTTCCATAATCGATTTTTTATTATGATTCAATAGGTTCCTCAAACTGATATATTTACTATTATCTATTACTCGTATTGATACTCTCTTTGTATTAGTCTCAAACATTTGAAAAATACGTTATGACGTCAGATTAATTTTCTTTTTAATTCTCTAATGACGTCGTATTAAGCTGCTTTCTGTTATATAGAGACATTCAAAATGTTAAAATATGCCAATATTTCCATAATCGATTTTTTATTATGATTCAATAGGTTCCTCAAACTGATATATTTACTATTATCTATTACTCGTATTGATACTCTCTTTGTATTAGTCTCAAACATTTGAAAAATACGTTATGACGTCAGATTAATTTTCTTTTTAATTCTCTAATGACGTCGTATTAAGCTGCTTTCTGTTATATAGAGATTCAAAATGTTAAAATATGCCAATATTTCCATAATCGATTTTTTATTATGATTCAATAGGTTCCTCAAACTGATATATTTACTATTATCTATTACTCGTATTGATACTCTCTTTGTATTAGTCTCAAACATTTGAAAAATACGTTATGACGTCAGATTAATTTTCTTTTTAATTCTCTAATGACGTCGTATTAAGCTGCTTTCTGTTATATAGAGACATTCAAAATGTTAAAATATGCCAATATTTCCATAATCGATTTTTTATTATGATTCAATAGGTTCCTCAAACTGATATATTTACTATTATCTATTACTCGTATTGATACTCTCTTTGTATTATTCTCAAACATTTGAAAAATACGTTATGACGTCAGATTAATTTTCTTTTTAATTCTCTAATGACGTCGTATTAAGCTGCTTTCTGATATATAGAGACATTCAAAATGTTAAAATATGCCAATATTTCCATAATCGATTTTTTATTATGATTCAATAGGTTCCTCAAACTGATATATTTACTATTATCTATTACTCGTATTGATACTCTCTTTGTATTAGTCTCAAACATTTGAAAAATACGTTATGACGTCAGATTAATTTTCTTTTTAATTCTCTAATGACGTCGTATTAAGCTGCTTTCTGTTATATAGAGACATTCAAAATGTTAAAATATGCCAATATTTCCATAATCGATTTTTTATTATGATTCAATAGGTTCCTCAAACTGATATATTTACTATTATCTATTACTCGTATTGATACTCTCTTTGTATTAGTCTCAAACATTTGAAAAATACGTTATGACGTCAGATTAATTTTCTTTTTAATTCTCTAATGACGTCGTATTAAGCTGCTTTCTGTTATATAGAGACATTCAAAATGTTAAAATATGCCAATATTTCCATAATCGATTTTTTATTATGATTCAATAGGTTCCTCAAACTGATATATTTACTATTATCTATTACTCGTATTGATACTCTCTTTGTATTAGTCTCAAACATTTGAAAAATACGTTATGACGTCAGATTAATTTTCTTTTTAATTCTCTAATGACGTCGTATTAAGCTGCTTTCTGTTATATAGAGACATTCAAAATGTTAAAATATGCCAATATTTCCATAATCGATTTTTTATTATGATTCAATAGGTTCCTCAAACTGATATATTTACTATTATCTATTACTCGTATTGATACTCTCTTTGTATTAGTCTCAAACATTTGAAAAATACGTTATGACGTCAGATTAATTTTCTTTTTAATTCTCTAATGACGTCGTATTAAGCTGCTTTCTGTTATATAGAGACATTCAAAATGTTAAAATATGCCAATATTTCCATAATCGATTTTTTATTATGATTCAATAGGTTCCTCAAACTGATATATTTACTATTATCTATTACTCGTATTGATACTCTCTTTGTATTATTCTCAAACATTTGAAAAATACGTTATGACGTCAGATTAATTTTCTTTTTAATTCTCTAATGACGTCGTATTAAGCTGCTTTCTGTTATATAGAGCATTCAAAATGTTAAAATATGCCAATATTTCCATAATCGATTTTTTATTATGATTCAATAGGTTCCTCAAACTGATATATTTACTATTATCTATTACTCGTATTGATACTCTCTTTGTATTATTCTCAAACATTTGAAAAATACGTTATGACGTCAGATTAATTTTCTTTTTAATTCTCTAATGACGTCGTATTAAGCTGCTTTCTGTTATATAGAGACATTCAAAATGTTAAAATATGCCAATATTTCCATAATCGATTTTTTATTATGATTCAATAGGTTCCTCAAACTGATATATTTACTATTATCTATTACTCGTATTGATACTCTCTTTGTATTATTCTCAAACATTTGAAAAATACGTTATGACGTCAGATTAATTTTCTTTTTAATTCTCTAATGACGTCGTATTAAGCTGCTTTCTGTTATATAGAGACATTCAAAATGTTAAAATATGCCAATATTTCCATAATCGATTTTTTATTATGATTCAATAGGTTCCTCAAACTGATATATTTACTATTATCTATTACTCGTATTGATACTCTCTTTGTATTATTCTCAAACATTTGAAAAATACGTTATGACGTCAGATTAATTTTCTTTTTAATTCTCTAATGACGTCGTATTAAGCTGCTTTCTGTTATATAGAGACATTCAAAATGTTAAAATATGCCAATATTTCCATAATCGATTTTTTATTATGATTCAATAGGTTCCTCAAACTGATATATTTACTATTATCTATTACTCGTATTGATACTCTCTTTGTATTATTCTCAAACATTTGAAAAATACGTTATGACGTCAGATTAATTTTCTTTTTAATTCTCTAATGACGTCGTATTAAGCTGCTTTCTGTTATATAGAGACATTCAAAATGTTAAAATATGCCAATATTTCCATAATCGATTTTTTATTATGATTCAATAGGTTCCTCAAACTGATATATTTACTATTATCTATTACTCGTATTGATACTCTCTTTGTATTAGTCTCAAACATTTGAAAAATACGTTATGACGTCAGATTAATTTTCTTTTTAATTCTCTAATGACGTCGTATTAAGCTGCTTTCTGTTATATAGAGCATTCAAAATGTTAAAATATGCCAATATTTCCATAATCGATTTTTTATTATGATTCAATAGGTTCCTCAAACTGATATATTTACTATTATCTATTACTCGTATTGATACTCTCTTTGTATTATTCTCAAACATTTGAAAAATACGTTATGACGTCAGATTAATTTTCTTTTTAATTCTCTAATGACGTCGTATTAAGCTGCTTTCTGTTATATAGACACATTCAAAATGTTAAAATATGCCAATATTTCCATAATCGATTTTTTATTATGATTCAATAGGTTCCTCAAACTGATATATTTACTATTATCTATTACTCGTATTGATACTCTCTTTGTATTATTCTCAAACATTTGAAAAATACGTTATGACGTCAGATTAATTTTCTTTTTAATTCTCTAATGACGTCGTATTAAGCTGCTTTCTGTTATATAGAGACATTCAAAATGTTAAAATATGCCAATATTTCCATAATCGATTTTTTATTATGATTCAATAGGTTCCTCAAACTGATATATTTACTATTATCTATTACTCGTATTGATACTCTCTTTGTATTATTCTCAAACATTTGAAAAATACGTTATGACGTCAGATTAATTTTCTTTTTAATTCTCTAATGACGTCGTATTAAGCTGCTTTCTGTTATATAGAGACATTCAAAATGTTAAAATATGCCAATATTTCCATAATCGATTTTTTATTATGATTCAATAGGTTCCTCAAACTGATATATTTACTATTATCTATTACTCGTATTGATACTCTCTTTGTATTATTCTCAAACATTTGAAAAATACGTTATGACGTCAGATTAATTTTCTTTTTAATTCTCTAATGACGTCGTATTAAGCTGCTTTCTGTTATATAGAGACATTCAAAATGTTAAAATATGCCAATATTTCCATAATCGATTTTTTATTATGATTCAATAGGTTCCTCAAACTGATATATTTACTATTATCTATTACTCGTATTGATACTCTCTTTGTATTATTCTCAAACATTTGAAAAATACGTTATGACGTCAGATTAATTTTCTTTTTAATTCTCTAATGACGTCGTATTAAGCTGCTTTCTGTTATATAGAGACATTCAAAATGTTAAAATATGCCAATATTTCCATAATCGATTTTTTATTATGATTCAATAGGTTCCTCAAACTGATATATTTACTATTATCTATTACTCGTATTGATACTCTCTTTGTATTAGTCTCAAACATTTGAAAAATACGTTATGACGTCAGATTAATTTTCTTTTTAATTCTCTAATGACGTCGTATTAAGCTGCTTTCTGTTATATAGAGACATTCAAAATGTTAAAATATGCCAATATTTCCATAATCGATTTTTTATTATGATTCAATAGGTTCCTCAAACTGATATATTTACTATTATCTATTACTCGTATTGATACTCTCTTTGTATTAGTCTCAAACATTTGAAAAATACGTTATGACGTCAGATTAATTTTCTTTTTAATTCTCTAATGACGTCGTATTAAGCTGCTTTCTGTCTTTACACATACTCATATTCCTTGCATTATTGAGAAATGTTTGAAAATTTCCGTTTTATTACGAATATGACGTCATATTAATCTTTTTTTTTTTTTCAATTGGTGAAACTTTTTATTTCATTTTCATTTTTCATGTGGAAATGTTTCAATAGAAAATTAATTATTGTAGGAAGAATTTTATTGTGGATTTTTAATTGTTGGCAACTGCTATAACGAAAAATGTTTAAATTTAATAGGAAAAGGTTGCTAGATTTTTGGTGTTTTATCACTATGTATTAAAATAATACGATTTTTTCAAATTTTATGATTTTGAGCTTTATAGTAGGTATTCAGCTATAAATTCACAAAATTTCAAGCATGTAAGGTATATAGTTTCTGAAAACAGGCTCTGTGACGGACAGAGAAGGAAGCGGGAATAATAGGGTTTCATGAGATGAACGAAACCCTAAAAACCATATTCCGGATTGAGAAAACTGATTAATACACTGTAAAAACTATTCTGAAACATTTTTCAAAATTACTGGCAGCAAAAGAAACAAACTTTAGTTTCAGAAATGCTTCATTAAATATCAGAAATCTATTGGATTCTGATATTTCGAATGATAAAGAAATGATATTTAGAATTGAAAACAATTCAGAAGAGGTTATAATATATTTTTGTAAACTTTTTTGCTAGATATTTTTAGCAATTGTCTTTTTTTTTTTTTTTTTTTTAAGTGTAGGCCTCTCTAGGCTATACTAAGTTTTACTGTTTGAAATCGCACTGAATACAGAAAAAAAATTGTAATTTTTTTTTTTTTTTTTTTTTTTTTTTTTTAATAACAAGGAATACTAATTTAAGAAAATAAATTCCGAGTAATCACGAGAAATTTTCATAAGCTTTAAACAATGCATACGGGATTATTCAGCATCACACCTACACCTATTTCCATAACACGTTTTTGCTCTAGATTAACGTTTTTGCAAACGGTAGTTAAATGTATAGTTTTTATTTGAAATACAGTTTAATGACGTTGTGCAATCTTTTTTTTAACTCTAAAAAGTTTAATGTGTCATTTTGTTACGCTCCACTAAGTTTTTAATTAATGAAACACATTCTAAATTTGGTAATTCTATTATCTGTAATTCTATTAACAGATATCAAATGCGCCTGTTTTAAAGACATTTTGACGTGTCATTCCAGTTGACAGTTCTGTTTGAAAGAGTTGGATTAATGTGACAACTTCAGGTGGATTATACATAATTATCGTTTCATAAAAGCACTTGATTCTACAATATATTGTTCCCAAATAAACTGATTACTAAATGTATAATAATCACAATAATCTGGAAACAATTTTGTGTTGTTAATGTCCTGCCAAGAACACTTTTGTTTACATTGTAAAAAAAAAAAACTTTAATTAAGAATTGCTTTCTTTTATCTCTTTCACCCGCTGAAATATATTCAGATTTTAAGTACACTTTAAAAAGAGACAAATGTTTCTTAACGGGACCGTAGACCTTTATTTGATCAAAAAGTGACTCAAAAAACGAAAATTGTCTTTGTGTGTATTATTGAACCATTTAAAAAACATTGAATGCAGCTGCGATAATTTTTCGCAAAGGTACAAGCGTTTGAATTATGTACACAATCAATTTTTCGCTGTTTTAGTAAACTTCATACCTGTTTTTCACAATACAGATTTTACAAGTTTTTTAGTTTTTTTTAAATACTCCATGCGTCTTAATTTTTGCTCAAAATTCATGAAATTGATAAGGAAGAATCATGATACTGTTTACAGAGAAACTGTGTATGCATTTCACAATTAGACTTCGCTAAGATAATTAAATTTTATTTATAATTTATTAAAATTATAAATTTTTATGAAAATTGGAATGGAAGTCAGAATTTTTTTTTCTCAAACATTAACTATTTAAAGGATTAAATAACCGATGCTCAGATTTGTTTGTAATATAGTTATAAATGATCCAAATGCCAAATCGAGGAAATAGCTTAAAAATTAAAACGCAATGAGCATTTTAAAATTTGGTTTATAAATTTTATTTTTTTTTATCTTAAAATTATATTAAGATTATAAATTTTTTTAAAGGTATTCTATATACTAATGGTGATATATGCACAAAATTTCATACATCTTTGATTTTTAAAAAAAATCAATTTTTACATCCACCGTCCCCTTAATTTGCAAAAATATTATGAAACCACGAACGGAAATATACAATAATCTCTTCGGAGTAGTAACTCGAAAAGCTTTCTTTTTATTTAGAAACCCGAGAAACTAATATATTTTCGAGATTTTAAGAAAAATTTGTGTAAAAACAAAGTTTTTTTTTTTTTTTTTTTTTACTTTTATTTGACACCACTGATTTTCGAAAACGTTTCCGGGTCGTCTGTATAATGTATAAATCCGTTTTCTCAAACCGGAATATAGATTTTTATGGTGCTATCTATTTTCAATTAAACATTTTCAGCTGCGTAATTGAATTTATTCATGCAGGAGTAACAAAATAATATTAATGTTAATGTTGTTAATTTATCATGTTTATATCTGCCAAACAGGTTTGTGGAACATGAAAATATTTACTTGAGAATGAATAGCATACGAAAAATCTATATTGCGTGTTGACAAAACTGATTAATGCACAAAAAACCATTCAGAAACTTTTCTAAAAACCATTGGCAGCAAAAGCAACTCTGCTTTTTAGAAATTTGTCTTTAAACCTCGAAAATAGATTAGTTTCTGAGGTTTCTAACGATAAAAAAACCTTTTCAGAATCGTTTGTAATTCCAAAAAGGTTATTGTAGATTTTCGTTCATTGTTATATTGTAAACATCTTTCTTTTATTACAGTGTACTTAGCTGACAGTTCTGAATACGGCATAACAGTTAAAGGCTGATTTAACGTCCAAACTCGCTATATTCTGACCAGGGAGATGTAAATAGATTAGGAGAATTTTCCCCTATGGCATCTTCCTTGCAAACTTGAGCCTAACGCCGAAGTGGCCGCATGTGGCGCTGCGATCTTTAGCTGAGTCAAAATAACATTGTTTGCTATAGGAGTGCGTTATTATTTCTTTAATAAAATATTAATTTTACATTATATTTTAATATGGCTCGGAACTGTTTTGTATATGGATGTGACACAGGTTATAAGAAAGTCGAAAGACAAAATAAAGAACTGGGTATAAGAAATCCATCGTTGTTTCCGTGAGCATATCTCGTCTAGCACAGTAAAAAATGCCAAAAATTTAGTTCAGATAGGAAACACAGTTAAAAATTATCTTTTCACAAATTCAAAAAATGAATCCACCCCTTCCAGGAAAAAAGAAAAAGGGAGGGGGGGGGGGGTGCAACAGATAAATTAACTGAATAAAATGGATGGCCTTTGTGCTTCTTTTTAAAATTATATATAAATATAGATTTTTTTTTTTTTTTTAATCTAAGGTAAATGCTGTGATTTTTAAATGTTTGTAGCCGAGTAATTCTTGAAATTATATTTTTTATATTTTTCTTTGTTAAACAAATGTTTGTTAATTATTTCTGTTAAATAATGTTTGTTCCTTAAATAAAGATATGTAATTTTTCTTGTGTAATCTTTATTTAAATATACACATATAGGCACAAAAGTTTTTTAATTTATCAAAATATCTTGATCATATGCAATAAATACATAGACATCAAATTATTTTTTCATTTGAAAAAAAAAAAAAGAAAAAAAAATTCTTTCAAATAGGAAGTTATTGACAGCAAGTCTTGAATGTAGAAAATGATTCATATTATACATGTGTATTAATTTACAGAAAAAGCTAGTTGTATTTGAATTTATATTACATTAAATATAAGAATAAAATTACAATAATCCAGCAGTATAGGAAACACTATTTTTCTTTTCTAGGGTCCCCCTTCCTGTATTGTCACAAAAATTTGAGCATTTCCGATGCCTCAAAGGGGTGGTGAGTGGTGATGGGAGTATGTAAATAAAAATTTAGATAAATATATTTATTATTATCCTACTCTAATAGTATAAAATATCATCTCTAATGAAAATTACATGCTAAATTTGGGGGCCTAGGGCCCAATTGCTACAAATTTCAAATTTACTTTACATTTGTAGTACGCGTAAATATTTTTTAAATCTAGAGTTTGAGTACAATAAAATTAATCCTATCAAAATTTACCTTATTCCAATACTTGTTTTGAATAGGAATTGATATTTTTTGCTCATTTTAAATAATACAGCTGGGAAGAAAAAATATATAATTTTTAGTTATTTGCAGTTTGTAAAATTTAGCATGAATATTTAACAAATTCTTAAACTAAATAGTCCTGGTTTTCATATTTTATTTATTTTAAAAAATAAATAAAAGCATATAAAAACATCCTCATTTGTTTTAATTAGAAAAAAAAAAGTTATTCTATAAAATATTTACGAGAATTACGTGATAAATCCCGGATATCGAAGTACAATAAAATTTAAAAGAAAAAAAAAAGATATATTTGAGTTCCAGGTTTGTTTTGAATAAGAATTAATATTTTTTGTTCCTTTTTAATAGTACAGTGAAAATATATATTATTTGCAGTTTGTAAAATTTAATATAAATATTTTACAAACTCTTAAAATAGTTCGTTTTCTGTTTTATTAATTAAAAAAATCACAGAATTTCTTTTTAAATGCAGCTTGAGAAAAAAAAAAAAAAAAAAAAAAAGTTTTCGATTTGCTGAACTTCGATTGCTGACACAGATGGCGCTCCGGCCAGTACACGAGATTTCGCGCATTACCAAACTTCATTTCGGAGTCAAAAACCTAACACAGCGTTCCCCTACCTGAGGTATTCTATTACCATGATTCTGACACATTAATGAAGTCATTTTTATGGCTGATGGCTCACGGAATATATTGGATTCTAACTGACTGTCGCAGTTTCATACAACACTTACAAAATTGGTCTCGCGTTGGCGACAGAACTTCGTTATCTATTCTATCTCTACTGAGAGTATTTTCCTGCTGCCATAACATATTCTTTCAGTGAATCCCTTCGCATGTTGGCTTTGGCGGAAATGAAATGGCAGATACATTGGCTAAAGAGGCCAATGACACCACACACCAGGCAAGAATGACCAGGCTCTTTGACACCTCATACTTCCACCTTGACTTTTCTGGAGATCTGTTCAAGAACCAAATCTACTCTCGACGCATCTTGGCGTTCCCCTCCAGTTCGCAACTGGTACTGTTGCAAAAAGCCAGGAGGAGCTATTACTCTTGGGGGTAACCGTGACCAGAAGTCTGCTATTTCAAGATTCTTGAGTGGACACCTGAGATGCCTGAAATTTGACAACGGTATCAAGATTTTCCCCATTTGTGGAAAGTGCAAGACTGCACCGTCCACCCCTGACTATCTCCTTTCCTGTTTGGACTTGACTAGGAGTGCTCTTTTGGAGTGTCCTTTCATCGTTTTGGACTTCCTCCAAATTTTTGGGCTCATGGATTTTGTCTGGCCTATTGGCTAGATCATTTAGGATTAGAAACAACAACAGCAACAACAAACAGTTATTTCTATTCTAAATGCAAGAAATCAGCTGATATTCTAAGAAATCTAATACTTTTTTGTCGATAAAGGCAAATAACCTTTCGAGAAATAGAGTCAAATTTGGCCTTTTAAGCCGATTTTCGGGACCCGTCAGTGACTACAAAGGTTGAGAGTACTAGTACGTCTGAAGATGTAATACAACTATTGAAAAAGCAAAAGAGCTATTCGATTGCTAAACACTCGAATAGTCTTTGAATGCGTCGAAAAGATTCGTGTTGCTGTGCGAGAAAAAGTATTTTATTTCATTTGTTTTTTGGACACAGCCTTATGCATTTCATTCAGAGGGCAAAGTTGATTTTACTTATGCTGCATTATAAAAATAGACAAATATTTCTAAATATAGGAACATATAATATAACTGTGAACAAAAATATACAATAACTTCTACTGAGTTATCCATCATTCCGAAAAGCGTTGTTTTTCTTTCAAAAACTGAGTAACCTATATAATTTTGAGATTTAACCCTTTCAAAGACAGTGGTATGTTTATGAAACCACTTAATTTTAATCCCCAAATGCAAAATATACAATTTTTCGTTTATTATGTCTGTGAAATATAGCTTTTTCTTATTTCCAAATAAATTTGTTCTTAAATTCCTGTGTCAATCATTAATTTCAACATTTTAGCAATGGAAGTGCTTTGCCCCTGAAAGTCGTAAAGAAGAATTTATAAAAATAAAGTTTGTTTTCTGTCATTGACTTTTGGAAAAGTTTCCGAGTTGTTCTTATGTGTATTAATCAGTTCACTCAAGTATATAAGTTTTTAGACTGCTATCAACTCTCGAGTAAACATTTTCATGTTCAGCGAGCATGTTTTTCAGACAAATATGATAAATTAACAGCTTTAACATTAACATTAAAACTCATATTATTTTGTTATTCTTGTGTGTATAAATCCAATAACGCAACTCAAAAAGTTTAAATGAGAATTGATAATTGATGGCATTCAGAAAACCGATAATATTGGTTCTGAATATTATCGCTTCAAGTTTTGAAAACAAAAACTTCAACGGCCCCATACCGGGACCCAGGGGGCCAGTTTCTGAACTGAAACGTAGAAATGGGGAAAAGCTAAATGGAGAAAAGGTCCCAAAAACGAAGAGAATCGGATAAAAATTTGGCAAGTTATTATCAATTTAGGGCAAAAATCTTAAAGGGGCCCCAGGGTCCCGGGAATCAAAAGATTGAAAATCCGAGCTTCAGGTGCATTAGGACCTACCTTGGACTATTCGCACACAAATTTTCAGACTTCTACGTGCGGTAGATTTAGCTAGCCATCGCACGCAGACACACACACACACAAACAACTTTCTTTTATTAGTATAGATAAGGAAATGGAATGATCCTGTATTTCTCCCTCTTGCGATTTTAATTTTATTTTTCGGAATTGTAAGGATAAAACCCTAACACATTTTCTTTTATAACTCTATGAAGATTTTTCTTTTTAAAGTGAATAAACTACATACAGTGATACCGCGGCTAACGAGCATAATTTTACCCGGAATTTAATGTTTGTTAAACGAAACTTATTTCCAATTAAAAACAACATAAATGTCCTAAAAACATATACATACCATTTCAAAAAGTATTTTACTGAAAGTTTTTTTAAGATGTTTCTTTGCCAAAATAACTTCAGTAAAATATTTTATGAAATGGTGTGTATATATTTTTAGGACATTTATGTTGTTTTTTAATTAGTATTTGTAGTACAAGGTGAATATAGATTCAAAGAGTATGTTTTATCATAACTCAAGTGTTTAGAAACTTATTTTGCCCTAATTAACGCTGATGCTTGTGTTAGTGCACGTATTAAAAAGGATAAATAAATAGTACTTCCGTAAGACGAATCTAGGTCTATTAACCGATTCAGTAAAGCAAGAAACACAATGATCGTTTGCCGACCACTGTACTTTTTGTACCACTGTACTTTTTGGACTACTTTTATTTATAGAATTCAAATAAAGTGCCAAAAGGAATGTTACTCTTTGAAAAATGAAAGTTGGTGTAATATACCTGTTTTTAATATACGAACCCCGAACGTCTACGTATTAAATAGGTATGCATAGCATTAAATAGTAGACATTGTTCCCAGTACCATTGGCACCTAATCTTTTTTATACGAATATATGCAACAGAATTAATAAAGGCTAATCTTTTTTTATTTTTTTGTTTTCAGGAAGTACAACGTTTTTCTCTTTGTAAATTTATAATGGCTGAGTCACTAGTAGCTTATCAAATAAACTTACATGTAATAAAACAACAATTTAAATAATAATAGTGATGTACAAAGATTTAAAAATAACTAATTTGTTTTATTAACTTTAAAATGTTTTGAAAGTAAAGTAAGTTTCAAAGTAACAGATAAAAAGATGAAATTTGTTTATGACATGCAATGATTCATGTAAGCCGGTTAGATGAAATAAAACAGATATTTTTGTAAAACTTTATTTTCTTAAATCTCGCAGAATTTGTCGCCTTCTATAATGTACAATTTGTTTTAATGGTGTGTTAATAAACTATTTCATTGCATTAAGTCCAACATTTTCTTGTTCATATTTATTAAGTACCATATATTAAAAAAAATAATAATTTGTTTTACATTTGTGCAAACATTATCTCAAGAGAGAAATGCGTGACAGAGCGTATACTAAATCAGTCAACTCACACTTTCCAAAGCTTGCCGCGTAAAAACAGAGATGTATTCTCTGTTGAGCAGCGTTTGCATAAGATTATGCCAACATAAAAAAAGATATATTTTTATCATGAAGAGTCTTGAAATATCAAAAAGATATATCACCGCTAAGTATATCACCACTAAATTTTAGTTTAAAAAGTACTTGAGTTTGAATATGAATATAAAACATAAGCATCAATATTATAATGCTTTTACTGAATATAATTCTCTCAGAATGTAAAAATAATTCTTCGAGAGAAAAATTCTTTATTTCAAAATTATATCGTGTGTAAAGAACTCCTAAAGATAACAATTATAAAAACTTGTTTAAAGAACTAATTAAAGATTTATTTTAAAAAAAGAAAGATAATCTGGAATAACTTCTTCAGAATTTTAGAAATCTAAAATAATCTTTATTTAAATTTTGTATGTCGGCGTTAAGATATTAATAAAATCTTACAAAAAATAAAAAAATAAAATTTTACACTCACAAAAGATTAATGTATTTATTCCATAAAATCAAAATATTTTTTCGATTTTTGTTGCATTTTTTTTTAATAGCGGGCATATTTAATTTTGGAACCGGTTGGAACCGGTTCTGAAGGTGAAAGTATCCTTATATAAAATAACTGGAACCAAAATCGAAAAAGTAAAAACTAATAACGTTGGAGATTGACCTCAGCTATCCTATGCAAAAAAAAGCATTTAAAAATATTAAAATGCGAGCGAGAAATCGCGCTAGAACTTTAACATAGACTTAACATTAGCTTGAGCATTTTTTAGCGTCTAAAAATTGGAAGAAAGTGAAATGGTATAGCTGTAGTTATAACAAACTACTAGTTAGAGTTGAAAAAGTGAAAAATACGGTTCGGAAGATTAGATTCCGATATCTGATGTCTAATAATTAACGGGCAGAATTTTCCGGTACGAATTGATTTTCCCAAGTGGCACGAACTTTCCGGAAAACCCAATATTTTATCGAATAAAGTATATTTACACTAGAAATTAATATTTTAATATTGTATTGTTAGAACTGCATGCCTATGAAACAGTACTTTGAGTGATAAACATTTTCACATATGTGTTCATAGATGGCAAAAAGAAATATTTACGGAATTTGTTACGATTATTGCGAAAATGATATAGTTTTTACCATATTTGTACAATCATTATCTTAAGGAAGATATTCAACCATTATGGCAGGAAACACACAACTCGTTTCCTAAATTGGTCAACTCAGCCTTTTATCACATGACAACTTAAGATGATCAAAGTTCATTACTAAATTAAGTACTGTAACACATTTGTCAATGAAAATTGTATTCTACCAATAATATTTCAAGAAAAAAAACTGTTATTTTGGCATATAAAATAGTTACAAAAACAATATATTTTTCAAAAAATTACATTTAAAAAGATCTTTTGCTATTAGAATTACATGTCAGGAAGCAATTTTCCAAGAGATAATACTTATGTGTGTTATTCCATGAAGAATAAGTAGGTTAAAAAAAAATAAAGATGGGGATATATACTATAACCCTGGTTTAAATACTTCAGTATTTCCATCACTCTAAACCTTTCATGCAAAACAATATGAATTAAAAAACTATACCTCAATAATTTCCCTTTTTAACACTTTCCAACCTAGTTGAAAAGTGTTTATGACTTCGGTTTGTCTGGCCTGGCCGTCTGCTGTCTGGCCGTCTGCCGTCTGCCGTCTGGCCGTCTGTCCGTGCTCTAACTCCCGCAAATATGCTCGGATTGCTCTGCAATTTTTATATGTTATAGTCGTTATCTATAGCATGTTCCCTATTTCAACGGAAGTGTCTAGCACTTATACTTTTTTTACAGGGACACTCAAAAGAATTCCATTACATTGCGGTCTATGGGGAAAAAATCACTTGAGGTTTATTTAAATAATGTTTCACTATTTTAAACGCATTGAAATTTATATATATCACTAAGGTGCATTAGAAGAAGCTTAATATGGAATAGTGTGTGCATAGCACTTATAGCTACTTTACAGGGACAGTCAAAAGAATTCCGTTACATTACGTCTATGGAGAAAAATCGTCTGCGGTTTATTTAAATAATGTTTCCCTATTTCAAACGCATTGAAATTTATATAAGGTGCATTACAAGAGGCTTACTACAGAATATTGTGTGTATAGCAGTCATCGTTCATTTACAGGGACACACAAAAGAATTCTCTACTGTCTGTTAACAATAATTCCCGGAAGTGCGTTTTAAGTTACTGAACGCGATTTTAATTTTAACTAGCTTTTTGTCTATTACGTGGTGTGTATAAATTCTGTAGATCCTATACAGGGAAGCACAAAAGTTCGCGAACACATTTCCGTATTATTTAACTCCAGACGGAGAATTTTAAACTGTGCTACGCGTTTCCTAACTGAATTAAAATTTAGCATCCTATGTAGTATATATACAAATCTATAGATCCTATACAGGGCTGATGAAAAATATTCGGATTACTTAGATGTTATCTTTTAGCTTATTAAACGGTATGATTTGTAAAATTATTTTGGAGGCGTTGGAAAGTGTTACATAATCTATGCTTGACGCATGATTTTTCGTTCTTGTTAATATTTCAAAATAGATCAGAAGATCTGTGTAATAGGAAATGTAGACAGGATTCTTTTATTAAAACGGATTAATTATATCGGTAAAAAAAAAAAAAAAATTAGGTGGCTTCGGTTTAAAAAACCCACAATGTTCCCAAAATTACGTATATCATACAAAATATGTGTGTTCTATGATTATTACAGCTCGAATTATAAGTGGTTTAAGTTTTCAGGACCTTATATATATAATAAACTAAAATATGGAATACCATACGGAATTTATGTAGGGTGGGACAATTTGGATCCGAGTTGTAAGCTTTTGCGGTTATTGGGGCCCTCATAAACGCGCTATACTAAAATTTAGGGGATTTCGGTTGCAAAACCCAATTATTCTCCCCCCCCCCTTAGTAAAGGTTACGATTACCATACAAAATATGAGTGTTCTACGATAATTGCAGCTCGAGTTATAAGTGTCAAAAGTTGTCAGGACCTTATACTTATTGCACACAAAAAATTAGGGAGTGCTTTAGAGAGTACTATAAAAAATTGTCAGATCCCTCTCCCCCCTAAATTGGTTACGTTTACCTGCGAAATTTGTGTGGTATGAAACAATTTGGTACCGAATTATAAATTTTTGTAGTATCTGGCCCTTATAAGCGCGCTATACTAAAATTTAGGGGGTTTCGGTTAAAATACCCGACAATTTCCCACCTTTAGATTACATTTACCACATAAAATATGAGTTTTCTACGATAATTACAGCTCGAGTTATAAGTGTTTAAAGTTGTCAGGACCTTATACGTATGGCACACTAAAATTTTAGGAGTGCTTTAGAGAGTACTATAAAAATTCTCAGTCCCCCCTCTCTTAAAATGATTACTTTTACCATACGAAATTTGTGTGGGATGCGACAATTTGAATCCGAATTATAAGTTTTTGTTGTTATCGGGCCGTTATAAACGCGCTATATTAAAATTTAGGGGGGCTCAGTTAAAAAACCCGACAATGACTCCTGTAAAATTATGCCACGTTGTTCATGCACACAAAATAAATTTCTGTGCGCCGGGCAAGAGACCGAAATGGCATTGGTCCCGAAACGTCGGGATCAAAACGTCAGGATCAAAATGTCCTGCTCCCTGAATTTTCAGCTGCATTATGCGTTTTCTTGCAAACTAAATTTTAGCATTACTAAGTAGAATATATAAAAATCTATAGATCTTATACAGAACTGAAAAAAAGGATTGGAGTACTTTCCCGACTATGGGAGATTATTGCTGAAATCTAGTTTTCAAATGTATTATGCGTTTTCTAAAATGTTTACGTGGGTATCCTCTTTATTTTATTAAACGTCGAAATTTTACGGCGAAGTATTCAGGAAGTTTTGGAAAGTGTCTCATCAATTATGCTTGACGCATGATTTTTCTTTCTTGTTAAATATTGTAAAGAGAAAATCACGTTGAATTTGCTACGATTAGTCTAAAGACATAATTTCTACACAAACATAATATCTAGCGAGATTTTCAACGTTCATGGCATGATATACACGACAACGAGTATGTTAAATCAGTCAACTAGCACTTTTAAAAGCTTACCGGCAGTGGAGTTCAGATGTATTCTCTGCTGAGCAGAATTTGCGTGAACTTTTGAATGCAGAAAAAGAAACAAAATAAACTTTCTTCATGAAGTCTCGTGAGTGATCAAAAGGTTGTCGCCTTTTTTTTTTCTTTGAGGGTCATAGGTCTTACTTCAAAGTGGAACAGGCATAATCCGACGAATTATATTTTTAGAAATTATGGAGAGAGTGTGCATCTTCAGACAGAGTCGCGGGGTACGTTCCGCTCCAGATTTCAGAGAAGGGAGGAGAAAAGAGGTGCGCTAGTTGTCTATTTGGATGAGAAGAACCTAAATTAAAACCCATCATAGTTCATAGACAGAATGGGCTTAATTCATCAGAGTACATGACAAAGCCAAGATAGTAAGGTAAAAGCCGTCTTATTATTTTCTAAATGAACTCTTTTAAAGATTTATCTTTCGCCAAGATCAAAGAAAGGATGCAGAAACAGCTTCTAGAAACAGCATCTTAGAAAATAATAGATTGCCAAAACATTTGGACTGAGATAATTTCATTGTTGTTTAGCAGAATTTTCTTATCCACTCGTAATCTTCTTTAAATATTTTAACACCTGTTTTGATTATTAATTTAATGCGATCATAATTTTATTGATCTAAACAATAATGTACTTGTAAATTTGGCACTTTTCCAGTATAGGGGCCTTGCCGTTTTTTAAAAAAAGCTTGGCGCAATTGGGGTTTCAGAAAGTGAGAATTGGTGACAAAATGGTAAATCATCTACGAAAACAAACCTGATGAAATGTTATGCTTATTTATTTCGTTATACCTATGTGTATATATATATATATATAAGCATTTGGTTTATATATATAAATATACATATATAATTATAATATCTTTGAATTTCAAAAAACATTAATCCAGTTCTCTCAACATTCTAACAAAATCTCCAATGAGATAGTTAGTAATAAAGTGTAGACAGAATACCACAAAGTCAATAAATTAACAAGTGCAAACATAATATTACCAGAGCAATTTCAGCAATGGTAATCAGCCAAAAATACTGAAATTTGTGAAGAATATTTAAAAATAGATAAATAAATAAATAAATAAGTAAAATAATAATATACCATAAAATGTAAGATAATTGGAACTTGGATATCAAGTGAATTCAAATGGAATTTGAAATGAAAAATGATCTAATATGACACAAAATGTAATAAAGTGGAAATTGGATATCAAGAAAATTAAAATAGAATTGGAAATGAAAAAACACGTATAAATTTTAATCATCAGCCTGGAAGAACCTCACGTGTCTTTAAACAAAATACTATATTTCATAAAAATATACTGGCAATTATGCTATGATCAGTATATTTCCTCCATGTATATTGTATTATTACCAGAAAACAATTGGAAATAAAAAGCCTGTAAAGTATATAGATGAAAAATTGTACTCACTATAATTATCAAACATGTTTCAAATAACTCTACGACCACATTGAGCAAAAATCATGACATATCAAACACCTTGATAAGATAGTCAAGTTGAGACAACATATTTTGGAATAACATTTTCACTACAAATTGATTTAAAACACACTAAAATTATTAGTGTGAAAAAAAAATATAAAAATAAAATCAAAAACACATTTATATTTGTGAATAAACAAATTTCCCAAATAATTTTAATATTTAAAAGTAAATTCTAAAGACAATTGCTCCATCTAGTAAATTAAATATTTTAACATTGTTTTGGCAAAAAAATGTGCTGCCATCTGATATATATATATATATATATATATATATATATATATATATATTATGATTTTTCATGTGCATTTTACTTCTCTTTGTATAGAAAAATAAATAAATAGCTTCTTAATATTATATAAATTACATAAATATTGAAAAAATTGCTTCGTGTATATGAAACATTGAATAGGTTGCCAGAATATATGCATGAAAATTTTCCTTCTCTCGCCGAGGCCGTGTTCTTTGTATCACCAAGGCCCCTATAATGGAAATGTACCGTAAATTTAAAGTAACATTACTTGTAATTTTTACAAATAACTTATGTTATTTGCCCCAGACATTTTTCGCTCTGTTGGAATAAATCTCAACTATGATACTCTAACCATTGAATATGAATGTATATTTAAAAAAAAGGAACTTGCAAAGCAAATTAAAAAAATAAATTTATTTCAATATTGTTAAGCCCGAGAAGGGACAGATATTAAAATGATTTTATTTAGTCAATGCTACAATAATGTTGCATTTTTATATTAAATCTTGTTCCGTCTATTTACTCTTAAAAAAGTAAATTTAAATTTGAAACATGATATTAAAGCAACTTTAAAACATTTCATTTAGTTGAAATGAAATCTAAATAAATCTTCAACTTTTTAAATTATTTGAACTTCTCATGTTGCTTGTCTGTTAGAATTTGCTACAGTACAAATTTTGCATATTGCATGTAAAACTGAAAAAAAAAAGTTGAAGATTTATTTACATTTCATTTCAA
This sequence comes from Maratus michaelseni, assembly GCA_963931845.1. NCBI lineage: Eukaryota > Metazoa > Arthropoda > Arachnida > Araneae > Salticidae > Maratus > Maratus michaelseni. Next base: position 13,575,931 of record OZ007587.1, read on the forward strand.
CTAAATGAAATGTTTTAAAGTTGCTTTAATATCATGTTTCAAATTTAAATTTACTTTTTTAAGATTAAATAGATGGAACAAGATTTAATATAAAAATGCAACATTATTGTAGCATTGACTAAATAAAATCATTTTAATATCTGTCCCTTCTCGGGCTTAACAATATTGAAATAAATTTATTTTTTTAATTTGCTTTGAAAGTTCCTTTTTTTTTAATATCTCAAGTTTTTTAATAACAAATTAATATGAAGCGGATAAGATTCACACGAGGCAAGTATGTAAAAGACTGCACAGATCAAAATCAGTATTGGCAATATGAAATATACAGTTCAAACAATAATTATTCTTGAAACAATTAAAAAAAAATAAAAGTAATTTTTTACAAAAAAAAAAATATGTAACGGACTTCAACGGATTGTTTCTCATCTTCATAATGATAATAATAAACAAATCATCTTCATTTTTGCAAATAATTTTATTCCATTGTGGAAAATACGTTTGCAACCACGTTGGAAAGAGACTCCAGTAAGTGGTGTGTGAAAAATATCGATAAAATCTTGTGTTGTTTTATCACATAATAAGAAGTATAAATATAATAACGAGTATATAGAGCAGAATGTTCTTGAACATAAGTGTAGACAGTGAATGTGTCAAGAGTTTTTGTTACATAATACAAGTAATAAGAAAACAAGCTGGCTTCGCCCGCTAGCGGACCCCTAATTTACATCGGTGCCTCGAATCTTGTAAAACCTCCAACCGAACAAACCTCCGACCCGGGTACCCGCTGACTTCGGCACAGGATGATCCCTAAACTTGCACATCAAATAGTATAAACCTCTACCAGCGCTTCCCAACCTTTTTTCCTTCACGTACCCCTTGCTTGGGCTATTCATTTCTGAGTACCCCCTTTTATCCGAAACACGCCTCCACCCCCTCCTTTCACTCATATAACGCAAATATGTTTTTTGAAAATTAGTAATGTATTCATTAGTAAATACTCATTCAAAAGAAGGAAGCTTTCCTATTAATTAATATAAATGAGTGACATAACCCCGACTATTCGAAAACAAAAATAAGGGTCTGATTTAGAACGCTTTTAAACATAAAGCATTAAGAATGTAACTCTGACGTAAATAAAGTGTTCTCCAATTATTAATAAAAATGGAACAACGACGGAAATTTGGTGGGAAATTAATATTGTATAATGATCAATGGCAGTTTTCGCGAAGATGGGGTAAATATAGTATAAGCACTCATGCAATATGATAATCAGTGGGAGGAGCTAGTGACATTGAATTATCAATGAATTATTATGTCTAGTGAGCCTTTCCCCTCATTTTGAGTGTAACATATTAGAATTACATATGAGACTAACTTTGTAATCCAAAAAGAATGAACTTATGTTTTCAGTGAAACCATTTTTCTGATTTCCGCCATTACCGATATTATTTTTACGTACCCCCTGCAAACCCGCCATGTACCCCCAGGGGTACGCGTACCCCAGGTTGGGAACCACTGCGTCTAACTGAAGGAGCCTCCGGCTCGGGTCCCCGCTGCCTGAGGCACCGTATAGCAGTCGTGCTGCGCACGTGCTGCATAATATAATTAAGCGGTCACAGACCTTTCCAACGATATATCACATGAGGGATGTGTGCAAAATTGAGAAAAGTACCCCCCTTGGGGAGGCAAAGTGGGGGATGGACTCCGGAGATACATAATATGATTAAGCGGTCTCAGACCTTTCGAACGATTTATCACATGAGGGGTATCGGCAAAATTTAAAAAAGTGCCTCCCTTGGAGGGGAAGTGGGGGGATGGACACCGGAGAGGCATAATATGATTAAGCGGTCTCAGATCTTTCCAACGATATATCACATGAGGGATGTGTGCAAAATTTAGAAAAGTACCACCGTTGGGGAGACAAAGTGGGGGTATGGACACTGGAGATGCATATGATTAAGCGGTCACAGACCTTTCCAACGATATATCACATGAGGGATGTGTGCAAAATTTAGAAAAGTACCCACCTTGGGGAGGGGCAAAGTGGGGGGATGGACACCGGAGATGCATAATATGATTAAGTGGTCATAGACCTTTCCAACGATATATCACATGAGGGATGTGTGCAAAATTTAGAAAAGTACCCCCCTTGGGGAGGCAAAGGGGGGGTATGGACACTGGAGATGCATAATATGATTAAGCAGTCACAGACCTTTCCAACAATATATCACATGAGGGATGTGTGCAAAATTTAGAAAAGTACCCACCTTGGGGAGGGGCAAAGTGGGGGGATGGACACCGGAGATGCATAATATGATTAAGTGGTCATAGACCTTTCCAACGATATATCACATGAGGGATGTGTGCGAAATTTAGAAAAGTACCCCCCTTGGGGAGGCAAAGGGGGGGTATGGACACTGGAGATGCATAATATGATTAAGCAGTCACAGACCTTTCCAACAATATATCACATGAGGGATGTGTGCAAAATTTAGAAAAGTACCCCCCTTGGGAAGGGGCAAAGTGGGGGGATGGACACCGGAGATGCATAATATGATTAAGCGGTCTCAGACCTTTCCAATGATATATCACATGACGGGTGTCGGCAAAATTTAGAAAATCCCCCCACCCCGTGTCGGCAGAACGCGCTTCCCCCACCCCTCCCCATAATTTTTGGCGCGGTTTCATTTAAAAAAATTATGTTATGTGTTATAAAATATCGTAAAGTTTAAAACAGATCGCTTTATTGTATTTCCAAATTGTGTTCGCGCTTTTCCGCCTCCCCTCCCGAAAAGGCAAAACGCACCACCCCCCTCCCCCTCCTCCACATAATTTGTTACACGGCCTAATTCTTAAAATCATAATATCTCGCCCGCACTGTAATAGAAAACTTTAATTTTCCCCATAATGTAATTTAAACAGATTGGATGAATAGTCGAAAATAATCTATCTTCCTGGTCGAAGCGCTAGTCGAAACCTGACAGGTCTCTAAAGAAAGTAACAATATCAGAATTTAGAGTTTTTTGATTGGAGAATTTTTTTTTTTTTTTTTTTTTTTTACAGAATTAGGTGTTTTGAAGAAAATTAGTGGAAGCGCGCACAAAAAGTGGGAAAAACTCTGGTAAAATAACTCGTTCAACGGGATTTGTTGTGTTAGAATAGCATGGGAAAGTCGCGCTGGAAATAAATAAGCCTTGCGCTGCCGTGCAAGGCTTAATTTACGATATACACCTTTTATAGGAAATAAAAAACGGTGTTCGATTCTTCGGCATAGAAAAATAATTTTTGCAAATTTCATGCATTTATTCATAAAATGTATTTCGTTAATATGACCATCAGATTTGCTTGTTGGTAGAGAAAAATAGGAACATCGATCGTTTTAAAGAAGTATATTTTTATTTCATACCAAACTTCTCTTTTGATAAAATTGAATGTAAATTTCCATAAAATTAATTATGTGCACGGGATTAACAGTTATTTTCTTGTACGAAGATTTTTAAAAATGAGATATTACTTTTAAAACAATTTTTAAATATTATACAATTTTTTCGGTATCGGGATCGGACGGGCTCGTGCTCTAAAGATGCAAAATGTTTCGGGCTCGGGCGGGCTCGGATTTAAAATCATGGGGCTCGGGTAGGCCCGGGCTCTAAAAAGAGATCTCTAATACACGCACAAGATTTGATCGTATTATAATATATGATTTGGTTACACTATTTCCACCAGTGACGCTATACATGCAAGAATAACTTTTATTGTATCAGTATTACCTAATTCTAACTTGAAGCATGGTAGGCCTATGAAAAAACATAAGAAAAATGGATTTTAAAGTTTTAGTTAGGCAATGTACCACCATGGGCGCTACCAGTGTAAAAAATCATGCGAAAATGTTTATTAAACATAAATTTGATCATGGCATTATTCAAATAATTTATACAAACCCGTAAAAAATAAAGTTTAAAAAAAATTAGTTATCCTATTTCTACTCAGGAGACTCTATAAACACAAAAGAAAATTGTGTTGAATCTGTGCCAACTACTTTTAATTTCAATATAGCTATTATACAATGAAACATTAAAACAATCAATTTTATTTAAATTTGGTTACCTTATTTCCTCCCAGGGGGCGTTATAAACGAAAAAGTAAATTGTGTTGAACCAGTACAATCTATTTCATAATAACCATCTACGCCATTAATATATAATAAGACGTCAACTTTTCCACTAGCGAAATCTCCTATAAACTATTTGACAGAAAATTTTCTCTTGTATGCAACTAATATTCATACTTATTAATTACTATCGGTGAAAATTATTTCAATTGTTTGTTATAAATATGACGTCATATATACAATTGCTTCCTGTATTTATTCATATTGATGCTCCTTGTATTATGAACAAATGTATACTGAACTAAGAAAATGCTTTTTTTGTTACAAATGTGGTGACATACTCACCTGCTTTTAGCTTGAATTATAACCAAATATTTGAAAATGTCCGTTTATTTAGATTATGACGTCGTGTTGTTCCATTTTTTTAAACTTAAAAAATCTAATTCATTTTCATTTTGAACGTAGAAATCTTTCAATTGAAAATTTATTGCTGTGGTCAAATTATTATTACGGTTTTCGAATTGTTGGCAACAATAGAGAAACATAGTTAAATTTTATAGGAAAAACGTCCATTGATTCCCAATGAAAATTATGAAATTTTGAATTATTAAAAAAATATTTGAATAACGTAAATAAAACATAGCCTATGTTAATTCCTGAATTATAATCCACCTATACTCAATGATATTTAATCATCCGTTTTGATCCTGACGTCAGCCAAACAATTTCATTATTTCAAATTTCAAATTTTATTAGAATTAGCACACAGTTAAAATTTTGAGGCAACGCGTACAAAAAGTGGGAAAAACTCTAGTAAATTAACTCTTTCAATGGGATTTGCTGTGTTAAATTAACATTAAGATGTCACACTGGAAATAAATAAGTATTGCGCTGCCGCGCAATACTTAAATAACATAAGTTATATTTATATTCAATTGGAATAAACCTCAACTATGGTACTCCAACCATTGAATATGAATTATATAACATAAGTCATATTTATATTCAATTGGAATAAACCCCAACTATGATACTCCGACCATTGAATATGAATATAACATAAGTTATATTTATATTCAATGGTTGGAGTACCATAGTTGAGGTTTATTCCAACAGAGCGAAAAATGGTTGGAATATCATAAATATAACTTATGTTATATTCATAGAAAAATAAATAAATTATTAATTTGATGTGATATTTTTGATGAATAGAACATTAGATATGTGTGTGTTCTTTTAATTTTTGTTATTTACTAGACAATTGGAGAAGAATATATTTTATTTTAACTTATTTAAAGGCTCAATTAACCTGTTTATCCTGTATCATACATAATCGGAAATAAATACACAACGCCTGTAAAAAAAAAAAAAAAAAAAAAAAAAAAAAAAAAAGTTTTAATATGTAAGATATTAACCTTTGAAAAAATACCTGCTTAGAAAGAAAAAAAGAGAAAAGCCATTCCTCTACCCAGAGCATTTAAAAGTAGTATTTAACTGACTGATCAGTCATCGCAATCAATGGCGTAATTCCAAATTCGAGAGAAGGGTAAGTGGAATTAAAAACATTTAAACGGCAAAAGTAAGTTACACATTAGAAAAATAAAAGCAATGAAAACATATTCAGAAAATTTCTTATTCGTGTCTATAATAGTTTTCATACTCTAAGGGTCGGTAATCTCTTGCCAGTGTTGTGTCAAACCTATGTTAAATAATCAATGCGCGTGCCAAGTGAATTCTACTAAAATTTTTGTGTTCCAATAAAGCACATTATATTCAAACGTGTAATAGTCGTATGTTATCATACTATCTCCATACATCTATTAAGAATAAATGTATGTTAATGTAAAATAATTATAAAATGTATGTAGGTACCGTTAATTATGAATAGTTATCAGCAGGCATTATAAGTTTGATAAATAAGACATATTCGATTAATACAAAATAGTTTGAATAATATAAACAATGGGACAACAAAGGGCAACGAAATAATAGTTTTGTAATTAATCTCAATTACTGAAAATTCCAATCCGAAATTATTAATAATATATTTTTGAAATTAAAAACATGAATATATTTAAAAGTGAATGACAATTTATTACTCATTACTAAAATAGGCGTGAAATGAAATAAAGATTTTAAAACATTAAAATCCTTCTATAGATATGTTAAAATCTTCGTCGGAGTCCCGAGCGCTTTCTACCAGAATCTGGCCATCATCAAGAAGGCGAAAATGAGAAAAATTCTGTAACTTCCGGAATGTAGGCTTGTTAAATATCAGAAGACGAAGCCAAATATGAAAAAACGGAGGGGATGAATGAGTCTATTGAGCGAAGTGGGTTAATCCAAACCAAATGCAGCATTACTTTTAAATGCTAAAGGTGTAAAATTAACAACTTAATATAAATTAAAAGAACTTTTATTAGTTGTTTTTACATGTTTAGACTCTTTCCGAGTCATTTTCAAAAACAAAATGAGAATATTCTCATTTTGTATTTGAAAATGACTCGGAAAGAGTCGAAACATGTAAAAACAACTAATAAAAGTTATTTTAATTTATATTAAGTTGTTAATTTTACACCTTTAGCATTTAAAAGTAATATACTATTGCAAGGTGTTATAATTTATTATATTGCCAAATGCAATATTGACACTAAGTAGATTAAACCAGATTTTTAGTATATTGCACGTATCCTACCCCTTGTCAGTATTTCCACAGATTCCATCAGTATACATGTACTATAACCATTCATTTGTGCTATAATCTTTACTTTGCTGAAATATATATCAATTTTTGTTTTTAAATTTAAACGAGATAATGCTGTAGATGGTTTTCCTCTTGCTATATCTGCCATATACTCTTTTATTCTGTCTTGTAATTTCCTTGTTGTCCTTCCTATGTATATAAATATTCCATTTTTAGGTTTACGTTTAAATGGGATGATATATATTCCTGAATTTTCAAGCATATCTATGGGATCTATTTTCCTGTGGACCAGATTTTTTTAATTTAGTTGAAGGTTTAGCAATTAATGTTATGTCATATTTCTTTAAAGCGTATCGCATTCTTTCATAAAGTTGGGGGATATAATCTATACTAAAAAACTTTGAAAACTGCGTTTTATTCTTGGCTATTAATTGTCTGCTATTAAATTCATAAATTACTTTGTTAGTAAATCTCTCGGAGTATCCATTCTCAAGATATGGGTTCTGTTCGAAAGCGCTCGGGACTCCAACAAAGATTTTAACATCTATAGAAGGATTTTAATGTTTTAAAACCTTTATTTCATTTCACACCTATTTTAGTAATGAGTAATAAATTGTGATTCATTTTTAAATGTTTTCATGTTTTTAATTTATATACGAAGGTGAATTTAGTGTTCCAACATTAGAAAAAGATTTTTCTATATATTTAATAATATATTTTTCTGTTCTAAAATAATATGATATACTCAAAGAAATAAAATTCAATCTATGTACCATTGAAAATACATCCGCGTGCCAAGTTTCGCACTCGTGCCAATCCTCTGTTATACACCAATACAAACTGAAAATGCCAACACAATTATTAAACCAGGTCAAGTTTCAAAGAGCAATAAAGAGACCGATATCAATATTGAACAAAATGTAAGCTCTCAAAACTATAAACATTTCTAAACACAATGACCTATTCTCCCATCTCGACCACTGTCCTTAGAAAATCTCTGTTTATCTTCCTGCGCATGCTTTCTCTAATAATTCTCCTCAGCAAAAAAATGGCCATTTTCTATACTTACACTGTAAAAATTTTGCAGCAAAGTATCCGGTCATTCGGCCGTTTTTATAGAAAACGGTTACATAACCGTAATTTAACAGTATTCTGACCATAATATGGGCAATATTATGGTCAGAATAGCGTAAATTACGGTTATGTAACCGTTTTCTATAAAAACAGTCGAATGACCGGATACTTTGCTGCAAATTTTTTGCAGTATAAATATACATAAATATACATTGTCAATGTCATGTAATTGAAGTATGTCATTAATGTTTACTATGGCATGTTCAGTATTGAAAAAGAAGTGTGTGGCATTTATACAATCATGTTCAAAATTAAGTGAATTTGCATATTTTGTCGAACTTTATGAAAAATAGTGAACGGAAAGTAAAACTAATGCTTCGAAACAAAGATGGAAGTATTTAGTGTCGAATACGTAAACGCACACGTGTGTATAGGTGGAGCGAATAGAGGAACAAGCTTTATAGGCGCGCGTGGCAATTTTCGCGTTTCGTTCGCTTTCACACTCCGCTGAATATTTTGGTGTTTTTTTTTTTTTCTTTTTTTTTTTTTTTTTTTCAACATTCGGTGAAAATCAATAACAAACAGTAACAATGAGTAACAAACAACGTATGGATGATAGAATGAGGTGGTGAATCGTGGGGAGACTTGAAGCATAGCAGTCTCAAGAACAGATTTCTAGAGACTTCAATGTAACGCCAAGCGTCATGTCCATCTTATGTAAACAGTTTAAGGATAATGGATACATATAGAGAAAACCTGGGCAAGGTCGCCCAAGAGCCATGACGTCCAATGAAGATCGCTATTTGTCCATTACAGCGAGACATTACAAGAATGCAGCAGCTTCTCAGCTCTCTCGTGATTTTTATGCGGCCACAGGAATCCAAGTTTCAAGAGTTACTGCTTCCAGAAGGCTACATGACAGAGGGCTGTTTGTAAGAAAACCTGCTGTTTGCGTCCCGCTCACTTCTGCAGACAGTAGATCCCGTTTAGCATGGTGCAGAGATCATCGACTTTGTACCAGGGATGAATGGGAAACCGTTCTATTTACTGATGAGTCTCGGTTCAACCTAAACACTGATTCTGGACGTACTTTCATCTGGAGAAAACAAGGGACCCGCTACCTGTCCTCCAACGTCCGAGAAAGATATCACTATGGCAGTGGAGGTTTGATGGTCTGGACATGTTGGATGGGCGCACATCTTTTCATGTGTTTGGCAGAGCATCTGTGACTGGTGTGAGGTGTAGGGATAAGATCTTGGAGCCCTGTGTTAGCCTTTTTAGGGGTGCAGTTTGCCCTGATTTTATTTTAATGGATGAAAACGCGCGCCCACATAGAGCTCATCTGGTTGACGAATTTCTGGAAAGTAAGGATATTTGCCGGATGGATTTTCCAGTCAGATCTTCAGACCTAAATCCCATAGAGCATGTCTGGGACGCTCTGGGGAGGGCAATTGTAACTCGCATTCCACCTCCCAGAACACCCAGGGCGTGAAAACAGCGTAGCTGGAGGTATGGGACTAACTGCCGCAGGGACTCATAAACTGACTGATTTCCAATATGAATTCACGTTGTGAGATCTGTATAGCTGTAAAAGGGAACCATACCCCCTATCAACCCATTTTTTTTGTTCAATATTGTAATCTCTGTTTTTTAGCTTCCGACGCTGATGAGTCCTACGCACGATCATGCATTATATCAACCTATGTACGTACCTAATTTCATTAAAATTTGTCCAGTAGTTCTGGAGATAATAGACCAAATCTGAAAATTATCTTAATTTTGAACATGAGTGTAGTTTGTTTCCAGGGACACTTAAAAGAATTCCGTTATATTATGGTCTACGGGGAAAACTCGTTTGCAATGTACTTTAATGATGTTACACTATTGCGAACATATTTAAACTAATATACAGCATTGAGGTGCACTACAAGATGCTTATTGTAGAATTGGGTGTATATAGCATTTATTGGTCATTTACAGAGATACACAAATACTTCGGTTACAGTATTGTCCATGAGCGATAATTACTGGAAGTGCGTTTTCAGTTGTGGCAAGTGTTTTTCAATTTAAATTATTTTATTTCATATTACTTGTTGTGTATACATTCTATAGATCATAAATAGGGCTGCATAAAATAATTCGAATAAATTTCTATTTGTTGAAGGATATTGCTGAAGGGGAATTTGCAGTGTTATGCGTTTCCTAACTGAATTAAATTTTAGCATAATATGTAGTATATATATTTAAATCTTTACAAAGCACAATGTAAACACCAGTATGTGTCCAATGACACTGGTTATCTTCTGGCTCTATCAAAGGCAACAGCACTATGTTTACACTCCGAAACGGCGATTATATCTTTAACGTCCCCATTCAGAATTTAATGAACTTTAAAAGGAGTTGCACGCTCCCTCAATGAAATAAGTGGAATACACACATTAAAAGCAAAGAAAACAGGTGTTGAGGGAAGCGTTTTCTTTTTCACCCTTCAGTTCTCGCGTGAGCTCTATTTCCGGAAAATTCAAGGCAACTGACGTAAAGATGAGTAAGTTAGACTCCAAAATAAATAAAGGGGACAACCGTCTTTCTGCTAGACAGACATCTTTTCGGATCTTCGCATTATTCTTACTCAGCATATAGGAGTTGTTGAAACCCAAATAAATCTGAAACTTTTTAAAAGAACTTTTATTGAACGAGCAAATGAATATTTTTTCCCACAAATTATACTTGCTGATACGTCAATTGAGTCTGACTATGACTGTGGTGATACGGAAAGTTTTTTATTTCTGTTTGTCTGTTAGTTAGTTAGTCTGCTGATTAGTTAGTCTGTCTATTCCGCGATAACTGCTGCAAAAAGCATCCGATTAACTTGTAATTAAGCAGGCATAAACTGATGACGTGTCCGAATTTAAATGTATACTTTTAGCTTAGAACTTGAGCTAAATATGATTTTCCGTAATAAAAGAATTAAGTGCAGTTTTAGAAAAACATTACTGTCGTGAATATTCAGTCGTGAAAAAAGCACTGTAAAAAAAGACAAATGTTTCTAAATGTACGAAAATATAATATAACGACGAACGCAAATATACGATGACCTCTTCCGAATTATCGAGATTCCGAAAAGCACCCTTTATCTTCAGAAACCTTATAGGAACCAATATATTTTCGTGATTTAAAGAAACATTTATAAAAACAGAGTTTCTTTTGCTACCAGTGATTTTCGAAGACATTTTCGAGTCGTGTTTATAGTGTATTAGTCAGTTTTCCCAAACCGGAATATCGGTTTTTCAGATTCTATCCATTCTCAATTAAACATTTTCAGCTGTGTAATTGAATTTATACATGCAAGAGTGAAAAAATAATATTAATTTTAATGTGAATTTTAAAGCTGTTAGTTTATCATGTTTGTCTGTAAAATATGTTTGTTGGACCTTTTTTTTTTTTTTTTTTTACTTCAGAATGGCTACCTTATTATGTATATTTATTGCACATTTTTGGTTACTGTATATTTTCGTTCATGGTTATATTATATTTTCCAAGATTAAAAACATTTGTCTTTTTTTCTTTTTTTTTCTACAGTGCATTCTACTTCTAAATATCATGTTTATATTTATATTTCACTAACCGCCTACCATTTATGTGATGTTGAGAGTGTAAAGAAGTATCGCTTTAAAAATCTGAGCATTTCCTGAAATTTTACAGCTATTTTTTTTTATATAAATTAACATACATAAAATATATGAAAAATCATCAAAATGATAATTGGAAAATTTATATCCATGGAAGCTTTTATTTTATGATTTAGATTTTACAAGTAATTACTTTATTAGTAACCCAAATTGTACATGTACTGAAAAGTATTTGTAAACTATCATTATTTTTGTCGTGAGTACATTATTGGTAACTAATATTTTTATAAGACAAATATTGCATTAATTGTTAAAAATTTAAAAAAAAATAACAGAAATTTCATTAAAATAATTTATTTAACAAATGAAATTGTCTTTTATACTTGTGTATTAATGTGTTTGAAATAGTCAGCATTATATTCATTTTTTTATTATTATTAAATATGGTTGTCAAATGTAGTGGGATGCATTTAAAAAAAAAAAAAAAAAAAAACAGAATCATTATTTTTTATCTAAAAGGAAAATACATTAGAAATTATATTAAAAAATTTACTTTCTAAGGTTGGAGCAATAAGTAGAGTTACTAAAGTTTTAATTTTATTATACAAAATACGATATTTAATACTTCTTTTCTTTTCTCACAAATAATTCGATAATTGTTTATGCGTAATGAGCTCTCTTTGTATCGTGATTCAGTGGCTGTTTTTTAGGATCATAGATTTTTTTTTTATGAAAGCGTGCATTGTTCTAATTTCATTTTATTATTTAAAAAATCTTAACAATAATTAAATTCAGAAACTTTCTACAAATATGAATTTTCCTTGAAAGAAAGAGTTTCTTGAATTTTCGCAGATTACCGGGAATCATCGTCAATTTGGACGACTGCCATATGTGAAGGATACTTTAGTAAAGTAGTAACCTTTTTTAAGTTTATTTTATTTGGGATTTCATCATCTACTAAGTAGGTTCAAGAGTCTGATAACAAAATATCTAGTGTCTGACATGGAGCCGCAAAAGTAAAAATAAGTAAATAGAGTAAATTAAAATAAAAAGGGGTAAAAATCAGTCTTGAAGATGCGATACTTTTTGGAATTTAACAACGAAAATATTAAAGAATACGTTCAGTTTTTAACTTTTATTAGTTCTCTTAAAATAACTTTTTGTACGGATTATGATTTTATGTGAGAACACACATGTAATACATTATGTAAATCGAACGATACTAGCCATATTTACCAAGCAAAACTGGTAAGATACATAATTTTTTTTCTCATTTTAAACCACATTTTCAGCCAAATATATATATTTTTTTAACCGCAATTTTTTTTAACAGTAAACCACAACTCTCACGAGGAAAAAAAGAAAAAGTAAAGACGTAAGAAAAACAGCACAAGTGCGAGTAGGACTCGCACCTTAAGAATTCCGTACTATTACCTCATATTACCGTAAAGCTTAGTAAGTACTTCGTTTCTTGACAAATATACAAAAAAATCCGTTACAATACGTTAATTTGAGTTATGGAATAGTGGCAGTGATGGAATTGTGGCGATGGAATAGTGACGCAGAAGAGAACCAATTGACACCACTAAATTTAAATACTTAAAAAATTAATAATTATTTTTGTATTGAAAAAGTAGTTCATAAAAAATCATCAAAAAAGCTACCCAAACATAATAACTTTGCATAAATTTCAATTTTGTTTCATATATTATGGCACTATGGTTGAGAAAAAGATTTAAATTTAATTTGATGCCTTTATAAACTTTATCGTGTATTGCTATTGTAGATGTATTGTATACTTTTCTATGCAAGTTCCGGGGGAATTATCCGGTAAATGGGGGAAAATCTTAAATGAAATACCATTTTTGTATGTAACATTTCTTGATCATCATATATATTATTTCTCCTGTCAACATCCCTTTTTCTAAGAAAATATGAAACGCAGAACAACGAATGAGATATTATATGAAAGGTTTTAGAACCGGCTTCTGACATAGCCTACTTAACAATTCGTTAAAACATGTTTTTGATTAAAATTTGCTGAAAATTAAAAATTAAATCGGCATTGTTTTCATAAAAGAAATGAAAGGTTTTCCTGAAATTATTGTTGCCAAAAAAATAAAATACCACATTATATGATGCTCATAGCAATTATTATAAAAAAACACCGCACGGGTTTATTTTATACTTATGATTAAAAAGCGAAATTGAAATTGAAACGTTTAGACTTATATTTCTAAGTCCCATGGTTTTGCCGAAGTGGATGACGTCATCCTCTAATGCAGTCAAAATACGATTGTTAATTTTTTTTTCTCGCGCGTCCGTTATCAATCTTGGATCAGTTTTTAATCTAACTTTGATGGAATAAATTAGATGATATTCTGGCTTGACTAACAACTAAATGTTTTTTGCAGATATTTTTATCCTTGCTTTTTCTTTAGAAGTTTAAACCTGCATCTAATAAATATTACATAATGATACAAAATGGTACTTCTCTATTATCCCGTCGACCAGTTTTCATAACAAAAAACTATCGTCAAATAAACGGGAGAACGTTGCCATTGGAATATCAAAAAATAAATAAATAAAATATAAGAATTTAAGGACACAATTGTTATTTTAATTAATAAAATAACTACTAAATCAGTAAAACATAATGAAAAATACACGCAAATGAACAGCGAATGTAAAACGACTAGATGACGTAACAAACACGCATAATGATTCTGACATCAAGTAAATGGGACTGCATTTTTGGCGTTTAATCTTACAGTTTGGCGGTAGTTTTTTGTTTTGAAAAGTGGTCGACGGGATAATAGAGAAGTACCTAAAAATATTAGATTTCAGTGCGAAATCTTCGCACAGGCCCTCTGGTCTGTAATTATTCTCAAAATCTGTCTACGTAATTAAATTCTACTACATAGTACCTTTAAAGTTCTATAAAGTGACACACGAAGACTAAACTCGAGTACTTGCATAAAACGCTTTTTCAACAAATCCATTTGAAAAGACTATTAATTAAAATAATAATAATAATAATAATAAGACTGCATGCTTGTGAAATTTAAAAAATAAAATCTACTGAAGTAAATTAAAACGGAAACAATCTTTCAACTCTGCAAACTTTGCAATTTCGTGTTTATGTCAACGATACGTTTCCTATATATTCTTGTATCAATCAAAAACTTTTTTTAACGTGTGAAAAAGTATTATAAGAAATTACAAATGAACGTAAACATTCAATGTATTTAAAAAACATAACAAGTACTATCTTCCTTTTTCTCCTGTGAAGATTTCTCGTATATACAATATAAATTTTCAATTCTTCATATATCATGGGAAAATGATTTAAGTCTAATTTGATATATTTCATAAATTCTTTCGTAGATTGTTATAGTGGAAGCATTGTATACTTTCCTATGCAAGTTCCTGTGGAATTATCCGAGAAATGGTGCAAAATGAATTACCATTTTTGCATGTAATGTTGCTTAATTTGTAATTCTTCTCAAAATCTGCCTACGTAATTATATTTCAGTATATGGTACCTTTAAAGTTCTTTAAAGTGACACATGAAGATTAAACCAGAACATGTGCATAAAGTTTGTTTTCAAAAAATTCATGTGACAAAAATATTAATTTTAAAAAAATAATAAAGACTACATGTTGGTCAAATAAAAAAAAAAAAATACAGAAATAAATTAAAACGGAAACCATTTTTGTACTCTGCAAAATTTGCAATTTCATGTTTATGTCAACGATACGTCTCTTAAGCTTGTATCAATCAAAAACTTCTTTTTAACGTGTGAAAAAGTATTATAACTGTTGAAGAAATTGCAAATGAACAAAAACATTCAATGTATTTACAAATTATCACAAGTACTATCTTCCTTTTTTCCCATGTAAGGATTTTTCGTATATACCATGGACATCTTTTTTCGTTTTTTTCTTTCTCTTTTATCAAATGTATTTTAGGGGTTTTATTTTTCCTTATTCTTCTTCAAGAAATTGCAGATGAATGAAAACATTCAATGTATTTACAAAACATCAAAAGTACTATATTCCATTTTCTCCTGTGAAGATTTCTCGTATATAACATGGACATCTTTTTCCGTTTCTTTCTATCTCTTTTATAAGGTGTATTTTAGGTTTTTATTTCTTCTTTTTTTTTTTTAAGAAATTGCAGATGACCGAAAACATTCAATATATTTACAAAACATCACAAATACTATTTTCTTTTTTCTCCGGTGAAGATTTCTCGTATATACCATGGACATATTTTATCATTTCTTTCTATCTCTTTTATCAGATGTATTTTAGGGGTTTTTTCTTCATTTTTTTTAAGAAATTGAAGATGAACGAAAACATTCAACGTATTTTAAAAATATCACAAGTACTATCTTCCTTTTATCGTCTGTAAAGATTTCTCGTATAAACCATGCTAGTCTTTTTTCGTTCTTTTCTTTCTCTTTTCTCAGATGTAATTTAAGTTCTTTTTCTTCTTTTTTCTTTTTTAGTACCTATTTGGTTCTTGAAAAAAAAAATTCAATACAAAGCTTAAATGTTTAAAAAATATTAAAACGCATTTTAATTTTTTAACTGTTGGCGATACGTAAGCAATGTAAACTTCAAAAATGTTCAAAAGAAGTTAGGAATTAAGATTTAGGATTATGTTTATAAAATAGTTTTGCCATTAATTTTCAAAGAGTTACACTTTTTAAAATTTTATACGAAATCTGGCTCATATAAGTTATATTAAAAAACACTTTCTCCGTGCTCTAACAAGTAAAACAGTAAAATTCCATTCTTCTACGAGCAAAACTCACCGAGTTATAATACTTTGAAATTTATGAAATTTTCAAGCTTCCTGGCACTAAAACTGACAGACGATTTTTTAATCATTCTTAATCATTTGGATTTTTTAAAATACATTAATCAAAATTAAATAAATGTTAGTTGGCGAATGAAATGTCATTATATGTGGTTTAATATTAGAGCTTGATATAGTCTGAAAATTTTAGGTAAGATCATATATTTATTTTTTTGTATGGAAATGTATTTTGGTTTGATACTGACATTATGCATTTTTCTTCTGATTAACAGGGCATCACCGTCAGCAAAAAAGAACTTTTAGGACTGCTAATCGTTTTCATCGTCTACGTGCTTCTCGGGGGTGTCGTCTTCATGCTTCTTGAAAGTCCATTAGAAGAGAAACTCAGACGAGATCTAGACGAGCTTAGAAATGAATTCCATGGTGAGTTGGAAACTTTTTATAGTGGGAAGAAAAAAAATTGCAAGCATGTAAATAAACACATCTTTGTTAGGATAACATTTAGTGTAACATAGCTTACAAAGCTAAACTCTAATTTACAAAGTATACAATCTTTTGTTTTTTAATATTTAAACCATTTCGGAAAATACATTCTTGTAATCTTCTTTTCATACCAAAGAAAAAATAAATACTCCAAATGGTAATGGCATATATTGTCCCATAAAAACACAACAATGAGTTCTATTCCATAATACTATTTGGATCTTTTTGTTTTTTTTTTCTTTTACCAATAACTCGCTAAATTTTAATAGAATTGGAGTCTTGAATTTTCGGGGCCATTAAAGTGTTGATTTTCATGATTCCGAAGGAATTTTACTGTTTGGTATTTTTTGGCGGATTCATTCAAAATAAACAGCATATTTGACAATTATACTCTTAGTCCAAAAAAAAGGCTAAAATATTATGTTTGCATTTACAACCACTCTAACAACTTCCACGGTGTATTTTCGGTGAAAGACGACAAATTGTTCCAGACGACGCCGATCTTCAGCGTGGAAAATATTCTGTGAAAATGCAATGTGATCTAGTCTTTAAGTAAAAGCCTTCATCCTATTCAAAACTTTTCAACCCCATTACATGTTCTAATGTGTATCCCTGTTTCTGTCTAGCCTCATTTTTTTTTTTTGCTCTCTCAGATCTACTTAGAAATAGGAGTCTGTTTCGGAATTCTATTATCATAACATTTTGAGTGTACACAAATTCTATCTATAGGCAAATAAAATTACTGTATGTTGTCTATCAGTTTTCTTACATTGTAAATTTCAATTTTCAAAGCAAGTTGGTAACTGCAATATTTGTTCAAAGATTTTGATTTTTGTGGAAAAAGAAGTTTTGCTATTTTTTTTTTTTTTTTTGCTCCTTACAACACTGTAAAAAAATCAAGTATATATACGGGGGTTTTTTATGTGAAATTTCTATCTTTAGACGGAAGCATTTTAGTTTGAGTGGAAATCGTAATTTTTCACAATTTAAACGGAAATTTTCTTTTTATCCTTTCTCGTTGAGTGTTAAAAACGGAAATGTTCCTTTTAAGACAGACAAACGGAAATAGACTTTTTCAATTGAGAGAAAACGGAAAAATTCCAGTTAAATTTTCGTAATTGATGTTTTGGCCTATAACCAAGCCATTGTATGTTACCAGTTTGGGTATAAGGGATAGAGCCTTCGTCTTCTATACTGAAAAAAAAAAATTATTTTACGGTATAATACTAGCAGTTGGGATGCCAGTATTATACCGTAAAATCAACAGTTTTTTTGTTTGCAGTGTAATAGCGAGTACCGAGCTTCAAATCCGGAGAAGGCCAAGGTGATAAAACACGTGTGTGATAATACTCAATACAAATACCTGTTCCGTGTAAATATGCATCAGTATATATTATTTAGAATTTTTTTTAACCTTTTGTATTACCACATTGTTGCATATCTGTAACA
Organism: Maratus michaelseni; assembly: GCA_963931845.1. Lineage (NCBI taxonomy): Eukaryota > Metazoa > Arthropoda > Arachnida > Araneae > Salticidae > Maratus > Maratus michaelseni. The sequence goes on from OZ007587.1 coordinate 13,594,209, forward strand.
TACACAAAAGACGTTGTTACTTCCACAGTTTGCTTTAAAAGACGATTGCATTTATTGCTGCTATCTTCCAAGACAGCCGTTAATATAAATTGTTCATAGAATTCTCAACAGACGGCGATACTGAGTTAATGTTTCATGCCAAAGTTTTATTTATCATTTGAGCAGTTTCACATCCTTGTTGGTAAAATGAACTTCGAAAATTTTATAAAATTAAAAAGACTATAGAGACATCCAAAAATTCATTTTTTACAAAGGTAGGGTCGTATACTTTGTAATTTTGTATTAGAAAAATTATAATATTTATGAGAAGTATGTAATTTTCTGTCTATTGCAGATATGAAAATTTGCCTTTTAGTAAATATATTTTTATGTTTATGTTATTTTTTTAAGTTATTTTTTTACATGCTTAAAATGATGTATTCTAATATCTGAGTAAATATTTTTCAAATCAGTGTTGTTGAATCACAAAGGGTTAATTTCCTGTCTTTGAATAGCGGAAAATTTCCATCTTCAAAACGAGATAATACAAAACTAAAGTTTTTTGGGAAAAAAAAAAACAAAAAAAACGGATAAATAGACGGCAACTTTGCTGCCAGTGCATGTTCCGTTTTTTCACGCAATTTGTTTTTAGAGTTTACATTTGTTACATAGTAGTTATTTTTTGTCCTTTGTTAAAAAGGCGTTATTACCAAAAATTCCAGTTTCAATTTAACCTTATATTGACAAGTCGACTTCTTTGACGCTGGAAAATGTTACAAAGTGTTTGAAATATTCTCACGTGATATTTTTCCATGTTTGTTTTTCTCAAAGATAATTGAAGAAAGAGAAAGGGTTTTTCTGTTCCACATCTGTCAAAAATGGTTACCATCTTGAGAAATCTGGATTGTGTAATGCTGTCGAGACTGTGTGAGCCTTAGTATTTATTTCTTCCGGTGTAACGAGAAGCTTCAGAAAACATAGTTAACGTCTGCTTCTAAATGGTCTGTGGTGATTGATGACAAAAGTTGTCCAAATGAAAGATTTTGATGACGAATTTCGAAAACACCTCCTGAATACGACTGAGTAAATTAATGACCCTAAGGCACGAAACTTACATTTAAAAAGAAATAATAACCCTTCTTTATTTTTCTGGAAAAATCTCTTTTTAGCCTTAGTTTGACTGTAAGTAATATTCTACTTGAGGTATCTGAGCGCATACAGTGGGGCACATGCGCCCAAAATACTATTTATTTAAAATTTAAATTCTTTGCTTTTACCCTGGCTTAACAGTTTTGCCCAAATGCCGTTTGAGCAAAAAAGGTTAGCTTGCTTCATTACTAAAATCTTTTAGATGCCACTACTTTTTAACTGTAATCTTTATTAATTGTCAGACACTTTTCCATTATATAAGGCAAACATATTAGTATGGAGAAAATGGTGTTTTGTCTCTATTTTTAGTTTATTGTGTCAGAAAACAAAACTGTGAAAGGGTTAACTTATACATGATGACCCCTCCTATCGCTGATCAATAGCTTACTACTAAACAGATTGTTTTAGAATCCCACTTCTATTTGCAAAAATGTTTCAAATCTTCATCATATTAAAAGCCATTTGCGTCAAAATAGTTACATTTTAAAAAGTTATCAAATTTAACAGATTTTATACATTTCCTGTGTCCTATACGTTATATTTAGGAAAGCATTCTTTATGCTCTAACAATCAATAAAAATTCCGCTCCCAAATAGTACAAAATGTTTGGGCCAATAATGGCTAATTGTTGGCAAATTGTTGTGACACGTTGATCCATGGTAAAAATTGCCCGCTTTGCCGTACCATTGGCCAACAAAAGTCCAACAGTGATCCAACCGTGAGCTGCTCAGAATCCTGTTTAAATACGCTCTATATTAGAGAGGTCTCTGTACCAACATTTTCCAACCATTTCTCAATGGTTTTCATCAGCAATTTGTGCTACTTGGGTTCTTCTACGACTAAAACTTATCTAGTTATGATAGCCTCAATTTGATAAACTTTCAGCGTATTCTGGCACCATAAAGGGATCAATCAGTGGCGCAATATGGTCCTTTCCGTTCATTTGAAGCTTTTTCATTCAGTTTTTAATTATCTTTAGTTGCTGAATTTTTATTGTTAGATATGATAACTGTTTGGTAAATTTCGTAAAAATATGTATGTCTTTAACACAGCTTCATTATTTTACAGGCAAACTTAGTCAGCTGGGTACTCCAAACGTGACCCGGGAAGATATGGAAAGCTTAATGCTTCGCCTGGCAGAAGCCCACAGCAATTCCCTCATCGACGAAGAAGGAAATGACACGCACACAAACTGGAGCTTCAGCAACTCCTTCTTCTTTGCCATCACCGTTGTCACCACCATTGGTACGTTATGCGCTTTGATATCATATTTGGTACATGATAAAGATTGCTATTGCGAAATTACTACGATTTATTTGAGGCAAAGATTTAACTGAATTTGAAACTCTTGAAACTGTCAGCTTAGTCGATGAAGTGTTTCATTGAACACCCATCGCTACACTGAATATTTATTTTTCCCTATCCTTCAGTTCTACAGATGACAAGACAGCATATGCTTATGTGGCCTTTAAAGATCAAATTAAAATTAAAGAGCAATCTTGCAAAATTAAAAATAACAACACAGTCTTTCAAGCTGAACTTACAGCAGTTATTAACTCAATAAAATGGGCTATCTCAACAAATCAAAAAATAACTCAATTTTTTTCAGACAGCAAATCAACAGTATTAGCATTAAACAATTTGTTCCCTAAATATTAACAAATATTTGACCTTCATAAATTACTAAAAGAAAATAAAAATAAAATTTTCTATATCACGTGGGTAAAAGGACACGTGGGCATTGTGGGCAACGAACTGGCGGACAAGCTCGCGTACGAGGCCGCACAGTACTGCAACTTGCCAGTAAGCAAGGAAGTTAAACTTCCATGCTCTTTACTTAATAAGCTTATTAAATTGCAATTGCTGGACAAGTGGCAGCACAACTGGGACTCCTCATGGTGCGGCAGGTTTACTCATAGTATTGTTCCAAAGGTTCAATGCTCACTTATATGTAAAGATAAAGTCTCACTCTACTTCCTCACTGTAGAAAGCATGTAGCTACATGAAAAAAGTTATTATAGTAGTTTTTGCGGGCTGTGAATTATTTTTTCCAGTAACTACTGCAATATAGATGATGCAAACAGAATAGTTTTCTTAACAAAAGGTGCAAAAAACGAAGCACAGTACCCGTAAGGCATGGTGACGTCACGGCGACGTCACTGTGAAGTCACACTGTGACTTTGTGACCGTCGTCATGACGTCACGTGACGTCGATGTGAAGTCATTGTGACGTAAATGCGAGGTCGTTATGGCCGTTTTCAAGGCTTTCTGTGACCTCACAATGTGACTACTTTGTGAAGTCACCGTGCGACTTAAATGTGAAAAATGTGACGAATCTGCATCGGATAGGGTGACCAGATTTTACCCGAATCCTATACGGATTGTTCGGATCAAAATTTTTTTATGGTTCAAGTTTGTGACGACACTGCACCGGGTCGGGTGACCAGATTTTACCCGAACCCAATCCAGAAACTTCGGATCGATCTTTTTGGATTTGTTTGGTTACAGAATAGATTTGGATTAGTTGTCGTGTGACCTGATTTTCGTGAACCCGATCTGACCCGAGTCGGGTATAATGTTTTTACTGTAAGTCTTGTTTGGAATAGAATCTTACATACGACCGAGTAACCAGATTTTATCAGAAATTGTGTTACGATACAATTTCTGATGTCGGCTCGGATCTAGTCATACACGAATCCGGTTATATACTTCTTGAACATGATTGAATGTCAACTTGAACATGAATGATGGTTGACTGAAACTATATTTTGATTCAAGCCGTATTCTTACCCTAACCCAGCAACAACAACAACAAAAAATCTGTAAGCCCACAACCCGACCGAACCTGATAAATGATTTCGTATAGATTCGGACAACAAGATTTCACCAAATACGGATAAGATCGACGATAAGGATTGGATCGGCAATCATTTTTATTGATGCAACTCGTATTCAAATTAAAACTTTGCATCTGATTGAGAAACCGGTTAACACGAAACTTTCTGACACATTTATGAACAAACTTTTAAACGCATGGCACTTGCATGCCTGATTATTAAAGCTATTTGGAATGAATAGCGTTTTCCATTTTTAGATAAATGTAATACTTAAGATCAATGTCGGTCACGTTTTACCCGTTTCTGACGCTGCGCGTCGGAAATTTGGTTCAAAACACAGACTTTGATAGTGTTTTCTGAAACATCATCTGCCGTTACCAAAAAATGGATAACGCCATTCGATTATATATAGGGTAGATATGCCAGTAATGGACACCCTTAAGGAATTTCTTTAACAATTATTTTTTAATTAATAGTTATAATTGTTGTATTCAACATTTTTTAATATTATATTACTCTACCAACAATATTTAACCATGCTCATAGTCACATTTCCCAATGTGAATCTAAATTTAATTGTAAATAACAGAAATAAATCAAAACACCCTAAATTCCAGTAATGGACACCTCACAAAAAGTAATAAATAATTGATATTATGATTGCATTTAAAACTAGAATTTAAAGATAGCATATTAATGAAATAAATAAAGCTGAATTTTTATTGGTTATTTTTTTATAAACCAAAAACATTGAAGGTGTCCCATTACTGGAAGGCGGTCCATTACTGGCACATCTACCCTCTGAATAAGAACACCTGCCAATTTCATGTACAGTGTCTCACATAAGTGATGGGACACTTGTGCTTTACAAAAGGAAACTAATCAAATAAATTAAAAAAACATGTACACATTTTTTTTGTGGGTATGTTTCATACTTAAATTTAGTAAAGATTATTACATAACATACATTTTGTCAAAATATTAAAATATTAATTTAATAAAAATACAAATGTTTAGAACGGAGCAAAAAATAGCTCACATAAGTGATGGGACACCATTATATATGCAACAAAAATCGCCTGAAATAAGCAATAAAAATATTTTTTGGGGTTTTATTTTTACTTAAAAGCAATTGGCAATAATTTATAAAATCGTCTGCAGTATTTCTCTCCAGTTTGTTTTGGAATTTTTGTGTTTTTTAGCTCTGTGTAGTCATGAATGCTAAACGAAAAGAAACTTCGCCTGAAATTCGAAAATTAGTTATTAATTTGCATATTGAACGTGGAAAATCTATTAGAAAAACTGCTGAAACAGTTAACTTGAGTCGTTCAACAGTTTTCAATATCATTAAACGATATAAAAAGAATCATATGATTCAGGATAAAAGAAGACCTGGCTGACCATCAAAGCTATCCAATGGAATAAAGCGAATTATCGTTCGAAATATTAAAAAAAATCCAATAATTAGTGCTTCAAAAGTTGCTGCTGATTTACAAGCATTATATGGAATAATTGTTAATCCTGAAACTATTAGAAGGGTAATTCGATCTGCTGGATATCACGGTAGAGTAGCCAGGAAAAAATTCTTCGTAAGTGAAAAGAATAGAAAACTCAGACTAGCTTTCGCAAAATCCAACATAAATAAGAATTCTGATTACTGGAATAAAGTTATATTTGCTGATGAGAGTAAATTTAATATATTTGGTTCTGACGGTAGAATCTTGGTGTGGAGAAAACCCAGGGAAGAACTTCGCAAACAGAACTTGGTACCAACAGTAAAACATGGTGGAGGAGGAGTTATGGTATGGGGGTGTATGTCGTCCGCTGGAGTTGGTAATTTTGTTTTTATTGACAGTATAATGGATCAGTACAAGTATATTGATATTTTAAACCAAAATTTGAAATCTTCGGCACGAAAATTGAACCTTCATAACGATTTTAAATTCTACCAGGACAATGACCCCAAGCACACTGCTCTGAACGTTAGACTCTGGCTGCTATATAACTGTCCTGAAATAATAAAAACACCACCACAATCTCCAGACTTAAATCCCATAGAGAATATTTGGCAAGAATTGGAATCAAGAATTCGCAAACACACCATTTCTTCAAAACAACAACTAAAATCGGTGCTTCAAGAAGAATGGGGTAAAATCACTCCAGAAATCACAAAAAAAATAGTCGAATCCATCCCAAAAAGATTAAATCATGTTTTAAAAGTAAAAGGAAATCCAACAAAATATTAAAACCTTTTAAAAAGTAAAATTTGTGGATAAATATTTGATGGAAAAGTAAGTGTCCCATCACTTATGTGAGCCATTTTTTGCTCCGTTCTGAACAATTGTATTTTTACTAAATTAATATTTTAATATTTTGACAAAATGTATGTTATGTAATAATTGTTACTAACTTTAAATATGAAACACACCCAAAAAATTTTTGCACATGTTTGTTTATTTATTTTATTGCAGTTTCTTTTTATAAAGCACAAGTGTCCCATCACTTTTGTGAGACACTGTATTTCCGAATAAAAATGAATTCAGAAATATGCCAGAAATTAGCTATTTTGTATTTGAGAACAACTTTAAAGAAAATATAAGTACACATTTTCAAATAAGCATTCTGAAAAAATTATATTAGGAATCAATTTAAATAATAGATATACCTATTGTGCGATATTATTAAATAATAAACATTGTATCAAGCAGTAAAACAGTTTTCGTTGTAAATGAAATATAGAACTTAAGATCATAAATGCCAAAAAAAAAGTTATATATTTTTTTTCTTTACAAATTATTTTATTTATAGTTTTTGATAGAATACTAAATGCAGAACTCAAATATAAATTTTTACAGTAAAAACATTCGATAACACAGCTCGAAAAATTACCTTAACTAAACAGTTATTTTATTGTTTCATCAATATTTATTATTTTTGTGCATCTAACATTGACATATCTCGACAAATAAATTATTCAATGCATTAAATTGTCACTTTTTTTTTTCAAATATACCGGAAAATTATTTCTGGAAACCTACACTAGCAACGAAATTATTAAATTGCAAATCAAATATTAATAGTTTTAAAAATTGCAATGTTTTTAATTATAATGAATAACTATGAAAATTGAACTAAGAAACGCAAAATATTAAATAAATTCCTCATTTTATATAACACTTTACATTTAGAATACATATTCTTAGTAAATACAGTTTTTCCAAACAATCTATTTTAAAAAATATAAAACATTAAAGATAAAATTTAATACAAGTGATTTTTTAAAAGAAAATTTAAACATTTTAACTTTTAAATAATGCACTATTAAATGTACTAGTACTAAACATGCACTATTAACAAAACTGCGAAGACATTAAAAGTTACCTGCTGATCTATAGATAAAGGGGTTATGATGGAATGCTCCTTATCTGCTTCCCTTTCATTGAAAAATTAGAATGTAAATCCACTACAATAATTTTCAAATTATTCCAGCAGAAGCGATGTGTTCATAGATCTGAGAAATCAAATATCACCCAGGCCTTATGAACACACCCGGCTAGACACAGTAAGATGTTAAAATGGATGATTTACTTTAAAATGGAGATTGTTCACTTTAAAACGTTAATTTACTTACACAGTATAAATCTACAAACTTCAAAGAACCCAACACACGCTAATCCTAGCTTCGAATGAGAAAAAGTCGTCTGCCTTCAATATGCGCGCGCAGCATTGTTTAAACACAACAAAATAACAGCTAGCAGATGTTTCCAACTTTTACCGCAAATGATATAGGAAGAAAATAATTTAAATAAAGACATTTTAAAACCTTTATAATTTATATGGCTGAAAAATGAACTTCTAATGATGCTATAATATTCTTTTTTTATATGAGAGAGTTTTGTATTCTTAAAAATAAGCTGTGAAAATTTACATTTTTATATATTTTTTAATCCATTGCATTTGCTTTAGTCGTCAAAAGTAAAGATAAATTTTAAATAATAATTGATTTAATAGGCTTTATAAAGTAATTTCGATATAAATTTAAATTGCAATCAAATTTTCTAAGTACAAATTTTTCATTTTTTACACTCTATCGAAAAGAGCAATATATTTAATAGAGGTGACATCTTACTAAGCACTGACCAGTTTTGGATAAATTGCTATAGGAATGACATATACTTTATAACATGTTTTTAATTCATTTTTGCTCGGAAATACACGAAATTGGCTCGTGTTTTGTTCAGAAACTATGTTATTGAAAAACCTTTTCCATTTTTTGTTAAAAGCAGATCTTTCAGAAAAGAATGTCAAAGTCGGCGTTTTGATTTGAATATCCGACGTGACAGTGAAAGACAGGAGAAAAACTGGTCGTCACGTGACACGAATTGCTTATAACTCGATAAATAACTAAATTTCTATTTAAGGATTTTTACCTTTGTATTATATAGTATATTTTGTTAAATTTCATGAAAATGGTAATGAAAATTGTAAAAAATTATCTGCCTCATATATGTAGACAGATATTTATTTATTATTTTATTTTGGAAATACTCAATATATTTAAATAGTGTGTGACAATATTTTTATTAATGATTTAGGTACATGACATAATTCAAATCTATATTTTATGAGTTTTGTTTTTCCAAATTCACTCTCCGATCACACCGTGAAGTCACAGAGTGTTGGCATTTTGGTCATAGATTTTACGTGACTTATGTGACTTGCAGTGACGTCATTGCAACGTCACAAAAATTTTTAAAACTGTCAAAATTAATTTTCTTTATGTTATAAGATGTTCTAAAGTTTATTTTAAGTTTTCTTTAGATCTCCAAGACGTTCACTTTTTGGTCACAGTGTGACGTTACAAAGTGGTGGCATTTTGGTCACAGATGTGACGTGACGTACGTGACTCACATTGACGTCACAATGACGTCACTGTGACTGTGCATGCTATGCACCGGGGTACAATGGACCACCCCCTATTATTCATATTATTTCTTTTTTTTGAATGCTTCATATTTTGGCATATAGATGATAGCACTACAGTGGTGAATCAAAGTGTAAAATTATGTGTCCAACTGACAAATTAACCATTTTATTCTAGAAAGATGGTTTGTGGCAGGTAGAAGTAAATATTTTCAGCGAAACACGTCTTCTTTTCTTCATTAAAGAATTATGATTTGAAAGACATTGCTGAGCACAATTAAAAGCTAAGATAATCTATTCTTATATTAAATGTAGCTAAAATAATTGAATATAAAATTTGTTATTTTTTTTTTACTTTTTTCTGTCAAACTTCCATATGGGGAACAATGGACCACCAAAACTGGGGTACAATGGACCATGGTCCATTGTACCCCAGTTCTGTATCCGGGCATTATATATGAAATTAAGATTAATAAATTGTTTTATTTTTAGTGAGTAATTTAACCATGATTCACGTAGTTTACATTTTTTAAGTATTTTACTTATTCATTTATTTATTTATGGTTTCTTTACTTTTTATAAACATTCAGTTAATTTTAAATTTCTATATTTTTTCAAACCTGCAATTATATTAAACAAGTACATTAAAAAATTAATATACCTATTAGTCTGTATCTATTTATATTAGTGTAGATAAGTTATAGGCGTCAAGTAAAATAAAACAGTGCTTTTTTTTTATTGTTTGGTAACAGGATTATGATTATGTTTTGTCAGATTCATGCAGTGAAAACCTAATCAAAATGTGTTCATTTTACCTGATCTTGTTGATGAATCTCTTGTAAATGTTCAAGATATTGCAATGAGTTTGCCGAACTCTACATATTTACAAGGAAACAGCATACCTTCAGTGACACAAAAATGTTTTAGTATTTGCTAACTTTAATATTTATTAATCTTATATGTTTGAACTGAAGCCACCAATAAACAAGTATAATACATTCTATGTTTGTGTCATTAAAGAATGTACTACATAAATGTTTTTTTTCTTAATTTACTTGTGGTCCATTGAGCCCCATGCTGCGAACCATTGTACCCCGACCTTGGGTGTACAATGGTCCACTTTGTCACTTGCTATTTAAAAAAATATAGTAAATAAAAAAGAAAACTGCCCAGTTAAACTGAGGGCATTGAGCTCACAGGCTATTCACACTAATTGTATATTATACTCTTATTTCAAAGAATTTGAAATATGCCCCTCGAAAAATAAAGAAATCAACAATATATTAAGGGGGGGGGGTCATTCCCCCGTTACCCCCCTCATAGTTAACTAACGAACCCCTTAAACTAATCAGGGAAGTCTCTAATTACAATGAATATATATACAAAATTTGAAGAAAATCAGATAATTCTGCATGAAAAACCCATTTATCTAAATTAAGGGGGGATTAGCCCCCCTTTCCCCCTTTATACTTAACCAATGAACCGCCAAAACTATTCAGAGAAGCGCATTATCACAATGAACCTATATACAAAATTTGAAGAAAATCGGATAATTCTGCATGAAAAACCCATTTATCTAAATTAGGGGGTTATCCCCCCCTTAAGCTCTCAGGCTTTGATAGCCTGTGAGCTAAAAAAGTAAACATAATTATTGATTTTGAGTGAGTGCAACTTAAACCCTAATATATACATAATATGCACACATTTTTTCAAACACATAAACCAGTATTTTGAAAGTAAACAGTCAAAATTTACAAAAGTGGTCCATTGTACCCCGGTCTCCCCTATATAGTAACGACGTATTAAACATTTCAAAATGATTGAGACATAAAACAATTAACAAAATGTATCTGTGATGAAATGTATTTGTGTAGGATTAGGCACGCTTCGGTCGCTGTTTTAGTAAATAAACTCAAGATCTTTAAAACAAAATGGAATGAGAGGAAAAAATCGTTTAATTCGATGTGGGCTGTAAATGGAATTGTCTTTTGCACCAGAATATTTCCTGTCTAAATATATCTCATTTAAAAAATATTCTGTGATGCACTTAATATATGCGTAGATTAGTATTTCTGTGAATCTTTTTACCCTCATTTTATGAAATAATACTTTGAACCAACTTTCAACAAAGGAGATTATGCAATTTGTTTATATATTTATTTATTTTTATGTACACATAACTTTATTTACACATAACTTTTGAAAGAATATTCCAATTTTCATTTTCAATCCTTTTTTTTTATTTTTTTTATTGACAGGACTCCTACTGGTGTCGGCCCCGTTTCAATTTCATTAGGATCTAAAAATGATTTTTGTTTTATTATTTTATCTTTTACTGACTTTATGGGGTCTAACTTCATAAAAATTTATCAATTGTCACGAAATTTGAATATGGTATTAAGGTATACAGTGGTACTTTTCGTTTTAAAAATACTTGGGTACTTCTCTATTATCCCGTCGACCACTTTTCATAACAAAAAAACTATCGCCAAATTGTAAGATTAAACGCCAGAAATGCAGTCCCATTTACTTGATGTCAGAAGCCATTTACTTGATGTCAGATACGTGTTTGTTATGTCATCAAATGGTTTTTAATTCTACATTTGCGTGTATTTTTCATTATGTTTTACTGATTTATTAGTTATTTCATTAATTAAAATAACAATTGTGTCCTTAAATTCTTACATTTTATTTATTTATTTATTTTGATATTTCAATGGCAACGTTCTTCCGTTTATTTGGCGTTACAGTTTGGCGATAGTTTTTTGTTATGAAAAGTGGTCGACGGGATAATAGAGAAGTACCAATATTTCTCATATAAAGTATAGTTTTTTTTGTTTTTTTTTTCAAAAATTTTAATATATAATCTTCTGCTTACGTGTCAAAATGTATGTGTAAACAATGGTGTTTAAAGATGTGGCTGTTTAAAGATATGGCCCAAGTTGTGGCCTTAGTTGTGGCTGTTTAAAGTTGTGGGTGTCTAGTTGTGGGCCTTTCGGATAGAAAAAAAGCCATGACAAGATTAACAATAAAAACAGATTATTCAAAGCAACAATAAAGGTGGATGGCAGTGGAACAGAGCAGTTTTAACTATCAATGATCAAAATTATAAACTCTAACAATAAAATAATAAGAGGGAGAATACTATCCCCAAGATATTTTCTAAATTCTAACACTAGCTCCAAAACAAAATGGCCACGTTGATATTTTGACCGATTCTAAGAAAAGTTCACACCTAAAACTGTCAATAGAGACTTTGCAAATTGCACTATAAAAGTCACTTAAAATTCAGAAATGATACTTAACAAGGGAAACCCGTAGATTCCAATAGTTTTTATTTGAAATGCCAAGTTTTAAGGCCTTACCACGCAGGTGAACTCTCGGCTGTAGAATGTACTCCAAACACAGTTAAAATGGAACGTCACTGGCTATCAGCACATGGACGGCCTGATGATGCTCAAATCTGGTCTTTATTTCCATTCAGTGTGAGATGTGACAAAATCCACTGAGTCTAACTCTTACCGCCATATTTATACCAGACAGTTGACCACAAATACCTAATTGTCATATCATTTCACAAAATAATCGTAAAAATCTGATTCCCAGCGATTCAGACACACTTTCGAGAGTGAAAGAAAGGGCAGAATAAGTAGCCCAAATGTTAAAATTCAGGTTAGCACGCTCGCACGCAAAACTTAAAATCCAATAGACTATATATTACCTTCAACTTGATTTAACGAATCATTAATCGTATAATCGTCCATGAATCTCATTCCGTTGTGGCAGAATAATAGGTTCGTTCCTATGATATCTAATTTATCACTATCTTTCCGATTCTGTTTAAACACGTTTTCTTTAAAGATTAACTCACAACCAGCCATATTTATACCTAATCATAATAAATGCATAAAAATAATTCCACAGGGATACATGAAAAAATATGAAAACCCCAACAATCCCTTATTAAAGATTATTACTTGCGTTTTCTTTTTGTAAAAGACATCTAATAAAAGCAGCATTTATTTAAAACAAATATTTAAAAAGAAACTAGTTTATAACAAACTTGATGGATATTTAAACTGCTTAAAAACATCATAATCGCTAAGAAAAGCCACGTCTTTTAAAGGAATGCGTGCTTCTGATTCATGCTAATTAAAATGCCAAGCAACCAGTACGAGAATATAAGCATGACTAGAATAGACTAGAGTAGAAGAGAACCGTTCTGTGAATAAAAAAGAACAACTGGTACAATTATAGAACCAATGTCAATGACCAAACAGGAAAGATAAAAGATACATTATTAATCATATCTTTAAAAAGTAAAAATGTGAGATGAAACAATAAAATATAAAAGGGAATCATAAGTAAATAAAGAAAACTGCCCAGTTAAACTGAGAACATTGAGCTCACAGGCTATTCACACTAATTGTATATTATGCTATTTTTTCAAAGAATAATGCCACTCGAAAAATAAAGAAATCGACAATATATTAAGGGGGGGGGGATAAGCACCCGTTTCCACCCTTTATACTTAACCAATAAACCACCAAAATCTAATCAGGCAAGCACCTTACAACAATGAATTTATACACAAAATTTGAAAAAAATCGGATAATTTTGCTTGAAAAACCCATTTATCTAAATTAAGGGAGGTGAGCCTCACCCCCGTTCCCCCCTTTATACTTAACAAATGAAAACCCAAAACTAATCACGCAAGCGCCTTACCACAATGAATCTATATACAAAATTTGAAGAAAATCGGATAATTCTGCATGAAAAACCCATTTATCTAAATTAAGGGGGATTAGCCCCCCGTTTACCCCCCTTTATACTTATCCAATGAACACCCAAAACTAATTAGGGAAGTGCCTTATCACAATGAACCTATATACGAAATTTGAAGAAAATCGGATAATTCTGCATGAAAAACCCATTTATCTAAATTAAGGGGGATTAGCCCCCCGTTTACCCCCATTTATACTTATCCAATGAACACCCAAAACTAATTAGGGACGTGCCTTATCACAATGAACCTATATACGAAATTTGAAGAAAATCAGATAATTCTGCATGAAAAACCCGTTTATCTAAATTAAGGGGGGGGTAGCCCCCCGTTTCCCCCTTTATACTTATCCAATGAACCCCCAAAACTAATCAGGGAAGTGCCTTATCACAATTAGCCTATATACAAAATTTGAAGAAAATCGGATAATTCTGCTTGAAAAACCCATTTATCTAAATTAAGGGGGTTAGCCCCCCGTTTTCCCCCTTTATACTTAACTAATGAACTCCCAAAAATAATAAGGGAAGCACCTTATCACAATTAACCTATATACGAAATTTGAAGAAAAACGGATACTTCTGCATGAAAAACCTATTTATCTAAATTAAGGGGGAGTTAGCCCCCCCTTTCCCCTCTTTATACTTAACCAATGAACTCCCAAAACTAATCAGGGAAGCGCATCATTAGAATGAACCTGTAAACAAAATTTGAAGCAAAACGGATAATTCTATCGCGAGTTATCGCGTTACGTACTTACATACATACATACATACATACGTACATACATACATACAGAACGGGCGGGCACATTAGCTCTCAGGCTTTGATAGCCTGTGAGATAAAAAATGAAAAGCAGTAGAAAAAATAAACAACAGAAAAAAAATAGATAACGAATAAAATTACCAGTTGAAAAAAAAAATAGAAAAATCAAATATATTTGTAAAAATGAAAAACCGAGCTGTGAATAAAAAAGAACAGCTGGTACAAATGCAGGTGGAAGTGACCGAACAGAAAAGAAAAAAAAAAAATGCAATATTAACCATATGTAAAAAGCGAAAAAATGAGAGATGAACCAACAAATCATAAATGGAAATCATAAGTAAACAAGCACGAAAATGTATGCGTTAAGCATAGATTATGAAACACTTTCCAACACGTCCAGAATACTTTACAGATAATACTTTACCGGTTAACGCTGATGTCTAAGTAAAAAATTTAGGAAACACATAAAAAAAATTCAAAATCCAATTTCAGCAGTTACCATCAAAAGTCGGAAAAATGTCCGAATTTTTTTGTGCACCCCTGTATACGATCTACAGATTTGTATATATACTGCATAGAATCCTAAAATTTAGTTCAGTTAGGAAACGCATAGCACAGTTAAAAATTCCTATTCAGCAATTTCAGTCAATAAACCGAAATGTATCCGATATCTTTTGATCTGCCCTGTATATAATCTATAGCATTTATACACACCAATAAATATGTAAAAAATTAATTAAATTTAAAAACGCGTTCCATAACTGAAAACGAACTGACAGTAATTATTGTTCATATGCAGTATATCAGTACAACATATATCAGTTTCACGGCAATCTGAGTATATTTATGCGAGTTAGAGTAGAGAGAGATGGACAGACAAATCGAATTCATAAACACTTTTCAACTATTTTGGAAAGTGTTAAAAATGAAAAACAGTAAAAAAAATATTAGCAACAAAAAAATAGAAAAAAAAAAGTATATTATACTATTTTAATTAATAAGTTTAACTAAACTAAGATAAGTAAGTAAGTTTTAAAGTAATTAAATTAAGTTTTTTTTCTTTTAATAGTATTTTATTATAAAAAAATAGATAACGAATAAAATTATCAAATGAAAAATTTTAGAACAATCGCATGTATTTGTAAAAAGGAAAAGAATGGAATGTAACAAAAAGAATAACAGAAAGAAGCAGTTAAATGCCTATATAACAAAATAAAAATAAATGTTATAATTAAGAGAGGAAGAATGAACTAATTTAATAAATTAAATCAAATATTTTTCTCTAAATAACCAAGAGCATCATGAAATCCGACATCTCATACACAATAATATCATGATAAAAGAAGTAGGTAAATATTCAAGAAAATTTAATTCAGAGACAAAATACTGCTTTACAGATCACATTTTAATACTTTGAAAATTAAAATCGTCATCAAAATCAAAATTCTGTTCACAACTCCATTGACAGACCTACTAACTAAAGTAATTCAGATCCTGTATGGAACTGATTGAAATAAGTTGATATTTTTTGTTTTTAATGCATTCAAAAATATTTGAATTAAAGAGCTTACATAAGAACATAAAAAGTGTTGTCATCGTTTGAAGAATAAAATTATCCTTAATTTCCTTTTCTAAAATATTCCGCATTAATAAACAAGTGGGTAAGTGTGATCGAAGATCGCTCAAAGGGTTTCGTTTAATATTCCTTTCAAAACACTTTATCCTTTCTTTAATAAATCCAAATAAATTTCATTTAGCAACAAAAAAGAAAAAGTCAGGTTTTTTCTAATGTAAAAATTTACCGGTCTATTTTTTCGTTTTTTCGAATATCTAAACCAGCCCAAAAACGGTTCTGTCATAATGATATCTGTCATGCGGACTAAATGCGATATTTTAAAAAAATAATTTCAAAATTAAACATGTTGTACACCTTCAAAATTTGAAAATATGCGAATATTTCCATAATGGGATTTTTATCATGATTCTATGTTTCTCAAACTCATATATTTACTATTTTCTATTACTAATTTTGATACTCGCTTTATATTATTCTCAAATATTTGAAAAATTCGTTAAACTTCCAATAGGACGTCAGATTTTTTTTTTAATTCTCTAATGACGTGATATTAATCTGCTTTGTGTACATACACATACTCATACTCCTTGTATTATTGAGAAATCTTTGAAAATTTCCGTTTTATTACCACTATGACGTCAATCATTTTTATTTCATATTAATATTTTTTTCAATTGGTGAAACTTTTTATTTCATTTTCATTTTTCACGTGGAAATCGTTCAATAGAAAATTAATTATTGTAGAAAGAATTTCATTTTGGATTTTAAATCTTTGGCTACTGCTATAACGAAAAATGTTTAAATTTAATAGGAAAAGGCTGTTAGAATTTTGGTTTTTTATCTCTATTTATTAAAATAATACGATTTTTTCAAATTTTAATATTTTCAGCTTCATAGCTGGTATTCAGCTATATAATCACAAAGTTTCAACTCTGTAAGTTATATAGTTTCTGAGAATGGCTCTGTGACGCACAGACAACGGAGCAGGCGTAATAGGGTTTCGTGAGATGAACGAAACCCTAAAAATTAACAAATTAAATAAAAGAAAATGGTATTATGTGCAACAATTACAGCTACTAAACTATTCATATTTTTCTAAAAAAAAATTGTGAAACCACAATCTCTATAATGTTTGTGCAAACAAATAACAAACATTTTTTCACAAACTTAAATCCATTTAGCGATACTAAAGAAATTGAAGTGGGCACAGTCAGTTATTTGAACGATAGCAATCTGGTATAAAAATCGTAATTAAAATCTCGTTTCTCTTTGTAGAACTAAAAAATTTAAAACTAAAATCGAAAACGAACTCGCAAATCTGGTTAAAATAGCTGTGTCGGAGGTTTACTGGACAAGAGATGCCGAAGTGAGATATGATACATCTCTCTGTATATACGTTTCACATCAAATAACTGATGAACAGAGAGCAGCAGTATCTCACAAACTATAAGAGGTACAACTAAAAGTTCACGGAAAAAGTTGTAAATCATCATTTGGTAAGAAAGAATCTGATGTTTTATGGTGTCTCATGTGAAACGTATTTGGCCGATTCGGCATGGAACACCTTGAATACATTTTAAATATCCGCAGAGCCAGAAATCTTTTGGAATGATGTTGGGTGACCATTACGGCCAAGGGAAATACGAAGTTGCAGTAGATAACACTATTACAAAAATGATGCAGCACATATCGAGCATTGACCAATCTCTTTTTGCGTGTGGCATATGTCTCCGTTTTTGGTGCTAGAACTACTGTTCCAACGCAATTTATATTTTCTCACTCAAACGATCATTTCGCAATGTCAAAAAGTTGGTCTTACCATGTAATTTTTTTTTTTTTATCATTGTAACCGAAAACGTGAGAGCTTGATTTTCATTCTTCACCACATTTGCGATCGCATACCTTAAAATACTGGCTTGTCAAATTTCATTCCGTTTCCTCGAACAATACAGTCACTATTGCCCCATATACCGTCAGTTTTTTTATGACCACCGTATACATATGATATGTATGTATGTCATTTTGTATTTATTCTTTATCATTCACTTTCTAGTGTGAATGACTAAAAAGTTATGTATATATTCTTGATTTTTTCTATTTTGAAATTAATATTATGTTATATTTGATAGAAAGTTAAATAAATCTCGTTCTGCTAACTAAAATACTTCTTTTTTCTCTCTTTCAGGCTATGGCCATTTATCACCGTCCACAACTCCCGGCCGGTTATTCTGTATATTATACGCAATAATTGGAATCCCTTTGACGGGAATCTTATTAGCTGCTATTGGAGGCCACTACAGTCGGCGCTTAGTGCGAGGTCTACAAAGGGCGCGCAAAGGCAAAAATTCACGAATTGCCTTAGTTCTGTCAGCACTCAAATGTTTATTGCCTTGGCTTTTGGTCTTCCTTGTAATTCCTGCAGGATTTTTTATGTGGCTTGAACAGTGGTCTTTTGTTGAAAGCTTTTATTACTGCTTCATCACGCTATCTACAATTGGCTTTGGTGATTATGTGGCAAGTAAGATTTGAACAATTTATCATCTAGAAATTATTTCTCTTTAATGATAACCATTGTTTCATGTACTGCATGAATTATTCCATATCACTTTTCCTATTTATTTATAAGCTTATATATCTTATTTACAAGCTTTTATATCTTTCTATTAATCAGAGGAGAATTTTGTACAGGATACCACACTGAGAAAAATGACACTTTCAAATCTGAGTAAATCGATGTTTTCATTTTGTTATGAATTTTTCTTTCAAATATGACGACCCAATGCTTTCAATTCTAAAATACCAGAAATACTCAGAATATTGAAACATGGACATACTCAAACTGAGCAGATAGAGGTCAGTTCATACTCATTTTTGAAACATGGACACTCTAAAATGATTAGAATCAGTTCAAACTCATTTTTGAAACATGGAAATACTCAAAAACGAGAAAATAGAAGTCAGTTCATTCTCATTTTTGAAACATGGCCATACTCAAATATGAGCACATGATGTTTTACTCTTGAGTGTGTGCATGTTTTCAGAAATGAGTATATACATGTTTCAAACTTGAGTAATTTTGATTCGAAGCCATTTTGACTATGCGACATACTCAGATTTGAGTAAGTTTTGAAAATGTCGTTTTTAGAGTACAATTGTTTTTAATTCAGTAAAACGATTGAATTGCTTTGTAATAAAATTGACGTGGAATTTACAATCTGTTGTTGTAATACTTTTAGAGCGTTTACTAACAAAGTGTTTTTACTTCTAATATCTGACGACAGTTTCTTGCTGCTTGTTTAATTCACTAGCACCCACTGTTAGACAAACTGCATATTTTTCAGTTAATTCAATTATAATTAACGATAAAGCTAATATACGATATGTATTATGGAATTCTTATATAAACTAACATTTCTAATGTCTAAAAGTAATAAACAACAGTTTTGTTCGCTTTTCAACAGTGAAGTTTGACATCTAGCATTTAATCTGTGAATATTGCCACAGTGAATATACCTCTCACTCACACACCTATTAGATTAACGCGTTTCAAAGTTATAAGTGTATTTTTATCTGTTTTATAATAAATACACTCTGAAAAAACCTGTAGATTTAACGGAAAAAATCTGTCAGCTATTCCACCAGATTACCCCTGTGGTTTGTACAGAGAAAATCTGTTAACGTCTAGTCTAGAGTAGAGATCCGAAGATCGCAGACGAATAACTTTACCGGCAATACACGTTAAAAACGAAGAATCGTATGACTATAAAACTTTCCACCAGAGGGCGAAAACGATATCTGCGCTGGATAACAGAAAAAATCTGTACTTTATATAAAATGGAGATATTCTGTTAAAAGTACTGTTGAATATCTGTTAAAACAACAGGTTTTTTTAAGAGTGTAATGCGGGAAATTTAGATCTCTATCTTATAAGTGCTACTTTGAATAATCTACCTCAGTTTTGCGTGATAAAAACTAGTTATTTATAAATTTAAATGAATTTATTCTTTTATACACAATATGTTTAAATATGGTTCATGTTTAACGGTTCATGCACAAAAATACGGTTCATGCACAATATGGTTCATGTTTAAAAAACATTCTTTAAAAAAATCACACTTCACAAATACCGAGATAATTGTAACATACTTTCTGTCTGCTTCCTTCAGATCAAAAATTCATTTTTCTGTTCTCAACAACCCATATTCACTGGCAAACTTAGCATTTAATTAAATTTGCAAGCAGACAAGTTGCAAAAGTAATTTTCTCGTTGTAAAAGTTCTTTTTTATATTTTTAATGCATTTTAAATATTTAAAGCGTTAAATTTTATATTTTGGAATCAATAATAATATTATAACATAACTGGGAAGGTAATCATGCACACGGTTCGCATGGTTTCAACATTTTAATATCAGCATTTTCGTATTATTATGTTCACTTTATTTAATTGCAGAATATCGGCGATTAAATACAGCAAAGATTACTATATTGAAATACTGGCATTAAAACATAAAAAGCGTGCGAGCCTAGTGCATAATTCCGATTCCTTCAACTTAGATAAATGTGGCCTTTTACTCTATGCATTAGATACGAATTTGATTTTTCGTAGAACAAAGATTGAACTTTAAAAATTTTCAATTTTCGATTATAATGTTGATATGCGTAAATATATATGAAAAAAAAAATCTTACTTATGAGGCAATCTCATTTATGTTCAGTTTTAAATTGGTGTTTACAATCTTCTGCAAATGAAGGATCGCTGTATTTGTAAATTTAATTTGTTTGGTTATTTACATGTCTTTCTGGATATGTTTTATTTTAAGAACCTGCTTCATTTTTTCATATTTTAACAAGCCAGGCAGTTCTAAATACTGACTTAAAGAATAAGAGCTTAAACAAATAATTTTTTAGCTATTCTTGTCGCATTTTAACAAAGAAGAACGTCTGAAAATAACATTCCCAAACCGAAAATAACCGAAATTCACAACAGCTCTTTACTACAACCATTTTATGAGATTTTCAACAGAAGACTGTCATGCGAACAGCAAATGTGACAAACCTGGCTTAAAGCCAGAAGGCTCAACTGATTCACAAAAGGCGGGCATTTTTCGGCAGTGACTTTTCCTAATTATATAGTCTTTTGAAAGTCATAAATATTGATTTAATTGGTGCAGTAATGTTTGGAATTTTTCTTAAAAGGGTCTAAATACTTTTACGTAGGTCGCAGGGTAAGATGAAAATGTAACAAATTTAAAAACAATTTTTTTTTTTTTTTGCATCATTGGAATATATATATATATATATATATATATATATATATACTTGCATTTTTGCATTTTTGAAGTTTTTGTTGATGTTTTGGAAAGTATTTCTGTAACTTCTGTAAAACTAACAAGTTGGAAATTGTACTTCAAACGTTACAAACGAGGTGCGTTCGTACGCACGTTTTAGAATTAAATTCATGATATCCCGTGCATAGAACGGGTTAAACAGCTAGTTAAGTATATATTTTATGACACTGTTCATACAAATATCTTAACTAGTTATATAAATATTCAGATATATATGTATCAGCTAGTTATATAAATATTCAGATCTTGATGATTTTTAATTCTGTGAAATGAATTATATCGTCTGCAGATTAATTTCTGTAATAAAATAAGCATCTCGGTCGCTTGACGATTTAACATCCATCGGAAGCTCCTATAACAAAAAAGCACCGATTTAAAAAAAAAATCAAATTTCTTAATAAATATTTTTATTAATATCTCCTAAAGTTTTGATTCGATTTTAATAAAATTTGAAATGTCTCGACAAAATTCTGCAAAGATAATATATTTTAAATTGCAAACCATTTGGTTGGGTAGTTTTTGCGTTGTTATATGCGGACAGACAGACAGACGGACGGACAGACAGACAGACAGACGGACGGACAGACGGACGGACCAAGCGACGACTATAGGTGCTACGTATTTATATAATTACGAACGCACCTAAAAAGATTCTTTTCATTTGAGGAACATGAAAATGCACTTTTGTTTAAAAATAGTTATTAGGTTTATGATTATATTATATATGTTATTAGGTTTCCATGATAAAACTTTTGTTAATAATAACCATCAAATCATATAAATTATCGACGATATATGAACCGACAATTATAATACAATGCGAAGACATGTATCCAAAAATGTGAGATTCTCGAAATAAAATAAATAGAAAAAATAAATAAAGCTATGTGGAGAAAAAAATCCAATATGCAGAAAGGAAAAATGTGATATATATATATATATTAATATGTCGAATATATATATATATATATATATATATATATATATATATTATTTTATTTTATTTCCGTAGACTTTAGAATTGTATTTACTCATTTTTAATGGCATGTTTCAACTAAGAACGCACACAAACATACCAGGTGTCCCAAAAATGACTGATGGATTTTAAAATTCAATAACTTGCAAACGGTGACAGATATTAAAAAAATTCTTGCAGGAGTGTTATGTATAATGTCAGGAGTTTTTTTACTGTGATTCTTGATTTTAGTTCGAATTTCAAACAATAGATGGCGCTGGCAGCGATTGACGCTCAATCAAGACCGAAACTGAAGCCACACAGCATTCATGCGAAGGAAGGAGGTTAAGACTATGGAGTGGGTCTCCTTCGCTAGCATAATCTTGCTCTTAGGCTCCAATTCTGAACTCATTCGATATGATTTTAAAATACAATGCATAGAATACAATGCCTAGTTTTAAAATACAATGCATAAAATATTCTTTAAATCAGACCATAAAAATTAATTTAATCCGGGAAAATAAAACTTCATAAATGTAACATCGCCTGCAAACTCGAATACTGCTTGTTAAATTTATGGCCAGTTCTGAACGCTTTATTCCACTATAGAAAAATTTGTTGCTTCCATGGCAACAACGCATTCCATTGAAATAATATCGAATGCTTTCACAATCGGGGCCTAAGAACAAGATTGTACTGGCGAATGAGATCCACTCCATAGCCTTAATCTCCTATCTTCGCATCGATACTGACTGGCGTCAGTTTCGGCCTCGAATGAGCGCCCATCGCTGTCAGCGCCATCTATTGTTTGAAATTCGAACTAAAATCAAGAACCACAGTAAAAAAACTCCTTACCTCATACATAGCCAGGGCCGGCCCAACGGTATTTTGGCGCCCGTGCGAGTATCCGTCGGGCGCCCCCCCCCCCCCCCCCAAGCCCGAAAAAAAGGAAATACTCTTGGATCATTCTTAACTTTTTATATATTCGTTACTTTTAAACATACTATTACTAATTATGTAATGTGGTTAGCTGATCAGATCATAGATTGTAGTTGTTGTTCGTGATCGAATAAATCCAAGGGAGTCAGGTTCGTGGTATAATAAAAAAACTCCAGAATAGATGTCAAGTCATTTTATTGTAAGATCACCATGAGGATGTCAAGATGGTCGCGGACAGAAGAGGGGGAAACAAGAAAGGCCGCTCTTAAGCAGTCATTATTATTCGGAGACAGAAGACGAAGTGAAGTGTTTCCACAACACAAGTTGGAATTGCACTGACAAGAATCTCGCCAAAATAGGGTTGCAACAGAATGTCTAGGCGTAAATACTTTCAGACAGAGATAGGCATAACCAATGGTATTTACCCAGCAGGGTCACCAGATTTTGGCGACAGGATGAATTTTGATTCAAAAATTAATATCACCACGGCAACACTAACCGACAAATACCTTTCTCATGAGAACGGATTTTCGACAGACAAAATAGTATATGCTTTTAACAATGAGAATATATTTTTAGACCTGGGTGTGAGTGATTGAGTTATTACCACTACCATATAAGGGCATGCATTTTGGCCAAATGGAAGATTCGCATAACTTTTGTGGCCACAAAAATGTGCAATGCACATATTGTGTTATAAGCTTGGTTACGGAAAGTAAAATTACGAAAAGGCATCTGTGCTGATTTAATTCTTTTCTTTTTTTTTTTTTTTTTTTTAATCGAAAAGCCGTGAGATATTAGTGATCGAGCATAAGTGAAAATGAAAAAGGGAAAGGGGTATAAATTACAGCGGGCTTATTGTTTGAAGTTAAAGATAACACGATTAAATTTTGACAAAGGAAGGGGGAAAATATAAATTAAATAAAGGATAGGGTTTGTTAAAACTTAATATATGATTCTCATATCATATATTTCCCCCGTTTGCTCAGATAAAAGAATAATTTGTTAGGGTTTAAATTTCAGGCACGCTCCGTCTGAAAGTTTACATATAATCAATGCACAAAATAAGATAAAAAAATATGTATAAACACATATAAATATCAAAAAATGAGAATGAAAATAGAAATGGTATACCAAAATTTTGCTACTGGTCATCATAGTGTACACTATTTTATTCCTTGAGTCCATGGTTTCTTAACAGTTTATTTTTGTAGATGTAGAAATTATTGTTGTTGTTTTTGCTGTTCCGGAACATGTGGTAGTATAACTACACTACATATACATTGATGACCAAATTATGACCAGAAAAGTTGCATTATCATCAACTAATATTTTTTTTACTGATAACTGGTCGTAAGCATGCTAAATGAATTTAAAATGTTCATAACTCTGAACATATAAGCTTATGTTAAGTTGCAACTACAATATAATAAAATTCTCTTTGTTCGAACAGAATATAAGATACTAATATATATAATATTATATAAAATAAACATCAAGTATATAAATGCAAATACAAAATATAAAAATAAGATACAGTTACAATTACAGTTACATTTACTGTTACACATGTGTAAAAATGAAATACAAAAAATGATGAAGATAAAAAATGAATAAAATTTGGGTTTAAAAAGTAAAAATTTGTGCATTCGCACAGGACAGGATAGGGAAAGTGACACACGATCCAAAAAAAAATTCCTGCCCTAAATCTTGTCTAAGGACAAGTGTGATTGCGCAAGTTTAGGACTATTGCCTTATTTGTGGAGGGAATATTTAGGGCGAGGTCCACATTGTTGTCACAACATAGACCCCGTTGCTCCCGCAGCAGTAATGCAACAAACTGAGGAGCAGTCTCGTATATTCATTTTGACAGGGGATTTAAGGTGAATTGGAATATCAATTCGAATGTGTCTCTCATTACAATGGGGTGGAAGATCCTAAGGGCAATAATTTTGAACAGATCACCACTCCGAAAGGGAATAATTAGAAAAATAAAAAATATATATATACACCTAGTGTATGTCGAATAAAAGTCAATCCTAGAGTAATGAGAGAGAGTTTTGTCAAGTTCGGTAAAAATGTTAAGTCATGAGGTACATATTTACTTAATTAGCATTATTAAAATTTTAAAAAAAACTGACCTTAAGAGAATTTTTTTTTTTTTTTTTTTTTTTTTTTTTTTTTTTTTTAGTGCAATTAGTGTTACTACAATTATGTTTATAACTATTTATGAGATTTAAAAAAAATATGACGACAAAAGTTAAGATTTTTTTTTTTTTTTTTTTTATAAAGTGTATATGCGCAAACACCCCATAAACATAAAAGATAATGTTCACAACAAGATTGCCATATCTGCCATTCCCTTGATGAAACAAACTTGGACCAGCCGAGAACTTTCACAAGGAAACATCAAATATAACATCAGTATATTGTGTACATCAATATACACAAGTGTGAACAAAACCAAAAATTCGCACAAAATACAACAATTATAAAAATTATACGCTATTTTCTAGGTCTTAAATTATAACGTGTTGAATAAGTTGAAGAGTTAATATTATTGTAACCATCATGACTTGTAAGTAAGTGATCGCTTCTTGGTGGAGCGATGATTAACCTATCAATGTGTACTCTAAAAGCAGAGTCATCAGGTGCATGTAAGCGTTTGATTGAAACAGAGACAGGTGAATATTTGTGTATAACAATGTAAGGTCCAGAATATTTTGGTTTGAACTTATCTACTGATTTTAAATACACAATATCTTTATTCATAATTTTTCTTAGTTTAGCACGTTTTTGAAAATGATCATTTCTTTTGTTTTGAGAGTCTTTGATGTTATTATATGCTTTCCTGTAAATAGAATTTAAATCTTGTAACAATTTGTAAGCTTCAAAATCTTTATCTAGAACTTGATTGACATTATGGTCATAAGTATCAAATATTAAGGATAGTTCTCTTCCAAAGTGAAGCAAGTTGGGAGAATATTTTGTGGAGGAATGTAGAGATCCATTATAAAGAGATTTATGAATTGATAAAGCATTTTCAAAAGTGTGACCTTCTTGAAGTAAAGTAGAAACAGAGTATTTAATTGATTTATTGACTCGCTCTGACACGGCATTGCTTTGTGGCCTCGCTACACTGGAATGACGTACCTTTATGCCTAATGTGTCGTTAAATTTGTCGTATATGTGTGAAGTGAATTGTTTTCCCAAATCTGACAAAATTACGGAAGGTCTTCCAAAGATAGTTATGTAACTGAATAAACACTTAATTATCTTGTCAGAAGTGATGGTACGCAAAGGGAAGAGTTCTAGGTGTCGAGAAAAATGGTCAATTACTGTCAATACCGACTGTCCATTAGTAAAGGGACCGACCAAATCAACACTGACTGTATCTCCTGGATGCGTAGGTGTGTATGTAGGTTGTAGTGGAGCAAGTGGAGTTTTGTGATGTTTTGCCTGTAAACATTTTGTGCAAGACGCTACAAAATTTAAAGTGTCTGCATACATTCCTTTCCAAAAATATTTTTTTGTGACAAATGCATAAGTTTTTGTTAATCCAAAATGCGAAAAATGACATATTGTTAGAACTTTGGCTTTTAATGAATTTGGGACAATAATGTGGTAAGAAAAGGTGTCATTAGAAATATTTTCTTTTTTTAACATTAAAACCTTTGAATCGGGATGAATGAAGTACATAGGGAATTGTTTCGATGAGCCATTTTGCATAATTTCGTTGTAAATTTCGGATAATTTTGTGTCTTTCTTTTGTTCGTTTACAAATGTTTCATTTGAAATTTCCAATAAAGGGTCTTTTTGATCCTTGTTACCAATAACTAAGTAATTTAGAGAATGTGTACTGTATGATAAATGATCATTATTAGTGTCTGGAAGATCATTATCTACAATTGGCAATGCATATGGTTCGTTGATAAGCTCAGGGTTGGAATTTAAATCAACTGTGTTTTTCTCGAAAGAACATCTGGACAAATAATCTGCAAGTACATTTGAAGAACCGGGAATGTGATCAAAAGTGTATGTATATTCTGATAATTCTGTTAACCATCTAGTTGTTATATCAGCGGGATTAGTTGTTTTCTTGTATTTTTTTAAAGGAGCACTATCGGATAAAATTACAAACTTTCGGTTATATAGATAGTATTTAAAAGCGATTACGGATTTGTAAATGGCCATTAATTCAAGTTTTAGTGCTGGATAACGTTTTTCAGACTGTTTAAGAGATTTTGAAAAAAATGCAATGGGAAGTAATTGTCCTTCATGTTCCTGTAACAGAGCACCTCCTATGGCTATAATTGACGCATCCGTGTTTACATAAAAAGTTTTAGACCAATCGGGTAAACGAACCATGGGAGACTTAAAGAACACCTGTTGCATTTGATCAAATAATTTTTGATGTTTTTGAGTCCATTTAAATGTTGTTTTTGGTGTAGTGAGATCGATAAGTGGTTGGATAATTTTTGAAAAAGAAGGCACTAGAGATTTGTAAAATGTGACCAGACCAATAAACCTTTTTAATTGTCTTTTTGTTGTCGGGGTAGGAAAAGAATTTATTTTGACAATATTTGATTGAACTGGAGAAATGGAATGATTTTCAATGTGAAAACCTAAGTAGTCAACAGCGGTTTTGTGAAATGAACATTTATTGGGTGAGAGCGTTAAATTATATTTCGATAAAATTTCAAGTACTTTCTGTAATTTTGTACATGTTTCCTCAAAAGAATTAGAACCAAAGATCAAATCGTCTTGATATGCAAAAATACCTTCTATTTCTAATTCATCAATAATAGTGTCCATTAAATTTTGAAAGAAACTACTACTATTCTTTAATCCAAATACCAATCTTTTGAAACGAAAAGTACCATAAATGCATGTGAATGTAAGTGGATCTTGATATTTTTCAGGTAAATGTATCTGATGATAGGCTTGTTGAAAATCTAATGAAGTGAAATATTTATATGCTGATAAATTTGAAATAATGGTCTGTATTTTGGGAAGTGGATATGAAGATCCTTGTAAGACGGAATTTAGCATTCTTAAATCAAGAGCTAGTCTGTATTTTTGTTTTGCAGACCCATCAGACTTCTTTCTAACCAGCAAAATAGGACATGCCCATTCTGAACAGTTACGTTCAATAATATTTGCTTCAAGAAGTTGATTTATTTGCTCTTTCATTTCTTGGTGTAACGATTGTGGTACCGGAAAAGGTAATGTTTTGATTGGGTAGTCATTAATGAATTTGAGATTTGGAATAACCTTGTCTGTGTGACCTAATGTTTTCATTGATTTAGAAAAAGAACTGTAGTATTTTAGCAATAATGAGCCTAAGGTTTTTGCTTGTTGAGTGTCTAGATGTTCCAATTTGAAGTCTTGTATTGTTAAATCTTCCTTTCTTTTTTTTAAGACCTCATCTGAAGCTTGAATATAATTGCAAATAAACTGTTGTAAATTATCATGAGGTTGAATATTGAAGCTGTTGATGTTGTCGCATGACTTCATGGTCTGTGAAAAATTGTCACTTTTAGATGGTTCCATAATTTCTGAAACTTCATATAAAATTCCTATTCGTGCATTTTTGTTTATGTGTACGGGTTTGTTAGAAGAATTTTGTAAAAATATGTATACATGTGATTTTTGTAGGTGTTTGTTATGATTTTCCTGATCGACCGATTCAACATCATTATTGTTACCTAGCAGACTGTCATAACAAATAATTTGTTTATTAGAAATAGTGCTTTCAAAACAGTACTGCATTGAAGGGTTTAAAGAATCAGTGTCGATGGAAATCCATGTTTTCTCATGTGGTTCAAGTTTTAATTTATGTGCAAGGCGAATCGTTTTGACTGAATTCGACGGAGAGTTTACATGTTCACTTAGACGATTTAAGTCTTTGCCATCAGCTGACGCGCTAAGTAATGGCACATGAAATTCATTTGTTGACATTCTATTTTTGTGAACATCAATTATGATCCTGTGTTTATGAATAAAATCAAATCCTAATATTCCTTGAAAACTAGAGGTATCGGGAATGTCAACAA
This sequence comes from Maratus michaelseni, assembly GCA_963931845.1. Lineage (NCBI taxonomy): Eukaryota > Metazoa > Arthropoda > Arachnida > Araneae > Salticidae > Maratus > Maratus michaelseni. The sequence goes on from OZ007587.1 coordinate 13,623,517, forward strand.
TATAAAAGTTGTGGCTAAAAGATTTGTGATGAATTCTGATTGATGCTTTTATACATGCGGTGAAGTCAACATCGGAATTTACTGTTTTAAGAGTAACTGTTGTGCCTAACCTTTTATATTTAAGATTGTCCTTAATAGAATCGAAAAGGGACTGTGATAAAAGAGAAATTGTCGACCCTGTGTCTAAAAGTAAAATTGTGTCTGTTCTTGCTATAGAGGCCTTTATAAGGGGGAGTGTTGGGGAATTATTATTCACATTTGAAATAACCTCAACTTTCTTTTCGTCACTTGATGATGCAGTTTGCGATGAACTTTCAGTTGATCTGTGCACTGTTTGTGACGACCCATTCCTGGTCATTTTTATGTTTGTTGTGGTCTGTGAAGCGACCGAATTGACTAGCCTTTCCTTAGAAATTTTTGGAAGATTTTCATCAAACGACCATGGGAATGTAGGGCAAGTTGCTGATGTTAAAATGTTTTCCTGAGATGCAAAGCCATCAGCTAAATTACATCTCCTTAATAGTTTAAAGATTCCCCTTTCTGATTACTTTTTTTGCGAAAATTTGGATTGAATTTGTAGTTTTGATATCCACCTCTATTCGCATTTGATCTTCTCCATTTAAAACAAAATTTTGCAGTGTGGCCACGTTTCAAACACAACTGACAAGTGGGTGGAGAATTCGATTTGTTATGTTTATTTGTGCGGACATATCTATGACCAGTGTGTCTTGTTTTAAAGTCCTTTTTATACTGATCATGCGAGTTTTGTGGGCGAGATGGTTGATTATGGGTGTTATTTTTGTCCTCGCTACCTGTTAACGACAAAGCGTTAATTTTTTCATTTAGTGATTTCAACTGCATTGCGATCGTGTCTGCGGAGCTAGATGACGCGCAGGGCTGCAATATTTTCTCGTTCTGCATAATTTCCTGGAGAGTTTGTGCTCTATCTACCGCTTGTTTATACGTTGATATTCCCTCTTCTTGTATTTTTACCCTTAAATTCGAGGGAATTGCTGAAATAAATTTTGTAAATTTAATATTATCAAGAGCCGTTCTATCTGCTATAGTGTCATGGACGCGAGCAGTGAGGGTGTTTATGCGATGAGCTAAATTTCGAATCGATTCCTCTGGTAGTAATAATAGATTATTAAACTCAATAAGCGCAGCTGTTTTACTCGGGGGAGCGAAAAATGCTCTGAACTCTTTCTCGACGAAATCTAAGTCGTTAGATTTATATATTTCAGGGTTTTGCGTAAAAAAGGTTAAGGCTGGGCCTGTCAATTTTCCACCCAGAAACTGAATAGTTTCATCTTGTTTCCATTTTTGTATACGGGCTAATGTTCGTAACTGGTTAAAAAAAAAGTCTAGTAACGTGGGTTCACCATCAAAATTAGTGACTTTAAATGTTAGTTTGCTGGCCATGTTTGGCTAACGATTGAGCAAATATAAATATTTTGTTTGCAATAAATTATTAGCTAAATAAATCTTTACCTTAAAATATTAAAAATTCAGGTGGGGAAAATTTTGTTTACCTAAAATATTCACAGTAACTTACCAGAAAATATTTTACCGCAAAAAAATTACTTATAAGCAAAATATATAATAAATGAATAAATAAAATGAATGCAATCTCTCTTTCTTTTTTTTTTTTTTTTTTTTAAGAAAAAAAAAGAACAAAATACCTATATCTCCAGAATGAACAATTATTCACACCAAAAATATATCATCTTTCCTTTTTATTATTATCCATCTATATATTTTTTTTTATTTTTTTTTTTTATTCTTAACCAAGAGATATCTTAATTTTCAAAAGAACCAACAATTTGGAAAAAAATTATGCAAATATATAAATTAATCGCTCATTCTGCAGACTGCAATACTCATTGTGGCAGATAAATAAAAAGTAATATGAACTTTATATAGAAAAAGTATGTCTGCCTTATTATAAAATCAAAATTTTTATGCAATATATTAAATAAAATTTCAGTCATAAAAAAAAAATGTGTTATCTAGGCAAACCTTCGAGAGATAATAACAATTATATTATACCTTTCATTATAAATATTGTTTCTTCTAAATATCTAAACCTTTATAAAAATATTAAAAGAAATGCACATAGAATTATCATTTCTCCTTTCAAAATAATAATACGTTCAATATTTGAAAAAGTGTCATTGCATAGTAGGAAAAAGGAACAAAAATTTTAGAATTAATCAATAATATGCAAAAATTCTCTTATTCACTTATTTTTTTATTAAAATTTCTCCTGAGAATGTTTAATTTAATAATAATTTTTTCTTCTTTTTTTTTTTTTACATACAGAATATAATTTACCAACTTACCTATAATATGGCAAAAAAATTGATATTGAAAACAGAAAGAAATTTAAATTGCTTAATGATTACCATATAAATCATTATTAAAGCATATCTTAGTGACCATTAAAAAAACATTTTTACTTTTTTTTTTTTTTTTTTAAACAATGTATCAACACATTAAAAAATATAAAACTCTTACCTGTAGCATAAGAAAAAATAATCCATTATATTGTTATAATATTATTTAAAAAAGACAACTTTATCTATGAAAGAAAAAAAAATATGCAAAGGTCCTCTTTTTAAAAACAACAAATGATGAAGTAATATTGTTGCATGGAAGTTTATTTTTAGTGAAGAAAAGACAAGTCTTATTTAATTTGAATCGTAAGAATAATAACTAAGTTTGTTGTGGCCCTGAAAACTACCCGAAAACTTTCCTTGATACAGTACATTCACAACCGTATGAATGAAATTGTTTCACACTGAGGTGCAAGGTTCACGCGAGTAACAGTGAAGATGAAACAGACTGAGGTCACTCGACATATCGAAACAGGAACTAATTAGTATTATTTTCGTAAACCACCAAGGCGAGCAAAAAAATGCAGAATTACGAACGCATAGTTCGAAATTTTGAATCGTTTGGGTTACGCAGATGTTACTAAGAGTACTTTTAACGTCAGTCTCTTTTTTTTTTTTTTTTGTTATTTAGTTTCGATGGAGAGAAAAGGTTCATGAATGTTAGAAATAGAATCAGTAATTACTAAGTTCGGAAAGAGGCGATAAAAAGCACATAAATATTGAATTCCACTGCACAACTTGAATGCGTCGAAGGTCGATAAATTCTGGAGGAATTTGGCTTAGAGTGCATCTACAGGGAAGCGCCAAAAGTTGACGGATTTAGAAAATATAAGAAATAGAATTCCTGTAGGAGTTCTAACGGCATATGGAACGGTGATATATTTTTAAAAAATATACGTGCAGAAATCACAGGGGCTCATAGGGAGCGAAGCACAATACATGGCACTGATTGTAGAAACGTATCACTGGGCGTCATTCACATGGAGCATGAAGCACAGTCACACAGGAATCGTGCATAGATTAACACGGAGGAATGCAGGTTGGAAAATTGATGAACTTCTATTTAGCACAATTTAGTAGCAAGATTTTTTGTAATAGGCACATTTGCAGACAAACATGGACACTGGTATTATAGTTCGTGGCACTGGGCGTGATGCAGATGGAGCACGTTGGGCATAGAACACTGAGCATGGGGTTGGCAGGCACTGGGCGCAGTTGAGTGAGACAGCAAGACGAGATGGATGTGGCGTAGAGAGGACACATTTCGAGCAAAGAAGTCAACCGACGATATCCGATGTAGGACAATAACTGGAGTTAAGTGGATCTCCGTCGTTCGTACCAGTGGGAGACATCTACGGAGCATGGGACTGGAAGATAGCAGGCGGGTGTTCATCCACAGACATATAGATGAGAGTTGTAGGAAAGAGACTGGAGAATAAATTTAGTGGAGATATGTGCAGCAAAGTCCCGAGAATAACTTTGGGGTAAGGTGAAGCAAAAGTTTTTTTTAAAACCGTCCACTCGGTCCGGTGGGATGGAAATATGCAGGCGGTAATTTTCTTAGATGCATGCTGATAATCCAAAGCACGGGAGATCACGGGAGAGTGCAGGTGAAGAAAAAAAAAAGCGTCCCCTCTTCTGCCAACAATATACCTCTCTCTTTTTTTTTTTTTTTTTTTTTTTTTTTTTTTTAACTGGAGAAAAAGCTGGTTACGCACCAAAATTTGTAATGTGGTTAGCTGATCAGATCATAGATTGTAGTTGTTGTTCGTGATCGAATAAATCCAAGGGAGTCAGGTTCGTGGTATAATAAAAAAACTCCAGAATAGATGTCAAGTCATTTTATTGTAAGATCACCATGAGGATGTCAAGATGGTCGCGGACAGAAGAGGGGGAAACAAGAAAGGCCGCTCTTAAGCAGTCATTATTATTCGGAGACAGAAGACGAAGTGAAGTGTTTCCACAACACAAGTTGGAATTGCACTGACAAGAATCTCGCCAAAATAGGGTTGCAACAGAATGTCTAGGCGTAAATACTTTCAGACAGAGATAGGCATAACCAATGGTATTTACCCAGCAGGGTCACCAGATTTTGGCGACAGGATGAATTTTGATTCAAAAATTAATATCACCACGGCAACACTAACCGACAAATACCTTTCTCATGAGAACGGATTTTCGACAGACAAAATAGTATATGCTTTTAACAATGAGAATATATTTTTAGACCTGGGTGTGAGTGATTGAGTTATTACCACTACCATATAAGGGCATGCATTTTGGCCAAATGGAAGATTCGCATAACTTTTGTGGCCACAAAAATGTGCAATGCACATATTGTGTTATAAGCTTGGTTACGGAAAGTAAAATTACGAAAAGGCATCTGTGCTGATTTAATTCTTTTCTTTTTTTTTTTTTTTTTTTTAATCGAAAAGCCGTGAGATATTAGTGATCGAGCATAAGTGAAAATGAAAAAGGGAAAGGGGTATAAATTACAGCGGGCTTATTGTTTGAAGTTAAAGATAACACGATTAAATTTTGACAAAGGAAGGGGGAAAATATAAATTAAATAAAGGATAGGGTTTGTTAAAACTTAATATATGATTCTCATATCATAAATTACTTATGATATTATTTAAAGAATACATAAAGGCATTAAAATGCAATCCCTTTTTGTATATAATAATCTGGGGACGCGGACAAAAACGAGGCAAAGAGACTGATCCCCAACAGACAACCAATTGCCTTCCTCCCCCCCCCCCCTCCTTTGAGGGGCAAGGGCAGAAAATTTAAAAAAAAAATCATCCGATCTGATGTTTATATTCTTAGAAAGCATATTACCAAAATTTTATCTTCAAAAGCCATCATAGATTCTGGATAACTTAAAAACAAGAAAGTTTGCGACAAAAAATTTTTATTTCAATTTTCTCGCAATATTATTTTTGTTACATAACATCTTCCTCAAAGCTCTTCCATTTATACAGAATTTCAAAGATCTGATAAGGAGAAATTTACTCACAAAAAATACATTCTAGAACTTGAAGCATAGGCCTACGTGGCAGAACCACAAAAAAAAGTTTCCCGTATTTTAAACTACAGAATTTATTCGTGCACTGATAATTATGCATGGAAACTGAAATCACCCCACATGCTTAAAGCCAAGGGGAAGTTGCAAAAAATTCGTCCTTCCTCAAAGGATGCCCCTGCCAAGATGTTATTACCTACTCCTGGACAATTAATGGACCAACAACTGACAACTATATCCTGGTTTGCCCGAGAGAGATTAATTATCACTTCTTAGAAATACTTATATTGGTCATTTCCCTACCCGAAGTGTCCCCTCTCTCACCAGCCCTGACAACAGCACATAATATTTTACAGCTTTGTTGAAAGACTACTAAACTGGAATTCTTAGAACTGATTTTTTACCATCACCCTCGTGAAAAAAAAGATAACTCTCGCTCAGATTCGGAGCCTTCAGAAATTATTTAACTTTATTTCTTCTGGCTCCCTGTTGCTCCAAGCCACATACTAGTAACTGTTTTTCCTTTGACTCCCTCCTCCTCCCTCACACACACATTCACTTATGTGTGTGTACTCGTTTTGATTACATTAGTTCTCAAATCAGAAATAATTGTATTTCTTTGTGTAATCTTTCAAATATTTGTAAATTAAAATGTAGAGCAATCAGTGTCATAACATTTTCACTTGAGTTTGAAATTCTGGGGTGGGCCGTGCCCCTCCCCGTCTAGTTACGTATATGCTTTTATCCCATTCTTCTTTTAAATTTTGACAAAATTCTTTAGCTATCTCTCTATATCAAAAAAAAAGTAACCACCGCTGTGGCCGCCGCTGTCAATTAAGATTTTGTGCCTTGAAGTCTTTCTGGACTAATATCCAGAAAACTATTGCAAATAAAAATTTAAAAATTGGTGGTTTTATAAAGAAATGTTCGATAAACACGCTGAAGTAGACAGTTTTTAAATCGAAGAATTATTTTAAGAGATATTTAAAATCAAAGTTGGTCAAAACAGTTTTCTTATAAAAGTTTTATAGAAACGAAAACTATGCACAGGAATTTAAACATAATTTGTAAGGATATAGTTGACAAGGTTGGGGTGTGCAGACTGCAATTATTTTTTCAATTTGACTCATTTTTTGAGGTTATATTTCAATTTTTTATTCAAAATTTTTATTATTTTGACGAAGATTTATTTCATATTTCATAAATTCCATTATTTGAATCGTTGCCAATTTGTAAAATAGCGCACGTAATAATATTCCCTTTCAATTAAGAAATGTATTAACACGTGACTATTAAAAACAGAAATAAAACTTTAAAATAATAATTAAATGATCACGTGTTAAAAGCAATAAATGTAGAAAATAACGGAATAAAAAATATACTTGCGCGTGAATATTAAAAAGATAAATAATTAAATTATTCCGCGTTTTCAAAGCATTAAGTAGAGTAAGATTAATTTATTTTCGACAAAATATTTTATCTATTATTGCAAATTTTAAAACAGCGTAATTAATAATATTTCCCTTCAATTAAAAGCTATATTTTTACGTTTAATAATTACGTTTAAATCAACGAAATAACTAATAAATTGGTAAAATATAATTAAAAATACAGATAAACGTTAAATTAAAGATCACTCGATGACATAACTACCACGCGTAACGCACCTGGTATCAATTGAATGCGACGCCACATATATGCACTTTTGGCTTTAAATCCTATATTTTGGCGACAGTTCATTTCTTTTATAGAAAGTAGTAGTTGGGATAATGGAGTAATACCCAATTTTCTATAGCATCGTTATAAAATTTCCCGATGCCTTGACATTGCTTACTTAACCATTTTGCACGAGTTGATTTTCAAATGTTTAATTAACCTTATTTTATCAACAGTAGTTAGCTGTCTCGTCAGCAGTTGATTCGGCTTTAAAATCCCTTGGTCAAAGGAAAATGAATGGAAACCCGATTATAGCAGATATTACAGCGAGCAGCCGATTACACAAGGCCGATTATAGCAGCCGATTACACAAGGCCGATTATAGCAGCCGATTACAGCTGGTCGTTTAATTATAATTCAATCTTCCGCAATCGTTTTAAGGTTGATCAAATCAGAGTGTTTTTACAGTTTGTGGTGTCAGAAGGGGGGTTGGCGAGCGTAGCTCGTAGGGGGCAGAGCCCCCTAGTATTAAAAAAAAAAGTGTGATGGCCGGGAAACAAAATATTTATAAATATGGTTTTACTTTATATTCATAATCATATTTTTCTAATTTTATTTTCTTGAAATACAAATTTATATATCTATTCCCTTTTAAATGTAAATTCTTAAAAGAGAATTATCTTTTTAAAACTTTTCTGAAATATTCTATCTTCTAATTTTCTTTTTTTCTTTTTTTTTTTTTTTTTTTTTTTTTTTTTGCATACATTTTCACATTTGATATGGAATATTGATTTGACTAAGGGATTTACAGAAATATTTATTTTAAAAAAATTACAAATGTTTAAAAAAACACACTGTTTTATGAGTATTTTTTACTACGAGGAACAAATTAAGAAAAAATTCACTTTAAATAAAAAGTTCCGAAACCAATTTAAAGATTGCATAGCTGAAATACTTTGTACAAAGTTTCATGGTTTTATCTTTCATATAAAATTAAATGTGAAAAGTCTTGATAAAAAAATATTTCCCCGCTCAACAACACAAAACTATAGCTGAAAAACAATGTACAAAGTTTCATGGTTTTATCTTTCATATAAATTTAAATATATCAGTTTAAATATAAAAAGATTTAAAATATATTTCCCCCTTCAACAACACAAAACTATCTGACACATTTTCTGACTCGTTTTTAAGCATAAAAGCACGAGACTTGCAGGTATGTTTTTTGATGTGATATGAAATCGAAAAGTTTTTTTTTTTCATTTTCTGTTAAAAGAATTGCATCTTGAGTTATAAGTGATTTTTGTCTCAGGACAGCAGTTTTTTTCCTTTCCTGCGCTGTCGTGTCCGGAAATTCGGCTCAAAACGCCAACTTTGACGGCATTTTTTGAAAATTCTTCTGCTTTTACCGAAAAACTGAAAAACGGTTCGATTACATTAGTTTTTTAAGAAGAGCATCTGCCAATTTGACACATTTGGGATAAAAAATGTGCTAAAAAGCAGCCAGTTTGGATTTTGGCTTACACAACGAGTTTTAAAATAAACCTTCTATCTCTCATCGGAAAAAGCTGTTCAGAATAGATTGAAAAAAAAAATTAAATCATTGATATGTTTCTTAAAAAAATATAAATATTAAAATTAATAAGATGAACTGACTTCACAAAAATTTTACAATGCATTGTTTTCTTCAATGTTAATAACATCACTCTTTAAGAATAAGTTTCCATCGACGTTGTCTGATTTTTTTCTGAAATTTGAACTAGAAAAACGTTTTTTTCTAAAATGAACTAAATTTATCTCCTTTATTTCCTGAGAAAGAAAAAAAAAGAAAGAAAGTACGGACCAGGAAAAAAATAGTTACATAGTCCTAATTTCATATCAATGAATGTTTTGACTTTAAACTTATTTGTGGTGCATTTCACATTGTCTTGTTGAAGCAAGGCCGAGGGGGGGGGGGATGTCCTGGGCACAAGAGTAGAAGGGGGCGCCAAAAGAAGATTTGGTTCGTCCTTCGGTACAAAAAACAAATAACGAAATTTAGGAAAAAATGTCATGGAATCGGAAGACCCAAAATAAAGATATATTCGTTAATTTTATACTCTTTGTTTTGAATAGGACGTGATTTTTCTTTTAAGGGACTGCTTAGGGGCGCCAGAGAATAATATTTGATTAACGAATTCATCTAAGATACCTGTAAGATTTATACACTGTCCCAATTATATTTGAATTGGTTCAATATTTCGGACATCGTGATGACAAAATTTGCTTTTGTGTGTCTCTGTAAACAAACTATACGATTTACATACTTGATTAATGAACACACCCAGATCCAAGGTACTTGTAAGATCAATACACTGTTCCAATTAGGTTCGAAATGATTCAATTTTCGAACATTATCTTGTTAACAAGATCTGGAGGTCCATTTCTAAAGAAAGCAACATAAAAATATTAAGATAAATATGCTTCCTAACAATTATTTCATATTTAAAATAAAAATTAGGGGAATGGATTGAAAACTTCTCTGTATACATTTATTTTGGAAAAAGATTGGAGAGGGCGCCAAAATGCTTGCGACTGAAAAATTCCTATTTTCTGCCATGTATTGAAATACTATTACACTATTATTGATTTAATACAGATTAAATTAAGAATAACTAAATAAAACGATGTGCTGAAGTTAATTTTTTAATAAGAATAATTACATATATAATTTTTAGTTAGAGAAATTTACCTCTATTAATCTTTCGTCTTCGACATAAGATTTGGCGCTCCGATTATATCCTTTTTTTCATCATGGTTTTTACTTTTTCTTTCTTTTTTTTTCGGCGCCCTCTTGATCCTTTAATAATTTCCCAATTTTTTCATCCACGGCATTTTGAGTATAATCTTTAAATTAATATTGTTTAATACAAATAAACGAGAATAAGTAATTTGTACGATTCTCTGCAACTACAAGATGTTACCTGCCAAAGGACACTTGCCACTATCAGCTGCATGAAGGGGACAGTCGAGAGTCGATCAACCAGCGGGAGAAGAAAGAGTTCAGAATCGTAAAAATGTCAGTAGTTATTAATTAACCTCCCTCAGTCCTGGTGTTGAATAGAGGTTTGGCTATGTCTTTCCTGGATGTAATTTGAGTGTTAGCCTCGTTTTCTCAGATAAAGGAACCGGGCATATGTCTATATGGGAAGATTTCAGTGTCCTTGAACTGTTATTTAAACCCAAGGTAGACCCACTCCCACAGACCGCAGCCTGGAAAAAATGAAAAAGAAATGGAAAAAAAAAAACGCGGTATCTAAAATATTTTTTTATCGGTGATCTTTTGACTTTTGAGCGCCCCTTAACCCGTTTCGCGACTTGGCGCCCCGTGCAGTCGCACACTTCGCACGCCCCTTGCGCCGGCCCTGTACATAGCCCTCCTGCAAGAATTTTTTAAATATCTGTCACCTTTTGCAAGTTATTGAATTTTAAAATCCATCAGTCATTTTTGGGAAACCCGGTATATACATATATATATGGGTGTGTGTATATGTGCATGGCTGAAAGTGACAAATGGAAAATTTATGAATAAATGAAATTGTGAAAGTTATTTTTCCCCAAGTATTTCTTGAGAACATTTTTTTAAGACCTTTCAGCATTCTGTATTGCAATTACAAAGCTATTATCTGAAAGAAAAAAAAACAATCAAAATCCATATAACATAACTGAGAGCCAATAATCAAAAGGTAAAAAGTCACAGAGATATAAGAAAAACATAAATAAAATACAACATCCATTTGTTCCTAACAATGCAACAAAATAATTTAAATACAATATAAGTACGATAGCAATAACACATATGTAGAAATATCTAACATTTAAAAAGAAAAGAAAACTGCCCAGTTAAACTGACGGCATTGAGCTCACAGGCTATTCACACTAACTGTAAATTATATTCTTATTTCAAAGAATTTGAAATAAGCCCTCGAAAAATGAAGAAATCGACAATATATTAAGAGGGGGGAACCATCCCCCGTTTCTCCTTCTTATAATTAACCAATGAACCCATAAAACTAATCAGAGAAGCGCCTTACCACAATGAACCTATATACAAAATTTGAAAAAATCGGATAATTCTGCATGAAAAATCCATTTATCTAAATTAAGGGGGGGGGGGTTAGCCCCCCGTCCCCCCTTTATACTTAACCAAAGAACCCCCAAAACAAATCAGAGAAGCGCCTTATCACAATGAACATATATATAAAATTTGCAGAAAATCGGATAATTCTGCTTAAAAAACCCATTTATCTATATCAAGGGGGGTTAGTCTCCCCCGTTCCCCCCTTTATACTTTACCAGTGAACCCCCAAAACTAATCAGAGAAGTGCCTTACCACAATGAGCCTATATACAAAATTTGGAGTAAATTGGATAATTCTGCATGAAAAACCCATTTATCAAAATTAAGGGGGGGGGGGGTAGCCCCTTTCCCTCCTTTACACTTCACCAGTGAACCCCTAAAACTAATCAGGGGAGCCCCTTACCACAATGAGCCCATATAGAAAGTTTGAAGAAAATCGGATAACTCTGCATGAAAAAAATCATTTATCTAAAATAAGGGGGAAGGATTAACCCCCCCCCGTTACCCCCTTTATACTTAATCTATGAACCCCCAAAACTAATCAGGAAAGAACCTTATCACAATGAACGTATATACAAAATTTGAAGAAAATCGGATAACTCTGCATGAAAAAAATAATTTATCTAAAATAAGGGGGGAGGATTAACCCCCCCCGTTACCCCTTTATACTTAACCTATGAACCCCCAAAACTAATCAGGAAAGAACCTTATCACAATGAACCTATATACAAAATTTGAAGAAAATTGGATAATTCTGCATGAAAAAACCATTTATCCAAATTAAGGGGGGTTAGCCCCCCGTACCCCCCCTTTATAGTTAACCAATCAATCCCAAAAACTAATCAGGGAAGCGCCTTATCACAAGGAACCTATAAACAAAAGTGGAAGAAAATCGGATAACTCTGCATGAAAAATTCATTTATCTAAATTAAGGGGGTGGATTCCCCCCCCGTTAGCCCCTTTATACTTAACCTATGAACCCCCAAAACTAATCAGGAAAGAACCTTATCACAATGAACCTATATACAAAATTTGAAGAAAATTGGATAATTCTGCATGAAAAAACCATTTATCCAAATTAAGGGGGGTTAGCCCCTCGTACCCCCCCCCCTTTATACTTAACCAATCAATCCCCAAAACTAATCAGGGAAGCGCCTTATCACAAGGAACCTATAAACAAAAGTGGAAGAAAATCGGGTAATTCTGCATGAAAAATTCATTTATCTAAATTAAGGGGGAGGATTCCCCCCCCCCATTAGCCCCTTTATACTTAACCTATGAACCCCCAAAACTAATCAGGAAAGAACCTTATCACAATGAACCTATATACAAAATTTGAAGAAAATTGGACAATTCTGCATGAAAAAACCATTTATCTTAATTAAGGGGGGTTAGCCCCCCCGTTCCCCCCTTTATAGTTAAACAATCAATCCTCAAAACTAATCAGGGAAGCGCCTTATCACAAGGAACCTATAAACCAAATTGGAAGCAAAACGGTTATTTCTGTCAAGAGTTATCGCGTTACGTACGTACATACGTACATACATACATACATACATACAGAACGGGCGGGCACATAAGCTCTCAGGCTTTGATAGCCCGTGAGCTAAAAAAGGTAACCAATGAGTTTCAAAATCAGAAGAAAATCTAGTGCTTGATAATGGGCAGTTTACTATTACTTCAGCCACGTGGTGACTACCTCAGACTCAGAACGTAGTCTGGACTCAAAATACTACCTGATAAAGAGGACTGTAAATTTATCGCTATTCAAATTGTTGCTTTGAGTTAGCTTTCTTTTCTTGAGTTCAGGATGTTCTTGCTGAATGATTTGTTTTTTTATCTTACATTTCCCTCTCAGCCTGAAGTAATTATACTTCAAGTAATTTAAATAGTAAGTAGTGTCTTTAAGTAATGAACTAAGTTGCAAAAATTGAAAAGTACTTTTAACTTGCTTTTTAGGTGCGTTCGTAATTATATAAATACGTAGCACCTATAGTCGTCGTTTGGTCCGTCCGTCTGTCCGTCCGTCTGTCTGTCTGTCCGTCCGTCTGTCTGTCTGTCCGCATATAACAACGCAAAAACTACCCAACCAAATGGTTTGCAATTTAAAATATATTATCTTTGCAGAATTTTGTCGAGACATTTCAAATTTTATTAAAATCGAATCAAAACTTTAGGAGATATTAATAAAAATATTTATTAAGAAATTTGATTTTTTTTTTAAATCGGTGCTTTTTTGTTAGAGGAGCTTCCGATGGATGTTAAATCGTCAAGCGACCGAGATACTTATTTTATTACAGAAATTAATCTGCAGACGATATAATTCATTTCACAGAATTAAAAATCATCAAGATCTGAATATTTATATAACTAGCTGATACATATATATCTGAATATTTATATAACTAGTTAAGATATTTGTATGAACAGTGTCATAAAATATATACTTAACTAGCTGTTTAGCCCGTTCTACGCACGGGATATCATGAATTTAATTCTAAAACGTGCGTACGAACGCACCTCGTTTGTAACGTTTGACGTACAATTTCCAACTTGTTTCTTTTACTTTTTCTTAAACGTTACCTTGATCGTCAAACTGGCCTAATGCCAATAGCATTGCTAGAAATGAGTCTGAGAAGGAATTTCTTTGAGGTGTTGTATTTGACCGAAACACGTGAGCTGAATGCAAACAAACATTAAAATGTCTTACCTGGTGCTGCAATTTGTTTTGCTCATGTATTTTGGGGTTTCGTCTGCATTATTAAGGTGCATTTTTAGCGATAAAGTATTTTTCTTGTTTGCAATACAGAAAAAAATGCTGTTAAAAAATGCGCTGGCAGCTTTCAGCGTTGAAATACACTAATGAAATATTTGTAAAATATTGTTATTTGTGATATATTTTTTTAATCTATCTTTTTAGGAAAATATTTTTGATACTTTAACTCCCGTATGAATCACATACGATTCACATTAGTTTGTTCACTGTGCCGCATGAATCGTATTTGCGTCGCACAAAGAAGTTCGTTTTGTAAATGTTTTAATACCAGAAACTTAAATTAGTAAACTATATAAAAATAAATACTAATTGAAGATAAGATGCATTCTCAGTGAAGCGGAATTGCCATTTACATAAATCGACACATTTCTCATTGCATTTTACAAAACACATCACTCGCTGGAATTGATCATATTGGTATTATCGTATAATTCCCTCATATTAAAATTAATTTAATCTCCATTTATGTTAAACATGTCAGAAAATACCCGATGAACCACATTAAACGCGTCTTTTTCCAGCACCAACATTGTTTTATTGCAGAAGATTACAAAGAGCATAACAGAAATTAGAATATCACTCTACAACTCGTAGAGACAGGTCACTCCACACCCTAATTACCCACCACCAGTTAACTCTACATATGCATATAATTCTCCCACACACATTAGCACTAGATATAGAACTTACCCTTCTATTATTGATTTTGCATTTACTAAAAATCTTTCTTATCCGATCACCACCACTGTACTTAATGAACTTGATATACTTCTGGTCTCATTTAAAGTTACCCTAATTAACCTTATTTCACAACTTATTTCGTAGCAATTTACTAGAATAAATTTTGTAATTATCTAAGTAATTTCAATCTCTTTTTTTCTGAAATCAATAATCTTTTTGGTATTGATCCTGCTGTAATTCATCTGCAAAATCTTGTTACTAACGTTGAAAAGCCCGCCGCTTTTCACAAATTTAAAAATAACAATACCAACGACCTGCCTCCTAATACCCCAACCTCTGTAAACAACAACGCAATATTCTCCAGCGACTCTTTTAAACCTCATATGACCCCACTCTTAAAACGGCTGTTAAGAAACTTAATAACAAGATCAATAATTTAATCTTCAAAGAAAAGCAGATAACTTGGACTAAATTCTTAGAAACTCTTTGGCAAATTATACAAAAGCATAACTAAAATTTCATTCTCACCCCACTCCCCACCCCTCTATTACGTCAACAATGTCGCCGCTTATACTATAAAGATAAGGCATAAGTTTTCGCAAGATCCTGTGCATTACATTTGCCCCCTTACGAACTCCACCTACCTCTCTTTTGTTAATAATACAGTTAGTAATTTCCTCGCCACCCGTCCTGGTTCTCTTCCCGAAGTTCATACAATTGTTATCCTTAACATCATCAAAAATCTCAAAAATAGCAAAGTCCTTTGAGTATGATAATATTACTAACAGTGTTCTCAAACATTTACCAAGTGACTGTTTTCTCTATATCACCAAATTGTCTAATTCTATCTTAAAATTCCGTTACTTTCCGAAACCTTGGAAAACATCTATCATTTCTCTCATTTCTGAACTTGCTCCTGATCATAGTAACCCTACTAACTTTCGACGCATTACCCTTCTTTCATCATCAAGTAAAGTTATTGAACGTGTCATTCCGTCTCAGCTTCATGACTTGCTCTTTCTACACAAGAACAGTGTTTTAATGGCTGAACGGTTTGGCTTCAGAGCTAAATATTCTACACATCACCAGCTGCTTCATGTTGTGGAGTTCATAAAGGAAAACTTCAATGTGAAGAAACCTGTTGCCGCCATATTCTTAGATATCGCAAAGATTATAATAAAGCCTGGTACGAGGATCTCATTTACAAATTAATTCGGCCAAATATCTCGTCCGTACTTATACATTTCATACACTCTTACCTTGTTGATCGCACTTTTTACGTCCGCATTAATAACATCATATATACATTCCAATTTATCATTTTAGGCATCCTTCAGGGTTCGTTTCTTCGGCTAACGCTTTCAACTGATTTTTAATGACATACCTCGTGCAGTGTTAACTTACTTTGCTTTATATACGGACAATACCACTATTTACCCCTGAGGACACCGCCCTTACTTTTTATACAGAAGCTTGTAAAGACACCGTGATATGTTCATGCACTGGTGCAGCCTTTGGTACGTTAAAATTAATGAATCCAAAAATGCTGCTATTTACTTTTCTAGAACTTTCAGTTACCCCAATACTTAACAACACTGTCCTCTCTTAGAAAGATGATACCAAATACATGGGTTATTATCCTTGATAAAAGACTTAGCTTTTGAAAACAAAGCCTTACCATAAGAAGTAAGGGTTTCCTGAGCTTCCAAATCTTATGAACCTCTCCTTAAAAACACTTCTCTCTTTTTCCGAAATAAAGCACTAATATGTAAACCTTGCAATCTCTCTATCATGACGTACGCTTCTCTGATCTGATGTTTCATACGCAAATCTAGTATAGAACACCTGTCTAATATTCATAACAGAAATTTAAAAAGCATCAGAAATGGATGCAGATACCTCCGTAACATCACCAGTATACGTGATTATTTATTCAACGAGTCAAAAAAAGAAAATCCATTTTTTTCAAAAATATCTACAATATTCCCAATGAAATTATTGCTTAACTACCGGACTAGGGTGTATCCGACACCAGCAATAGAAAAATATCGCGTTATTCAACATTGATTGCAGATAATACCTGATTTTCTTTCTTTTGTTTTTATTTTTTATGTTTAATTTTCATTTAATTTAAACTTCTTAATAATTTTTGTTTTATAAGAAAAAAATATAAAATTATTACACTTTATTTTTTACTTTTATATACATACTGTTACTTTTAACAGCATCAACAAGAAAAAAAAAATATGCGTATCAATGAAAAGTGCCTTTATATTCTTGAGCTTTTCCTCCTTCATTTTGACTGTTTTGAACAATTGAACATTTTAATATTTTATTTTATTCATTTTATTTTATGTAATTATTTATTTTGTTTTTTAAATTTAGTTATATTTCTCATTTTTAATCCTATCTTAAATTACATTGTATTTTTATTCATATTTTTAATTATACACACTGTTATGCAGTTTAGACTACATTTAGATTTCTTCTCTTTTATGGCTACCTAAGTTTTAGAAATGCTACTCCTAGACGTAAAGTTGGATTCAACTAAGAAGCCCATGAAATGATTAAATTGTTCAACTAAGATGCATTTCTTTAAATAAACTTTTTTTTTTAAATTGGCACTTTATACGGAAGTCTTGAAATTTGACGTGGCCCTTAGCGTTTGGTTCGAGAAACTTTTTTTTAAATAAGCAAGTAAATAAGTAGAATGCTAAAATTCATCTTTAAAAATGCAATAATTAAAATTGCACTTAATGTGCTTTATTACTTAAAGATGATAAAATTATAAAAAAAAAGATGTTAAACTACATTAATATTATTCAATGTCAATTACTCCAAGTACTTTAAGCTATACACATAGCTATCATCAGGCATAAAATACAAATATATTTTATCCCTGATGATGGTTATTTGTATAGCTGAAAGTGATTGGAGTAATTGACATTGAATAATATTAATGTAAATCCATTTTAATACTTTGTGTGAAGGTTATATAGACAGGTGAACCCGATTCCGAAAGATTAGCCTTTTTGAAAGTTTTTACTGGGCGTATTTTTTGCGACATGCATTGTTAAGTAGATAATTTGTAAGGATGGTTTTAGTATATTTCATATCGTTCTGTTAGTTTTAGAATTATGTGGAAAAGTTCTATAATCAGATGAACCCGATTATCAAGGATTAGCGTTTATAAAAACTTCTACTGAATGGAATTTGTTAGTTAATTTGTTTGTATTGTTAGTTCGATAATTTTTAGTGATGGTTTTAGTATATTGCATATAGTTTTATCATTCTTCAGCGAACCCTAACTGTAAATGACCAAATAAAATAGTTTGTCCTTAGCAGCTAAAATTTTGACTGCACATTAGAAAATATAATAGCGGAATGGCGTTATTTTTGAGTAATGTGGAAGGATATGCCAGGTAAATATACAGATTGCTTTCAAATACAAGGTCAAATTAAACGATATATTTCGTTTGATTCAAGGTTCATTTGTAGAAGCCGTCCAGTGCAGCGGGCGTAGCTTGCTAGTAAAGAAATAAAATGCAATACATTTATTTCCAAGATATAATGTAGTTTCTAAAACACGATTGGATGAAGGTATTATGTGAAAAATTTAAGGAAGATAGTTGAAATTAAAATCAAAAATATATTGAAAAGATTTTTCCCCATAAATTTTTAAGGTTAAAAAAACACCAAAAAATCTTCAATAACCGAAGAATAAAACAATAAATAAAGAAATAAAATACAATACATTAATTTCCAAAATATATTGTATTAATTTCAAAAACACGATTGAATGAAAGTATTATGTTCAAAATTTAAGAAAGATTCTTCAAATTGAAGTCAAAAAGTTTTATCGAGATAATTTAGTTTCAACTGCATTAACATTTTAAACATATGCTACCAAGAAGAAAAAATTAATAATAACAATAATGAAAATAATAATAATAATAATTACAGCAAAAAGCATCTCGCTTCAGTTTTCTCGAAATTTCATTTTTGTTGCAGAACACCTTCTTCCTGTCATGTCTTTCATTTGTATCTTTTGAAACATATTGAAACACTTGTATTTTTTTTTCAAGAAAATTAAGCCGCACAACTTTAATAAATAATTTTACAAATGTTGTATGATTATTTACACATTAAATATTTTTCTGTATCCAGTTGCAAAAAGTAATATATTAGAAATTTTCCATCACAACATATTCTCTTTAAACTTTTTCTTCTTACCTTTTTTTCATTCAATTATACTAACATAATTCAGAAATTTTGTTTTTTAATATCATTTTTGTAATTTTTTTCGGGAGTTTTCAGATCTGTAATTTTATTCTTTTCAGAATTCATAAAAGTGAATACAATTTAATGAATATATTTATTTCGTTTTCATTCTACCATCCTTTGAAAAGTTGAATTTTGTGAACTTCTAAAAAATTCTATAAATGGTTTAAAAAAAAAAAAAAAAAAGATTTAGAAAAAGAAAATGTATACACAATTGTAATACGATTTATAGCAACATTTCAACAAATAGCTTCTCTGGGCGCAATTTTTGTTATTTTTAAAATTATTTAGTACATATTATATTTACCTACCTTTATAGTATAAATTCATTCATTTTCGTAAGTTGCGTAAGTATATGTACCTCATAGCTAATAGTAGTCATATGTATCTTTATTTTGAGATTGAATTTCCTAATTTTTCCTGTGGTGGGACATAAGTTTATATATATATATATATATATATATATATATATATATATATATATAAATTTTTTTGCTCCATTTCATAGTTTTTTTTTTCTACATTGTTCAACAGTGTGCATGCATAGTTTTCATAAGGATTTATTTATTGGCTTTGAACAATTATATACAAAAACAAAAGTAATTATCGCAGTTAGTTTGTGCTGTTTTGAAGTAGTTACTTGAGTTCTGCATCATACGATTTTGTGATTAGACTTCCTTTTTAATTTTAAGATAATAACATATTTAAATTCATCAATAATTTCTTCATTAAACACCAAATCACAATTCCATTGATATTTATCGTAGCGTGTTTGTACAAATATGCCATCATCATCCTTATTATACTTATGTCTGATGACTTCTAGACTTTAATGTATTAGTTTGTAAAAATTTTAAAAAGTTGCGCACATTTCGTCGTGTACAATGATTTTATAGCGACTTTTTTTTTTTTTAAATGGAAGGATTTTTTTTTATCTGCTACCAAGTATACTTCGCCTACCAAGAAAGTTATTTTATCTAATGGTTTTATCAAACTATGCTCAAAGTACTACATCACTGACATAGTCTTGAACTAACTTTAAGACAACAATGTCAGAAACTAACATTTTAGCGAGGGTGTAATCAAGCAGCAGCTTTCACTCGTTGTGGATGGGGTATTTGCCAGTTTGGCACTAAGCATAAGAACTAATTCTGCGTCGCACAAAAGCGGGCGGGTTGCCCTTTTGTTCCTTTTAGAAGGTGAGCGGATTTTTGGCGCCCATTACTTGGATCCAGGGTAGATTTGTGTTTACTAACACTTATTAAGAGAACGACAGACGTAACATTTAATATCTTATTTTAATACAGTTGTTTGTGTATAGATGTTGATATAGTCAAGGCCGCAGCCCCAATGGTGTACCATCAGGGTTTGATCCTCTTCCGAAATTTTTATCAGGATGACTATGAATACGTCATTAACTATCACTCAAGATGGTCGATATTGGAAAATCAACTACATTTAAAATTCAAAAATCTAAATTCTACGCTAGCATATCTTTATTGTTTGATTCTGTTAGTATGTTGAAAAAATAAATACATTTTCTAAAAAATCATCTTTAAAATCCATTCGAATTTTTTGAAATGTGACTCTATAAAAGCAGAATATCAAAATAAAATGTCTACAACAACTTGCTACAGATCGTCAGACTTGTTTAGCCGAAATTTTTTGCAGAATGCAATGAAAGTCATTTTTTTACCCCTAACCCGGCCCCTACCTGCCGGGCATGAGTGCCTAGCTTGACGAGTTAGTACCTGGACATGGGGTGGTATTCGCCTGATCACAACATAGCTGTGATCCGCCTGACAAAAGCCTTGTTGGCATCGCTGCAGTGTTCTGCCCCAGATTTCTTTGTTTGCTGGTTCATGATTTCTATTTAATTAATTTCTATTTCATTATCTATTGAATTAATAGATTTTTAAAAAATGCAAAAATTAAAAAAGAGAAAGAATTCGATCCCGTAATTTAGAGCCTTGATCAGGTGACGAGACCGTCACCTGACTAAGCACCTCCAGAGGTATAATTCACAGGGAACTTGGAGGACTTTGCACCCACGACGTATTTTACATGCACCAGGCGCCATTAGCGTACATGGCGCAATGGAAGTCATTTAAAATAGCCACAAACTTTGCTGTTACGATGTATGCCACTGGGAAAACAGTTTTGGCTATAAAACATTTAAAATTCAAACATTAATTTGGTTGACACTAACGTCAAAATACGTCACCGAAGAATCATTTACATGGCATTCACTGTAATGTTAGCTGCAATGAAAAAGGATTAAATTTTCTTTTGAAATTATATTAAATGGGATTATTTGAATTCACAATAAAACTTAACAAAGGTTTTTAACATTCGCGTCTTTTCAATTAGTTAAAAGCAAATCTAAAATAAGACAAGAATAAAATTCTGGGCTCCAAATCCCTCTTTGAAATATTTTTCTGTCTACGGTAGCGGATATATTTGCCGTTTAAGGTATATAAAGCACCCAGGTCATTTTTACTGAAAAGCATGCTAATGATGACTTACAATGATGACTTATGAGATAATTTAACTTCGTATTCTCTCCAGATCATTTACTGCCCCGTAAAAAGGTTCCTGAATAGCGTTTGTCTAGGCGAGTATAGCCAAGTTCTGGCATGCGGGTTGCAACTGTTTGGACAAAAAAAAAAAAAACTGAGCATGCATCATGTGCGTACGCCACCATTCATATATTTATAAAACTCAAATGCATGGCCTAATTAACCTCCCTTTCCAAGGGAAGCATAGCATCATTTGGGACCCCCTTTTAAGCCGGGAAAAGTTTTCTAAATTCTACATTCATGAAAACACTTTAATGCAGCAAATATCATTCCCAGGAGGGGCTTAGCTGACTTCAGATATATCATCAAACAGCTTTTTTTTTACGTTACCTGTATGTAGTGTAGATAGAGTATAATTGTGGTATTGTTCGAAAATATTTACTTAACACATTTTCGATCGAACTCAGTATCGAACGACACCTCGGTAAGTGACCTTGTGCTTCGCAGTTAATCGTGCATATGAAGAAACTTCGTAAGTGATCTTGAAGTTTTCCTGCATCCAAGGACATTTCGTAGTTTGAATGTTCTGTTTCTTCTTTTCTCTTGTTAACTGTCAAAGTGACTGTTTTTTTTTTTTTTTTTTTTTTTTTTTTTTCAAGTTTTCAGTTCAGAGCACAGAGCGCGTGTGTGTTGGACGGCGATCGCTGTCGAAGGTGTAACCAAGAGGGTTTTAATGTTTTAATTAAAGTTTACAGTTCACATTTTGAGATTGTATGCTAACCAGTAGTGTAAACAGGTATATATGGTTATTGTATGTTTAATTACAAAGTTATTTCTAACTTCTAGCCAACCCCTCCGAATGCATATGATTAGCAAACAGCTTATTGATCACATTCAGATTTCCGGGTTAGATAAGTTTCCTGAAGTACAGTACGAATATTCTATTGCATTAAGCAAACTTTTCTCTTAAAGAAATTAAAAAAGGCAATGTGAAATAATATATAAAGATAGAATTAGAAAAGCATTTTATAATAATTTTGAAGATCCTCTTATATTTTAAAGGGAAAGTTTGTGCTTCAAGTGCCTTTTGAAAAATCAAGTCCTGCTCAAATGGCAACAACATAAATTAAATTTCATGAGTCGTAACAAAAAATACTCTCTTGTGCCAAAAAATTTCGCTGAACTGGTGCGCAATAAGTAAATAGAAAAAACAGGCAATGTTAATAACATGACGTTTTTACATAACTGCAAGCAAGTCGTTCGTTACGAAATAGCCACTTTAAGTCGCGTTATTTTTTTTATTGGGGTTTCGTTCATCTCACGAAACCCTATTCGTCCCGCTACGTTGTCTGTCCGTCACAGAGTCGGTTCTCAGAAACTGTATAACTTTCAGACTTGAAATTTTGTGTACTTATAGCTGAATATCTACTATGAAGCTGAAAATCCTAAAACTTTGAAAAACTCTTATTATTTTAATATAGAGAGATAAGAAACCAAAAATCTAACAGTCTTTTCCTATTAAATTTAAACATTTTTCGTTATAGCAGTTGCCAACAATTAAAAATCCACAATAAAATTCTTCTACAATAATTAATTTTCTATTGAAAGATTTCCACGTGAAAAATGAAAATGAAATAAAAAGTTTAACCAATTGGGGAAAAAAAAAGGTTAACATGACGTCATATTGGTAATAAAACGGAAATTTTCGAACATTTCTCCATAATACAAGAAGTATGAGTATGTGTAAGTACAGAAAGCAGGTTAAAATGATGTCATTAGAGAATTAAAAAGAAAATTAATCTGACGTCACATTGGAAGTTTAACGTACTTTTTCAAATGTTTGAGAATAATATAAAGAGAGTATTAATATGAGTAACAGAGAAAACAAGTAGATATGACGTCAGAAAGTGATTATAACGTCATATGATTTTGAGGAACGTATTGAATCATGATAAAAACCCGATTATGGAAATATTAGCATATTATAACATTTTGAAGTACTTTATACAACATGTTTAATTTTGAAATTGATATTTTTTTAATATCGCATTTAGTCCACATGACAGATATTATTATGACAGAGTATAATAGCGGGTATAATAGACGCATTAATGGGAATCCACTGTAGTTTTTTTTTTAATAAATTACTTGTATTTTCATTAGATATATTGATCGTTAATAGAAGTATAAACACAGTTATGATCTAAAATCTGCAAAATACGGAAATTACAAAGCACTTGGTACCAAGCTGTGCGGATTTTTGAAAGTGTACTGTAGCATATATTAAGATGGTTGATTCGTTGATTTTAAACGCTATAGTTGTATTTCTATCATGCTACTGATGTTTTTTTTTTTTTTTAATTACAAAGATTCTAAATGAATAACGATGTGTAATGTCAAAATTAAGCAAAATACGTACGAGATTCTTTAAGGGGTGCATTTAACAAAAAGTGTAGAACACTACATGATTTGCAAATTTCTGAATATTTGTTTCTAAATTTTTGTCCAACGTATGAAAAATTCCTTCTTTTAAATTTCTTCTTTATCTTCTAAAATGTATTTATTTGTTGATAGGTCTACTAAAAGAATTCGTTATCTCGTTTTAAACATTTTTGTAACTATCTATGACTAATGATACAGGAATTAGTTACTGGGAAACGATAAAATGAGACGCCCATTGTATTAAATTATAATAATAATAATCGAATCACTGTATTTTGCCTGTGTATAAGCTTATAGACTTAAATTGGTAATTTTAATTGTATGTTCAATAATTGTATATATTGAACTGTATATTGAACTGTATATTGAATTGTGTATATTGTATATATTCGGTATAAAACGCATGAATTAAAAAATCTTTTCTTATTCTTTTCTTTCTTTTTTTTTCTTATTTAAAATGAGAAACAAAGATTCTAAATGAATTAAAACATTTAACATTAAACAACATTAAAATAACATATCATAACATTAAAATTAAAACATTAAACATTTCATCCTTTTCTTAAAGGTAACTTCGAAGGTCGCTACGTAGGAGTGTACAAGACATTCGTAGTCCTGTGGATCATCTTTGGACTGGGCTACCTAGCGATGATCCTCAATTATATTTCCAGGATGATGCGTTGCAAGCAAATCCGACGTGTGGAACGCAAGCTTTCCACAAGCATTTATCACACGCAACAAAAAATGGGGCAAAGGCTCGACGAAGTCTATCATATATTGCAAGATGTGTCCAGGGTAAGTTTAATATTTTGCAGACCGAATTAAGATTCAGGAATATTTTATGTTATTATTATTAATGCATATGTATTCTTTGAACACGTTAGTTTAAAGATATCAATGAGTAAAATGAGGATAAAAAATAACACTATAGTTTTTATGATGTCCTCAATTGGAGACCTTGTTTAATTTTAATTCTCGCCACTGTACAGTGGCAAAATTTCCAAGACGCGGGCTGAAACGCAGGATCAAAAGTTACTCTTTCTACACACAACTTTGCATAATTGTATATCAGTGTCCTTAAAATATGTTTAGCCCACCGAATGTTGAATAATAATTGAAATACGAATGTTGAATAATAATTGAAAATAAATTTTCTTCCTAATTGAAAATGATACATTGAAGAATAGTCTTTTCGTTAGGTAATTTTTAATGTTTTATGACAGATTGTGTTTCAAGAAAGATTTATCGGTAGGTTTTGATCGTAATCATTTAATAATTTTTGAAAAATACACCACAGAATGAGCAATTTCATGTCTCCTTATATGTTTTTATGAAAAAAGTCCAATTGAATTAATAAATGAGAGAAATAATTTGTAATCTTATTTTTAGAACATGATTAATTTTAATTGCTACTTGTTGCTACTTTGAGAAAATATACTGTTTTGTTGTTCAGTTATTTTATTTCATAAATGTATGAAAAAACATGAATTTGCACTGAGATTCCTAAACTTACATTGTGTTGTGCTCGTAAACTCTATCTTAAATAAAACACAGCACCCCTTTATTTAGTAACGAGATTTTCCATTTTGAATATTTGTTTATTTTTGAAGAAGTCTCAGAAAAGCAGATAATGATAAGATTTTGGGTAAACTCGCTATTGTGTTACTGGGCTCAAAAATGGAATATACAGGGTGATTCTGAACTCATAGGAAAAACATTAAGGTGTGATAGAACACGGTTAGACAAGCTCAAAAAAATTATACAAATCATGGCCATAACTCAAGTGGTAAAGTGCTACATGGAGCTTTCTGATTGTAAAGAGAACCCTGATTACTACACAATTTGGGCTTCCAGAGTATTCCCATCACAATGCATGCAGCACAATGCATGAAATGCATATCCGCCTTTTCCTGATTAATAAAACTAGCCATCCTTTTTGCAATGCATGGTAAAAATGACAGTGTATGTGAAAATCCAGAGCTTTATGTATTTAATGACAGCACCATCTAGCAGTTAGCCGTTTGCGACACACCCATGCATTGTATAGTGAAAATAGCTTGTTTAGATATATGTGTTCCATCACCCTTTAAAGTTTTGCCGATGATTTACCCTCTACTTCTCTGAAGTAAATTTGGTGCAATTTAAAGTAAACCCCCACTCTTCTCTCTTAATCTCAGTTGTTTGTCAAATAAAGCTACTTATTTTGCAGGGTGGTTTTTTATTTCTTCTCATTTTCATCCATATTAGAATTTTAGTTAGTAACACTATTCCGCATAAATAAAATCACCAATCATTTATTAGATACTAGCTGTTACCCGTGACTTCGTTCGCGTAAATTTGAAAGAAAAATAAATGCATTAATTAAGCAAAACATTTTACTCCCGTTAGTTGAAAACGTAAATAATTAACCAACCCTTTAATGCATTTCATAGGAGACAATACGGTATTTCTTTGTTATAGAGGACTTGAAATAACTCAGTTTTAAAAAAGTTAAATGTTGCGCCAAATAATCTCGAAAATGAAACTGCAACCAATGGAAAAAGGGGGGCCAAATAAAATCGTGGAAATCGACGAATTGGGTAAAATCAAATGTCAATTTGACCTGATATACCATTTTACTTTTAACGACTTTGTGAAACGTTTTAACAGCCAATCTTTAAAAATAATTAATTGAAAATAGTATATGCTTTTTCTTTAAATTCAATTCTTGTGAATAAGGAGCAATAATTTGTACAGCTAAATGCAAGGAGCTTTCAAGATTTTGTTTTCCCCATCTATTCAAATTGAAAATAAATTCTTTTATTTTTCAGTTTTAATGAGAAAAAGGCGTAAAAAATATATTTCTCCTTTTTATCCACAAAAATGGAATAATTTAGTTGCCGTTTTAAGAGAAATTTCGTTAACACACACACACACACACACACACACAAAAAAAAAAAAAATAATAATAATAATAATAATAATAATAATAATAATAATAATATATTGGAACCTAATTTGAAATTTTTAATTCTGAGAGTTTATTGTCTGAGTGCAACGAAGACTCATACACAGCGCAGTATTACTTTGCCCCATATATAGCCACGATGGATATTAAAACCTTTCGTCAAGCATAACTCAAAAAATATTTAAGGGATTTCGTTCAAATTTTTACAGCAGGTACCTATAAAGGTGACAACGACGTCTATTTATTACCAAGAATAAATGTCAAACCGTTTGGAAATTATATTTAAAAAATAGATAAAAAAGCACAATTAAAGTACATACGTCACGAAATTTTTGTGCGTACGTCATTTTCACCGGCGGGAGATTTTCGTAGACAATCGGAATTGAAAAGTTCATGAAGTACATCGAGCAAAAAAATATGCACGCACAATAAAATATATTTCAATTTAGTAGAAATCGAAAATTAATCTGGATTTTTTTCTGCTTGAAAGAAAACCCCCGCAATAACTTGGTAGACTTGGTATTAGAGATTTGGCGCAAATCTCAGCAATAGCAGCTTTTTTTACTTCGCGTGTGTAAATTAAAAAAAAAAAAAATCTTTGGTGTTTAAATAAAAGGTTTCGATTTATGCATTATTTCTTTTTTTTCTTCTCTTTTTAGCATTTTAAATGGGATTAATGAAAGGCATGTATTTTAAATTAAATGTGTGAAAGGTTTATATTTAAATGAAATAATTCAATATGAAAATGTTATAGGAACAATATTTGGCGATTTATCAACTGCGTCAGGATAACATAAAAGTACCAATATATCAAACGGTATGTAGTATGTGAAATGAAACAATTATATTATAATCACCCATCGTACAAGAAAAAAAACTCATATTCTGCAACAATATAATAAATTATAACACCTTGTAATAGTATATTACTTTTAAATGCTAAAGGTGTAAAATTAACAACTATAATATAAATTAAAATAACTTTTATTAGTTGTTTTACATGTTTCGACTCTTTCCGAGTCATTTTCAAAAACAAAATGAGTTTCTGATGATTGATTGATTAATTGATTGATTGATTGATGAATGATTAATTAACAATATTGTTTTAACTCTATAACAGTTACAATAATGATATTTAATGCTCCGATTGGCTTTGGGCCCAATTACGAAAGTTTCTCCTAAAAAAACTGTAGAAGTCTTTTACATTTGTTTCGAGTGAAGCTCGGTCTACAAGGTATTAGTTAAGCTTATTAGTAAGCTTTGGAATATTCTCATTTTGTTTTTGAAAATGACTCGGAAAGAGTCGAAACATGTAAAACAACTAATAAAAGTTATTTTAATTTATATTATAGTTGTTAATTTTACACCTTTAGCATTTAAAAGTAATATAATATTCTGCATTCAGAGGGAAAAATCCATCTCCTGCGTGCCGTAAGATTTGGCGAGTTCTTTTTTGGTGATAAGTTTTTCGATGTGATTGTTGGGATCTGCAGGATTTGGCTTACTTTTTCTAAATCTTATTTTTTTTTTTTTTTGCAGATGTAGTATTATGTAAATATATTTTTTTGCAGATATTTTTTTTTCTCTCTATATATATATATATTAAATTGTAATGGCATTTGGAAAAGAGATTTTTACCTTTTTATCTGTGCCTTCGGAAATATTAAAAAATAAAAAAAGATTTACATATATCAAGCGTATGTTATATTTTGCATTTTTATACGGATCCCTTCTCCATTTTTAGATTTTAAATGCCATTTATTATTTACTAGCTGTTTATTAATTGTTTACAATTTACCCCCCCCCCCCCCGACAATAACAATTATTTATCACAAAAATGCCTCTTAGGTTTGTTAAATAAGTTTGTTTATGTATTTTCATTACTTATTAAAATATCGAATATGGCGATAAAATTTTATTTTAGCATCGTGCTTAAATTTTTAAGATGTGCAAAAACATGCTTTAATACACGTATGTTTGTAAATATTTGAAAAACATGTTTTACCGCTATTATTTCGTATCCAATGGCGCGCTCTTGAAAAATTTTGTAAGATGCTAAAAACTACCTTTTGGCACCATTTTAAATTTTTTTCGCCAACCGACATTGGATACGAAACTTCTCCCCATTCAGATACACAGGCAAGGCTGGTCTCAAACAAGAGTAAAGCTAGCAACAATATTGTTTTAACTCTATAACAGTTACAATAATGATATTAAATGCTCCGATTGGTTTTGGGCCCAATTACGAAAATTTCTCCTAAAAAAAACTGTAGAAGTCTTTTACATTTGTTTCGAGTGAAGCTCGGTCTACAAGGTATTAGTTAACAATACAAACAACAGTAATGGCATGGAGGCAAAAGTTTTAATTTAAATGTATATATTTAAAACCCTCCCCCCCCCCAAAAAAAAAAGTTTCAGTAATGAATTTAAAATGGCGTTAAGCCACGCTTTCTGACATAAGCAATTGGCTGCAAACGCGATAACGAAACTTTCACTTAATTTAATAACATGTAGCTAATATAGCCCTCAGGGTACTTTGCAGTTATACAGACCTTGTGGGTTTTTTAAAAAGCTTGAGAGAATTCAGGTTTAAGAAGTTGAGATTTACTGTCAAATGATATAAACAAATATGAACACAAAACTGATGAATTATTATACAGGTTTATGTATGTATTTAAAAAAAATTGCATCTGATTACACTTATTAGATAAATCACTTCTGTTTGCATTTATTAACTGATAAACGGCTTCTGTATATTAAATGAATTGTTTAAATATTGGGAAGAGGTGGCGAGAGGTAGAAAGACGAGTAAACAAACGGGTAGACAGACGGGTAGTGAGATGGGTAGAAAGACGAGTAGCGACATAGGTAGGCTGACGGGTAGCGAAACGAATATTCAGACGGCTAGAGAGGAAGTTAAAAAGAGGGTTGACAGAGGGGTAGCGAGATGGGTCACGAGACGGGTAGCGACACCGGTAGACAGGAATGTAGCGAGACATGTAGCATGGTATATAAAGAGACGAGTAGAAAGATGAGTACAGAGACGAGTTGACTGACGGGTAATGAGATTGGTAGCGTGACGGGTAAAGATTCGGGTCGAAAAACAGACGGATAGTGAGATGGGTATACAGACTAGTAGAGAGACAGTAGATGGGTACGGAGATGGGTAAGAAGATGGGTAGAGAGGCGTATAGCCAGACGGGTAGAGAGACAGATAGACAAGTTGTGAGACAGATAGGCAAATGGTTGGCGAAGTGGATAGAGACACGGCTAGACATACAAGTAGTTAGACGGATAGACAGACGGTTAGAGAAATAGATTGGCGGGTAGAGAGACCGGTAGAGAAATATAGAGACAGGTAGAGAGACGTGTAGAGGGATAGACAATCGGTTAGAGAGGCGTGCAGAAGAACGGATAGAGAAACAGACAGATTGTGGAGAGACAGACAGACAGGCATAAGAAAAGTCTGCGTATTGGCGCAGTAAAGGCGCAGGGGGCAGAGCCTCCTAGAGAATAATCAAGATGTATCTGTTAAGCTTAACTTTGAAATATATATAATTTTTCAATTTTGCCGATATGGAGATTTAATGTAAAAGTTATTTTACAGAAGTCATCGAAAGATTTTTTGTATACTTTAATAGTAATTTAGACTATAGTTTTGCAATCTGGTTTGTAGCAAAGCATGCTATCAATGTGGTTTGAAGTGTAAGAGTTTCTATAAACAGTTATACAAATAATAGATAAAAAATCAAGGAAGAAAAATTTTAATTTCACACACAAAAAGAGGTGCAAAAATGAAATTAAATTTGCGTTAAGCCACGCTTGATAGAATAATCTATTGGCTGCAAATCCAATTACGTAACTTTAAAAAGCTTGGCGTTTTAAATGATCCGGCGTTTTTTTTTTTTTTTTTTTTTTTTTTTTTTTTTTTAAAGTTTTGCGCAATACGCGCTTAAGAAAATGAGATTCTTTGCCACATGTTGTTAAAAAAAATTATGACAACACATCTGATGAACGGTACTTCTTTTCTATTTTTTTAACAATGTATATGAATTTATATATGATATTTTGTAATTCTATCATTTAATTTGCTCTTTTTCTTTATATTGTAATTGTTAATCCTATGTTCTCAGCAATATCACTCAGACTAATCCCTTTGAGGGAAGTCCTAGTATGGCATTCTCAGATCAATGATAACCGGTTTTAACTGAATCGCGTTGCGTTCGATGATTTAAGAGGAGTATTTGCGAAATACAAACAGGCGACCAGATTTTAATGTAATAGATTCGTGTTCATTTTTCTTTTCCTAATAATCATGATGGTGAATTTTGGCAGAAAACTCTCATCTGTAGGTAACTGATATTTTCATGCTTAATAATCAGTATAGTTAAACAAACGTTTCAATTTTTCGTTTTAAATATGTCGTGAAACTCATCTACTTTCTATACTTACTGATCCTTGTATTATTAATGCATAAAATTGATTCAAGCTCATTTAAAAACATGCTTGAAAATTCCCCTTTTATTTCATATATGACGTAATTTTGTTCCCAGACAAATCTCTTTTTAATAATATAATTCTTGTTCATTTTCTTTTCCTGGCAACCATAATGGGGATTTTGGCAGTAAACTCAGATCTATATCTAACTAACATTCAAGCTTATTAATTAGTAGCGATAAGAAATATTTCAGTGTTTCATTTTAAATATGATGTCATTATCCGTTTACTTTCATTATATACTGATTTTCATGCTTCTTGTATTATTACGAATATTTGAAAATGCACGTGTTATTTCCAATATAACGTCATATTTGTCTAAGCCAAGGAGGATTCTTTTCATAGTTCAATGGTCCAGAAATATTTTATCAATAATATAATTATTTCATAATGAATAGAGGAAATTATATTCAACTCGGTAAATTATATCCAATGGTTGGAGTATCATAGTTGAGATTTTTTCCAACAGAGCGAAAATATGCCGGGACCAGGACTCGAACCTGGGTACTTTGGTGTGCCGTACCAGGCTGTGGATGTCTCAGTGGGGAGAGCGTTGGTACGGCACACCAAAGTACCCAGGTTCGAGTCCTGGTCCCGGCATATTTTCGCTCTATTGGAAAAAATCTCAACTATGATACTCCAACCATTGAATATAATTATTGTTCATTTTTTCTTCTAATTATAACGCAATTTTTGTTAGAAAATCTCTTCTCAACGTAACCGACATTCATATCATAATAACAAACACTAAATACTTTTGTTTCAAATATTACGGCCATTCATCTTCTTTTCAATTCTTTTTAATTTTCATTTTACTTACATATCATACGTAGTATAGGGTAAGTCTTGGCAAAGCAAGGGTCGTTGGGGGAACTCGACGTTAGGCCAAGGACCCGGCTTCCCTCATGGGGTTCCGGCTATGGAGGCGTTGGGTGTTCTCTGGCGATTCATCAGGTGTCTTTCATCAGGTGGTTTCCTCTGATTTTGGGATCCACCGCGTATCGTAACGACCTATGTCGTCACTTCATGGGTTCAATCGGAGTGATGGGCAGGTGGCGGTACTTCGACCGTTTGCAGCGCATACGGGAGGCCTCTCCCGGTCGTGCGCGTTATAAGTCCCTCAGGCGACGGTCGACGCTCGTGACGGGCGCCACTCTGGAGCCTGGCGGTGCACCTCAGTTTTATCTTTATTGTCAACAGAAGCATAATAACAGGAATAAAAAATAAATAAATGAAATATATTATGAACTAAAAAGTTTGATTACAATATATATATATTATAGTTTCGTAAAAAAGTTGATCAAGTGACTTTTGTTGTAATATGCTTTTCTACATCTTTCAGCGAATCATTCAATTTTGAATAAATATTTCAGTTCCTTGTCTGCTGAAGGTTCCATCTGAATAAAAGTTTTCAAAATATTAATTGTATTTATTGTTGATTTTACATTAGAACGTTTAAGGATACTGGGAGCCTCATCATCAGAATCAACTATCATTTCTGCTTCCTTGTCTATAATAGTTTGAATAATTTCCTCATCACTTCGAAATCGTTATTTACTGTTACATATTATTCTCCATTAATATCGCATTATTTATTTCTTTTTTCCACATTACATTTTTCAGTTCGAATTAACGCTAATGCAACGTTTTTTTAGAATTCTATGATTAGTTTGAATTTTCGCGACCCCACAATAATAAGACATTTAGAATTTTTTTTTAAATTATTTAATCATGTGTTTGACTTAAATTTAAAACTTGTCAAACTTAATAAAAATACATTTTTCTAAGAAAAAAAAATCCTTAAAATTTACGCGCATTTCTTCTTTCTTTCTTTTTATACAATGAGTTACTTTATGTACATCTGCGGATTTTTAGAACTGTTAGATCGTTTTTCTATTTTATAGGAATTTTTATATCGTGCACTGTGATCGTGCAAAAAGATCAGTTTTATGATTTTCAATTCATCAGCATATTAAAAGTGTTTTAATTAATATTGTTACTACTATAACTAAATAATGAGAATGAAATTAAGTTATTGATATTAGCAAGCTAAGCTTTTATACGTCCACTCCTGTGGTTTCAGGTGACGCTACTTCTGCACTGTTTGGCCGATGATCATCAAATTCAGCACAATGATAGCTGCTGTGGCCGGCATGGATCGCGTATACAAT
Organism: Maratus michaelseni; assembly: GCA_963931845.1. Taxonomy (NCBI): domain Eukaryota; kingdom Metazoa; phylum Arthropoda; class Arachnida; order Araneae; family Salticidae; genus Maratus; species Maratus michaelseni. The sequence continues at coordinate 13,657,027 of OZ007587.1, forward strand.
ATGTACACGTATATATAACACAAATCATGTCCTACAGGATTAATTATAGATCGTAAGTGCCGTAGACATAACGTTAAAAGCTTAAATTGAAACCCTTGTGCGCGATTATTTACATAATTTAAAATGTATGGGGTTTCGACTAGGATACTCTGCTCCACGTGCAAATACAGTGGACCAAGAATGCTTCAAAACCTCTTAGCAAACTTAGTCCCCTTTGTCTTTCTGGTAGAAAATACACGATATAGGTTTTACCCCATGTTATAAATGTACAATCGTTAGACGTATTTTTCGATCACATTTTTAATATTACATCTAGAATTCCAATTCCAAGCACTAAACATGATACCTGGATTTCTCGGTCATTCAATCTAGTCCAGTGGTTCCCAACCTTTTTTCAGCCGCGCCCCACCAAAACATCTCTAAAATGATGATGCCCCCCCCCCCCCTATAACATATAATTCTTATAAAATTTTAAAAGAATTTACTCCTGATAGAGTAAAAGGCATTTAACATTGATCCTGAAACGTGCCGAAGGTAATGGATGAATCAAATATTTTTTATAATCATCTGATACTCCACGTAGTTTACTGGCACACGGTCGCCACATATGCGTGATGCATAGAGTGCTCAGAATCCTTGATTAGAAAAATCAATGATTTTGAATAAAACAATTTTTTCTTATTTAATCACAGAATTTCTGCGATTAAATTACGCAACAATTTCTGCGATTAAATTACGCAACAATTTCTAATCAGAATAAAACGTGATAAAAGATTCTGTAAATGAAGGTCATCACGTAATTGTTAAATATATACTTGAATAGTGTCATGTGTAAAATTGATTTTTATGTGACATATTGCAGTGCGACTCATTCAATAAATAATCAAAAAAAGTTGTTTAAAATTCTAAAATACTTATAAATAAGAAAAATTATAAAGAATTTTTAAATATATAAAAGGTATCTAAATATCTTTAAAAGTTTTGTGTATAATTATTCTGGTAAAATTGTATTTAAAATGTTTGAATGGATACTTTTTAAAAACTGAATAAAAAACTTATTTTTTTTTTTAATTTTGTTTTTGAAATTTGAATGGGTAACTTTTATTTTCAGTCTACAACATTACTATTCGAAAAACAATTCAGAAGGTATGGGTTCACAGAAATTCCGAATTGTCCCCTTGAAAAGTTAAATTGCCCCCCTGAAAAGTCAAATTGCCCCCCTGTGGGGCGTACGCCCCCCGTTGGGAAACACTGATCTAGTCTTTTCTGTCTTTCTGGTATAAACAGACACACGATGTAGTTTTTACCTCGTTTTATAAATTAGCATTCGTTAGTCCTGTTTTCCGATCACATTTTTAATTGTACACCTAAAATTCCCATTCTAGGCACTAAACATGACACCTGGAATTCTTGATCATTCCTAGATAGCATGCATGTTTCCAAAAATAGTCATTTTTGCTTTTTTGTTTTTGTTTTTCATTGTCTTGTAAAGGTATATGGTATAAAACTTATACCACGAAACTCGCTCAGCTCAATTTTGTGTAGACCGCATGCGCTTACCTAATATTGTTTAAAAAAGGAAATATTGATTTTTCTGGGATTTTTTATTATGCAATTGTTTATTTTCATTCTATTTTCTTTACAGAACCGTACCATTAAACCACGAAACAGAGCAGCTCTTAAAAGAATGCAGTCATTTCCTGCTCCTGAACTGAAAGATAGGAACCATAATCATAAAATTCAGAAGCTTCTCGCTTTAGTACAGACTCTGAGAGAGGAAGAGCCATCTCCAAGGCCTAGACGCCTCAGCCTTCCTCTGCCGAATTCTCCAACACTTCAGCCTGCCATGCACGGAAGGGGCTCTCTGCAAGTGTTCACATCAAACAATAGAGAAAGTGTCGGTGAAATAACAAGAAACGGCTTCCAAAAGAAATTCACAACAAAAGATCTGGAAGTCGATGTTATCGTGAATGATATTAGTACTTTAACAGATGATGATAACCAGGGAGGTAAAAAAGTGGATATATTAGATGTGACTAGATCAGAAACAGTAGATGTAATATCAGCAGAACCTCCTATCGAAGTATTGGCTGATCGTAGGACAATTATCAACTTGGAAGGATTACAGTGCACCGAAGTATGAGCAAACATCAAACTAGTGCATGTGCTACTTGTGCCTTTTTTATGCATGCAGACTGATCTGCTGTACATTTTCATTTAGTGCCTTGAAAATGGCAAGTGATTAAAAGTGCAATGGCTGCTTATGCACAAATAATTCTTTGCCACTTTGAGAACTGCAAAACTTTGCATTGAAACAAGTGCAATTCTTTCCAAACTGCAAGCAAATTCAGTGAGAAAATATGTTTATTTAGTAAGTGATCTACTTAGATTTTTGAAATGAAGACTATGTTTTATTTCATTCTTTTGCTGAGAAGTTATCCCTGTGATGTACGATAGGATGATTGTGTATTTCCACATTCTGTATATAGTGTACAAATTTGTTTCTTTGTTATTTAATTTTTTTTTTCAATGACTGGTGTACAGAGCAAGTGAGCTACTATATTTTGAACTTCGTTTAGAATAAGATCTCACTTTGCAAATTATAGTATATTTTTTTACACTGTCAATTCTTTGAACTTTATTTTGATGTTGGTGAATACGTTATTCATAATTAGTATTGTTCAAAGAAACACAGTAACTCCTCATTATTTCTAGGAATGTTTTCATAATGTGTATTTTTTTCTAAATATTTACAAATAAGTACATTTTCTATATTTCGATTGAAATCTGCACTCAGAAATCACTATACATGCATACAATTTTTCAAAAGCTAACAGACCAAGTTCTAATCAAATAATAAATAAAATTTCTAGTTGAAAGAAAAATACACATTATAAAAATGCTCCCTATTTAATTGTTGTATTTTCTAGAACTGTAATATTCTATGGAATATTGTGCTAAATACCTCAAGTCATAGACATTGTTGTGCATGATAAGAAATTGTAGTTTGAATTATCTTTGGTGTTCCTCCTTTTACTCTTATACTCATAATTCTGGTGGGAGGGGGCGGAATTCTATAGCACGAATTATTAAAGAATAATAAGAAGAAGAAAACTGATAACATACATTTAACGTATATATTTATACTTTTATATTTATTTTAGTTTCGGTTGCAGTATCATTTTAAATCATTCTCTGAGAAATCGCTCAACAAATCTTACTAGTATGCGTTTACTTTCATAGTTTTTTTTTTCAATAATGTTTTAAACTTATTTCATTTATAAAATAAATAATTTTAAAAAATAATTAATAAAATAAAAATTAAATTAATAATTTATTGGTTCTATTTATTAATATTTATGGATAACAATAGGTAACTATTTCAAAACTGTATCCGTTAAATTAGATTAGATCCAATACGTTGGTGTTTTTTTTTATGTTACCCCATACGTTTTATTAAGCGCCTGAAGGCCAGTATGAATATTCTGATAAGAAGACGATAATACATCCTCAGATATCTTTATTCCTGCTAATTCTAGTAATATTCAACTATAAGCCAGCGCACATTGTATATCGGATTATCTATATACTGTTAGAATGACTTTTATTTAACCAGGCATTAAAGTAAAAAACATTGCTTTACTATGGCCTGGTATATTTAAATGATGCACCCATCAATCATCTTTAACTATAAAACAACTTAGTTTTAATTATGAAATTTCCACTCTACAGTGTTCATATTTTCGGTTTGATTTTTATGGAATCTCCCCTTTTAGAGGGAAAAAAATGGAATTACATCATTAAAATTTTCAATATGTATTTAACACCTCACAAGAAGAATAACATTATGACCTAGTTATACAAATACTTATTATGCTATGTTTATTTTCATTTGACAAAATATGTCACTTTCATCATCATCCCAAAACATGGTTTAAGGCTATAAGCCTGTTCCGGCCTCAATCCATCTCTTTTGTGTCCTTCCTCTGTCTCTTTTCCCCCTCAGTTTATAATTCAAGGCTGCTTTTGGTATGTGATCAGAATCCATCCTTTCCATGTGGTCCTTCCATTTCCTTCTATGTCACTTTTGAACAAGTAAATAATATAAGGAGTTAATTTTAACTAATTAAAATTTAAGGAATTTAATCTGGAAATACTTTTTTCTATAATTATACTAAAATCTAAATAATTTATTTTAAAATAAAATGAGGAACACTGGAGACATATCATTTCCTTTTTTTTTTTTCATTTCTAATTGAAAATATGTGCAAATCTGTGTTAAATCCAAAAAAAGGTTTCCAATGTGCTCAACAAGTCTCAGAACATTGACTTTATTACAATTTTAAAGAGGTTTTTATTGCGGTTTTAATGAGGTTTTTATTAATAATATTTTGCATCTTTTAATGCAATCGATTTTTTTATCAGAATTTTTTCGAACGCCTCATATTTGTTTTTCATTCCCTATCTTTAATCATTCATTAATTTTTAAAGCATTATTTTCTGTGTATCATTTACTACATAATACTTATTTATTACATATTTTAAAGTGCATCAAAGTAAACGTTTTTCTTTAATTTATGTATCATTAAAATATCGCCCTTTCGCTACACTGTATAAAAAGAGACAAATGTTTCTTAATCTACTAAAATATAATATAACCGCGAAAGAAAATATACAATCACCTCTTCCGAGTTACCCATGATTCCGAAAAGCATTATTTATCTTTAGAAACCTCAGAAACGAATGTATTTTCGAGATTTAAAGAATCATTTATTAGTTTCTTTTGCTGCCACTGATTTACGGAAACGTTTCCGAGATGATTTTATAATGTATTAATCAATTTTATCAAACTGGAATATCGATATTTAGGATCATATTTAATTCTAAATTAAACATTTTCAGCTGCTTATTTGAGTTTGAAGGTACAAGAGTAACAAAATAATATTAATGTTAATGTTAATACTGTCAATTTATCATGTTTGTCTGTAAAACATGTTTGTTGAACATGAAAATGTTTACTTGAGAATGGATAGCATCCGAAAAACCTATATTCTGAGGTGAGAAAACTGATTAATACACTATAAGAACTAGTCGGAAAGGTTTCTTAAAATCATTGGCTGCAAAGAAAACTTTGTTTTTATAAACGTTTCTTTAAATCTCGAAAATACATTGGTTTCTGAAATTTCTAAAAATAAAGAAAGCTTTTCGAAATGGCTAGTAACTAGTAAAAGGTTATTGTATATTTTCGCTCATATATATACTACATTTTCCTAGATTAAGAAACATCTGGATTCTTTTTACAGTGTGTACGTTCACATTTGCTATTTAAAAGTCGAAACCACGTTTTTGTAAATGATTTTTATTTATTTTTAACTCTCTCGCTCATCTTGACCTCATACGAGGCTCCAAACTTGAATGATAGAAAACTGTGTTTTAAAAACGGTTTTCGACTCATTTTTATTTTGAATGATATCGCTTATAAAAGCAACTCTTATACACTATTAAGAAAATAATAATAATAATAATAATAAAAAGACAAATGATTCTTAATGTACAGAAATATAATATAGCAACTAACGAAAATATACAATAACATCTTCCGAGTTATCCATGATTCCAAAAAGCGTTCTTTCTCTTTAAAAACCTATATAATGTCGAGATTTAAAAATAATTTATTAAAAAAAAAAAAAAAAAAAAAAATGTTATTGATTTTCAGGAACGTTTCCGAGTAGTTTTTAGAGTGCTTTAGTCAGTTTTGTCAAACCGGAATATCAGTATTTAGGTTATTATTTATTCTCGATTAAACAATTTTAGCTGCGTAACTGAATGTATACATATAAGAGTATCAAAATAATATTAATTTTAATATTAATCTTAACTCCGTTAATTTATCGTATTTTCCTGTGAAACATGTTTGTTGAACATGAAAATGCTTACTTAAGAATGGATATCCTCCAAATAACCTATATTCCATGTTGAGAAAATTGATTAATACACTATAAAACTACTCGGAAACGTTTCCGAAAATTTGTGGCAGCAAATGATTTTTTGTTTTTATAAATGCTCCTTTAAATCTCACAAATGTCTTAGTTTCTGATGTTTTTAAAGATAAAGAACTCTTTTCGGCATCGTTGATAACTCAGAAGAGGTTATTATATATTTTAGTTTGTAGTTATAATATATTTTCCTAGATTCAGAAACGTTTATCTTTTTTTTTTACAGTGTATATGGCATAAATAATTTTTTATGCCTAATCCAGAATAGCATTTTAATAATGTTAATTTAAAGAATGACTTTTTTCTGTAATTTTTTCATAATTAGAGCAGAATATCCAAAATTCCAACATAATACGACCAAGGGAATATCAATTTTCCAACAGGACAATCTGAAATGGAAAATTACAATGGTCTCTAAAAAGCATGAAACCCGTTTAACGAACATCAGGAAAGTTTTATATTGTGAGGCACTTTATTAGAGATACAACCTACACAATAAAAAGCAAAATCATTCAAGCAGAATTTCTGTGTATGATATAATTGTTTCAGCAAGAATGATATTTATATCACACTGTGCCCAATACTGCTGGAAATACCCAATACATAACCCAATAACAAGGCATTGAAATCATTTAAATACGAATGGACGCGCAACGTTAGTTTAGCTCTCAAAATGACAGATTAATAATAGTATCTAACAACAATACTAATTATTCAAATATTACTTGAAATATCTTTCATTTGATTTGTCATAATTCATGCTCGTTAATTAATATAAATATCATTATGTAAATTATTATATTCTATATTCCGGGTAATAGAGCTTTTTTCGATATTATATATTTCCATATATGAATTTCCTGGATTTACAGTTTCGTAAACTTCAGTGTTCTGCACTTGTTTTTGTCTGTGTGATTAGTGATAGTGGAGTATGATCTCTTTTTGTATCTATGAAGTAGTATTTATTATGTTCCTAATCCACAGTCATTCATTTGTTAATGTTTCATACGACATCAGAATATTTGAAGTTGAAACATATCATTTTATAAGTAACTGTGTTTTGTTATTTTATTTCCTATGTGCTGTATTTTGCTCTGTGTAAATATAAATATTTGTTGAGCAACATTTTGTAGAAAAAAATACGCTTTATTTAATGTCTAATGCAAATCCAATTAAGAAACGTCTTGGCAAGATGTATTGTTTCTTTAATAATTTGTCAAAAATATTTTCAGTTATTTTTAATATTTCTGCTACTATTTTTTTTTTTTTTGCGATGTTCCCGGTTTATTCTATATTTAGAGTCCTGACGTAGCTTCATCTATTCAGACTGTTACATAAGTGATTATCATAATAATTTCTAAGTAAATGTTCCTAAGTATTTTTATTTATTTTTTTAAAGGCCTTAAAGATGTATGTACCTGTTAAGATATTTCCATTAGCTGCTCTATGTCTAAAATGTTGGCTTTAAATGTCCTATGTCGCCAAGCGTATTAGTTGACGCCAAATGAAACATTTGAAGGAAATTAACATTTTTGGTGCGAAAGGGATCATTAAAAAAACATAACATTTCAAAATTACAGGTTTTCACGAACACTATTTTATTATATCAATGCAAATATATACTTAAAATAAAAGAATAAATAAATATTATACAATAAAATAATAAAATAATACTTAATTTAAACTGCAGGCATGAAATTATAAATGTCTCTTAGCCTTGCAGTAAACATTTCGTTTGTGAATAAATACGTCGCACATGAAGTCTATGAGACAGGATTGTGAATATTGACGAATAGTGCTGCGCTATATTTTATTACGTCATTTTACAATGCACCATAGCCGCATTGTCTTGCCTTGATTGCAATTATATTAAAGTAATTATGATTAATTAAATAAATTATGCAATCTTCAAATCCTCAACGCTGTATGCGTTTGCAGTTATATAATTATCCATTAAGCATTGCTGAAATTGCTATTTAGAAATCCTATATCATCATATACAGGTTGATTCAAAGTACTTCTCTATTATAGCGGCCCCCAAAGATAAATCATCAAGTAACAGAGATATATCGACAAATTAGATTGTAAAATCTCGTCAAATGGTTTGCAATTCTAAAGAAACAGCCCGTGTTTAGTTTATCGTCATATTGCTTTTTCGTTGATATTTCAGAACATTTGTCATATGTGTATAATTTTTAAATTGCATGATGTAATGTTTCTTCTTTAATCACCTGTATTTATTTTTATAAATATGGAAACAATCTTTGATTTACCTAGTAACTGAGATGGATGCAATCTCATTTTTTCAAAAGCGAGGGCTTTTACCCAACAAATAACTATGCGAAAATAACTATGATATAAAACTTTATGTTATTAATGATGAAGCTATATCGATATGCAATGTAAAAAGTTGTAAAAAAAAAGGGTCTCCGTGTTAAAGACGTTTTAATTTACGTTAGTGGTTCAAGAATACCGTTTGTAACTGCTCTAAAGTTTATGTACTGTGGGACAGCGGATTTAATATCCATAAAATGATGTAAGAACTATATATGGGTTGAAATGCGACAGTTGATTCAAAAAAATGCATGAGAGAAGTGTTAAAAATTTAATTTTTTTTTTTTTTTGAAGCATTGTACGAAATTATGAAACATTAGTATGAATTTTTTTTATGAAACAATGTAATATATATTCTTATTAACATAAAATATTATATTATTTAATGCAAAAGGTATTTCTTTTTATATCTCAATTATATGCGCTTGGCTGCGACCATGGAGCAGTAATTGACTGCAACTTAACGTAATCGTAATTGTGGTAGCCACTATAACAAAGAGCAACCTAATTCAATACTAATCATACCAACTTTCAGGTGTTGACAGTACGTATCAAGACAAACAACTACAAATCAACCCGAATTTTCGTTCACAACTTTAACAATAATGAAGATATTTTAACAAGATTTTCATCAGATTAACTTTTTCTTTGTTTAAAATATGATAACGTCGTGAGAACTGGTAGAAGTTCACTGTAATTTGGCCGGCGATACCCTATGTACAGTGAGTTAGGATCTTCTAGATGAGTCTTGCTTGGATGCAAATACTGTTTATTTCCCCCATTTATGGTGTTGTTATACTATTTCACAAAAAGAGAGGTGACCTTTGAAGATATGGTTACAACATCTTCATTATTCTTAAAGCTATGAACAAAATTTCGAGTTCGGCTTGGAGGAAGATACTCTGTTGAATAAAATTATTTTTTTCGACCGTGGTTTCCAAAAAATGTTTGTCTTGATGCATATCATCATTTTCAATACAAGTTTATTTCATTAGTTTAGAAACATACTGTATATATTTGCTCTTAGGAAAATGCACTGCAGCTTGTTAATACTTCTCTTCCATCACGAGAAAATACCGTTACGGGTTCAATTAAGTGCCTCAATATTATGCAGAAAAATTAAAGACAATTAATTTTTCAATCTGTAATTATTTTTAATTGACAGATGTACACTCACTCAAATAAAGAAACCCTATATTTTATGTGCTAATTAAATTGCTCAGCTCATTTTAAACGTTACGTGTGCCCAAATCTTGCTCATGGATGATCAAGTTGTAAATGTTGAAAGCAGTTTCTTTGTTTTTGTTTGGATTTTTGTTAGAAATAAATAAAAATGTTGGGTATCTGAGTTTTTGTCATTCTTTAAATCAATTTTAACTGCACCGTATATGTGGCTTACATTATCTGCACTAAACTTAACGGGAAATCTACTTCTTTGTTGTCAAAATTTTCGATTTTTTATTTTTTGCAATTTTATGCATTCTTCAAGTGTGTAGATCGTTGCCTTAAAGCGGTTTTGCGATATTCGAATTTCTTTTTTTCCTCGGTGAACGTAACGCCGCTCTTTGAAGTAACGTTGTGGTAAAACTTTTCAAAAAACTTTTCTCGAAACCATGTTTTTCAAACTGGGTTACCATTTTTTTTCGAGAACTATTCGACCGATTTCCTTCATTTCTCTAATAAGATAAAGGTAACCCTCTTTGCTGAAGCTTATACCACCGAAAAGTGTAATTTTCATGGATTAATAATTTTTTCAGTCTCATAAAATGTAGAAAAAAGGGCAAAAAAATGAATTTTTCTTTTTTTCAAAAGACAGCCATTTTGTCAAAAATTAACTTCTAAAACAAAATATTGGTATAAGCTCCAGAGAATTTAATGCCCTTTCGTAATTTTTCGACGAAAGTTATATCAGATGCTTGTGACCAGAGAAAAAGGGTCGCCGGATTGGAAATTTATGGCGCGCAACTGCAGGTACTCCCCGTCACAGAAGACGTATTATTGATTTATTTTTTTTAAACACAAAAATTTAAATATATAGGTTAAATGTCGATAAATTTAATCCTAAAAAGTCCGAAGGTGATATCTCTTATCTTTGTAACCGAAAATAAATCGTAAAAATCAAGTTAATTTTAGGCCAAAGAAGTAGAACCTCCCCTTGACGTACTTCTGCAACAGGAGAGGAAAATGAAAGGGATATTTACAAAGAGTTATATCCCGTTCAGACTGGATATTTAAGATACCTTACACCGCCGAAGATCGAAATTTCTATGGCTATATACAGTCACTACCACTCACTCTGATTGGCTGTGAGGTTTGCTTTAAATGATTGGCTGTTGAGGCTGGTTTTAACTTATGCGCATGCGCACACTTTGCCTTTGTTCAGATCTCCGACACAGTGAAGTTCAGGGAGCTATCTTAGATGAATTTTGCTGTGTGATCATGTGCTCTAATTCCGAGATGTACTACCTCCAAAATAGTGGTCTAAGATATCTTAAATATCCGGTAGGAACTGGGTATTACCACCATATTTTAATACATTTGTCGATAGCGCATCTGTGTTTTATAATGGTATTTATTTCTTGTACCTGTTATTATTATGAAGTGGTAGAAGGAAAAAGAAAAAAATAATAGTGATTATTAAAAGAAATGTGCTTTTTTTTAGCTCACAGGCTATCAAAGCCTGAGAGCTTATGTGCCCGCCGGTTCTGTATGTACGTACGTATGTATGTACGTAACGCGATAACTCTTCATAGAAATATCCGTTTTCCTTCAAATTTTGTTTATAGGTTCACTGTGTTAAGGCGCTTCCCTGATTAGTTTTCGGGATTGATTGGTTGAGTATAAAGGGGGGGAACGGGGGGGGGGCTAATCCCCCTTAATTTATATAAATAGGTTTTTCATGCAGAACTATTCCGTTTTCCTTCAAATTTTGTTTATAGGTTCACTGTGTTAAGGCGCTTCCCAGATTATTTTTCGGGATTGATTGGTTAAGTATAGAGGGGGGGAACGGGGGGCTAATCCCCCCCTTCATTTATATAAATAGGTTTTTCATGCAGAACTATTCCGTTTTGCTTCAAATTTTGTTTATAGGTTCACTGTGTTAAGGCGCTTCCCAGATTATTTTTCGGGATTGATTGGTTAAGTATAGAGGGGGGGAACGGGGGGGGCTAATCCCCCCCTTCATTTATATAAATAGGTTTTTCATGCAGAACTATTCCGTTTTCCTTCAAATTTTGTTTATAGGTTCACTGTGTTAAGGCGCTTCCCTGATTAGTTTTCGGGATTGATTGGTTAAGTATAAAGGGGTGGAGTGGGGGGGGGGCTAATCCCCCTTAATTTATATAAATGGGTTTTTCATGCAGAATTATCCCATTTGCTTCAAAATTTGTTTATATGTTCATTGGGTTAAGACGCTTCCCAGATTATTTTTCGGGATTGATTGGTTAAGTATAAAGGGGGGAACGGGGGGGGGGCTAATCCCCCCCCTTAATTTATATAAATAGGTTTTTCATGCAGAACTATTCCGTTTTCCTTCAAATTTTGTTTATAGGTTCACTGTGTTAAGGCGCTTCACAGATTATTTTTCGGGATTGATTGGTTAAGTATAGAGGGGGGGAACGGGGGGGGCTAATCCCCCCCCTTCATTTATATAAATAAGTTTTTCATGCAGAACTATTCCGTTTTCCTTCAAATTTTGTTTATAGGTTCACTGTGTTAAGGCGCTTCCCAGATTATTTTTCGGGATTGATTGGTTAAGTATAGAGGGGGGGAACGGGGGGTGCTAATCTCCCCCCTTCATTTATATAAATAGGTTTTTCATGCAGAACTATTCCGTTTTCCTTCAAATTTTGTTTATAGGTTCACTGTGTTAAGGCGCTGCCCTGATTAGTTTTCGGGATTGATTCGTTAAGTATAAAGGGGGGGGAACGGGGGGGCTAATCCCCCTTAATTTATATAAATGGGTTTTTCATGCAGAATTATCCCATTTGCTTCAAAATTTGTTTATAGGTTCATTGGGTTAAGACGCTTCCTTGATGATTTTTCGGGATTGATTGGTTAAGTATAAAGGGGGGGAACGGGGAGCTAATCCCCCTTAATTTATATAAATGGGTTTTTCATGCTCCCATTTGCTTCAAAATTTGTTTATAGGTTCATTGGGTTAAGACGCTTCCCTGATTATTTTTCGGGATTGATTGGTTAAGTATAAAGGGGGGGAACAGGGAGCTAATCCCCCCCTTCATTTATATAAATGGGCTTTTCATGCAGAACTATTCCGTTTTCCTTCAAATTTTGTTTATAGGTTCACTGTGTTAAGGCGCTTCCCTGATTAGTTTTCGGGATTAATTGGTTAAGTATAAAGGGGGGGGGACGGGGGGGCTAATCCCCCCTAATTTATATAAATGGGTTTTTCATGCAGAACTATTCCGTTTTCCTTCAAATTTTGTTTATAGGTTCACTGTGTTAAGGCGCTGCCCTGATTAGTTTTCGGGATTGATTGGTTAAGTATAAAGGGGGGGGGGGAACGGGGGGGGGGCTAATCCCCCCCTTAATTTATATAAATAGGTTTTTCATGCAGAACTATTCCGTTTTCCTTCAAATTTTGTTTATAGGTTCACTGTGTTAAGGCGCTGCCCTGATTAGTTTTCGGGATTGATTGGTTAAGTATAAAGGGGGGGGGAACGGGTGGGCTAATCCCCCTTAATTTATATAAATGGGTTTTTCATGCAGAATTATCCCATTTGCTTCAAAATTTGTTTATAGGTTCATTGGGTTAAGACGCTTCCCTGATTAGTTTTCGGGATTGATTGGTTAAGTATAAAGGGGGGGAACGGGGGGGCTAATCCCCCTTAATTTATATAAATGGGTTTTTCATGCAGAATTATCCCATTTGCTTCAAAACTTGTTTATAGGTTCATTGGGTTAAGACGCTTCCCTGATGATTTTTCGGGATTGATTGGTTAAGTATAAAGGGTGGGAACGGGGAGCTAATCCCCCTTAATTTATATAAATGGGTTTTTCATGCAGAATTATCCCATTTGCTTCAAAATTTGTTTATAGGTTCATTGGGTTAATACACTTCTCTGATTAGTTTTCGGGATTGATTGGTTAAGTATAAAAGGTGGGAACGGGGGGCTAATCCCCCTCTTAATTTATATAAATAGGTTTTTCATGCAGAATTATTCCGTTTTCCTTCAAATTTTGTTTATAGGTTCACTGTGTTAAGGCGCTTCCCTGATTAGTTTTCGGGATTGATTGGTTAAGTATAAAGGGTGGGAACGGAGGGGGTAATCCCCCCCTTAATTTATATAAATTGGTTTTTCATGCAGAATTATCCCATTGGCTTCAAAATTTGTTTATAGGTTCATTGGGTTAAGACGCTTCACTGATTAGTTTTCGGGATTGATTGGTCAATTAAATAGGGGGAAACGGTGGGCTAATTCCCCCCTTTATTTATATAAATCGGTTTTTCATACAGAATTATCCGATTTGCTTCAGAATTTTGCCACGATTTTCGATTTGCCACAATATACTAGTCGTTGGAGTTATTGAAACTTTTTATAAATTTACCGAAGAGTAAGTCAACTGTAAAAAGGTAACTCCCCACCTACCCACGAAATATAGAATAAAAATTTAACCCCGCCCCCCTCCACACACACACGCATGAAACTTAGAATAAACAGTTATAAACAGTTTTATCATTCCGTGAAGTTATGTCTTTGGTAAGTAAAGTTTATTAGAATAGCCCCCCCCCCCCTACACACACACACGCATTATTTTAGTAATTAAACCCAATTTAATGCCATTGGTTTTATATACGATATGTATGCAATGATTAATTTCGTAAAAATAACAACTATACCTATATCATGAAGAGATAGTCGACATTAATGTGTAATAGCAGTATCCTTTTTTTCTTATTTGAACTATATTGGTTTCTATTTTTAAAAAAACGCTGCTTTTTTATGATTTTTATTTTTTACTGTTTTGCTCAAAAAGAGTAAGTTTTATTTTATGAATAATAGACATAAACAATGCATAGAATATTCAATTTTATGATAAAAAAAATTGTTTTGAACTTCTTGAAATGCCAAGCATTTACTGAATAAAGATTGGATTATTGCTTAGTTGTCGCCTGCCGTATTTTAAATTGATAAATTTTAAATTATGAAGATTTTGTGTTTATGGTTGGGATTAGTAAAATAATTTTTTAAAACTCGTCTGCGATTAAACCCTTTTTTTTCTTTTAAAAGACAGTCATAACGTTACTTTTTTATGTGTGGCAACAGATATTTCAGAATAGATAAATATCGTTTCCGTTTATTATTCGTTCGATCATTCGACGTTTGAGAATTTATAAATGTGTAAAACTGTTTTTAATTAACCGTTTTTCATGCTATTATTTCAAGTTTCAAATTCCCGTAAGTACAACACTGCAAATTTCTGTAGTATTTTCAATACAGAAAAAATACATGTACTACTTAATCTTTTTTTAAACTTTTTATTATTGTGGTGAACATGCATTTTGTCTTGAAAATATATAAACTGAAGTGCGAGTTGCCAAGTTAAGTAATGCACTAAAATTGTGCATGGAAATAATTTTGAACATTTTAAATATATTCTAAATAATGTTGCAAGTGTTTATTTTATTCAAGAAAGTTATGAAGTAGTGATGTTGTATATATTTTGATTGAAGAAGCTGCAATGTTCTATTTAAATTTCAAAAATGTGTGTAAAAGGTATCGAATAATTTATTAAACAGATCCTTTCACTGAACAATCTAGGTGTATAAAAAACTACTCTTAAAATCCAGACGTTGATATAATATAAATTATATACTTGGTGCACTTAAGAGTGTTATGTGTTTAGTGCAAACATGTTTACGTGTATGTTTATATACGAAAAAGATTTTAAAGTTTACAAGCTGAAAAATAAAGTATATAATGTATTGAATAACACAAACTAATTAATTAACTTTTCAATATTTACCTATGCCACCAAAATTAGATTTTATGAAGAACTGAAATGCCGAAAACTAAATCTAAAAGTCTGAGAGCAAAAGCTGAAGCAATTAAAAAACGCCGTAGGGAAAATGATGAATATCGCGAGAAAGAAAATGAACAAACTCACAGCAGAGTACAAAATTTAAGGCAAAATGATGAATATCGCGAAAAAGAAAATGAAAAAAATCATAGCAGAGTACAAAATTTAAGGCAAAATGATGAATATCGCGAAAAAGAAAATGAAAAAAATCATAGCAGAGTACAAAATTTAAGACAAAATGATGAATATCGCGAAAAAGAAAATGAAAAAACTCATAGCAGAGTACAAAAATTAAGACAAAATGATGAATATCGCGAAAATGAAAATGAAAAAACTCATAGCAGAGTACAAAAATTAAGACAAAATGATGAATATCGCGAAAATGAAAAGGAAGAGAATCGTAATCGATTGGAGAATTTGCGAAGGGGTAAAGAATATCGCGAAAATGAACGTGTAGTAAATCGTCAAAGAAAGCTCTATATTAAGCAAAGTATAAGATCTAACTGGAGTAATTTATTGGAAGAATTTAACAATATGATTAGTGAAGGTCCCACTCACATATGTTCATGTTGTGGGAGATTATGGTTCAGACAATCTGTATCGTATCGTTATTTAAATACTTTACATGCGAATATTAAAGAAGATATCGTCAACAAATCTCTTTTTCTGAAGGATTCCAATCCTCCATACTGTTTCTGTAACACCTGCTGGAATCAAATGAAATTGAACAAAATTCCCAAATTATGGCTGGGAAACGGATTTAAATTTCCGCCAATTCCACCTGAATTGACTGATCTGACACCCTTAGAAGAACGATTGGTTGCATTGCGCCTGCCATTTATGCAAATTCGGCGTCTTGGTATTGACCGACAAATTGGTCTTCATGGAAATGTTATAAATATATTAAATACCTTAAATGATACAGTCACAGTTCTACCTAGAAAATTCAACAAAACTTCGACGATCCAATTAATGTTAATGAGAAAAATTAAATATAATCGTCCTTATATGTTCGAAACAATTCGTCCAGCAAAAGTTTACGCAGCCGCTAAATATTTGGCAAATACAGACTTGTATAAAGAAGAAGGTGTGGTACTTTCCGACGAATGGGCAAATCGACTGGAAACTGAAACAATAGATTTCATTTTGGAAGAACAGATTGCAAATCAAATAAAAGTAAGTGAAAAGGAAATGGATGATGCTGTTCAAGTCTTTTTGCACTCTGATGATTCCGATTTTGAAGATGATGAGCCACATAACTCAGATTTATTGGAAACTTTGATAACAGAAACAGATAATAATATGGCAATTAAATTTGCGCCTGGAGAGGGTAGATCCCCAATGTCTTTATTACTCGACGAAAAAGTCGAAGAATTATCTTTTCCATCTATTTACTGTGGAACCGCAAGGGTATTTGTAGACTCTATCCATGTCAATTATTCAGATATTGCTAATTCTGAAGCGAAAAGATACGACAGAAGAGCATGCAAGCCAAACAAAATATTGTACTCATATAAATTATTACAAAATAAGAGAATTGCTTCAGAAATTAACATTTGCTTACGTAAAAAAACAAATAAATATGGAACTAATATTACAGCGGCCGATTTGAAGGATGCACAGAGCGTTGATAGACTTATTCAACACGACGATGGATATAAAGTTCTAAAAAATTTAAGATCCTCACCAGCATATTGGGAAGATAAGCAAAACAATTTAAACGCCATGATAAGACAGCTTGGAATACCATCTTTGTTCTTGACATTTTCTGCGGCAGAGACAAAGTGGCTTGAATTAATTGTAATTTTGGCAAAGAATTTGCATCAGGAAACTATTTCACATGAAGATGCATGCAACCTAGATTTTAATTCAATAGCAGAACTTATCCGTAATGACCCTATTACTTGTGCAGAATATTTTGATTATCGATTTAGAATGTTTCTCAAATTGATACTGAGATCCAACTCCGGTCCTATTAATGAAGATAAAACTATTTTGGATTATTATTATCGAGTTGAATTCCAACACAGGGGATCACCTCATGTTCATATGCTCGTTTGGCAGAAAAATGCCCCTGTATTTGATCCGGAAGAAAATTCAACTTGGTCAAATTGCACGCAATTTATTGATCAGTTTATTACATGCCAGAGAATTTACGAGAATAACGAAAATTTGAATGCATTTGTAAATTTTCAAAATCATCGCCATTCAAAAACATGTCTAAAAAAATCTAAAAGTGGTACCAAAATATGTAGATTCGGCATTCCCCATCCTCCCATGAATTCAACTGAAATCTTCCTTCCATTGGCGTTAGATACAGATAAAGAGACTTTGACAAAATGCAAAACAATGTTTAAAGAAATCAAATTATACATGAATTGCAAAGATCTTGGTAGAAATTACACTGGTGACATGTCTTTTACTGAATTTTTACAGAATTTGAACATCTCTGAGTCTGAATATGTGCTTGCTATCAGATCATCCATAAAGAGACCCACCATTTTTTTTAAACGAATTGTAAATGCAATGTTCATTAATGCGTACAACATCAAAATGATAGAAGCATGGCGCGCGAATATGGACATTCAATATATTTTGGATCCGTATGCATGTGCCAAGTATTGTGTTGCTTATATTAACAAGTCATACGGAGGAATGTCAAAATTGCTAAAAGATGCTTCCGAAGACATGAAAAGAGGGAATACCACAATAAAACAAAAACTCCGTAAATATGCAAATGTGTTTCTAAATGGAACAGAAATATCAGCACAAGAAGCAGCATACGGTGTTTTGAGGCAGCCATTGTCTGTATGTAGTCGCGATTCCATTTACATTCCGACATCACACCCAGATTCTCGTGTTTTCATGATAAAAGCTCCAAAAGATTTGAAAAAATTATCGGATGATTCGACAGATATCGGAGTTAAATGTATATTAGACCATTATGCACAAAGGCCGCATGAATTAAATCACTTATGTCTTGCGGAATTTGCTGCAATGTACACATACTCTAAAGCAAAATGTGACAAAAAATATGTTTCTGCAGTAAATTCTCTTGATGATCAAGAAATTCGTGAAATAGATTTAAACAAACCAGTTATTGAAACCGAAGACAACACTCGAATTTCTGAGTGTTTACAACTTCTGGATAGGTCAGGCTATATAAGAAAACGGACAAAAGCCAGAATTATCAGATTCAGAAGATATGGTCGGGAACAGGACCCATATAATTGTTTTAGAGAGCAAGTGATGTTGTTCCATCCATACAGAAATGAAGAAGATGATATTATATCTAAAGATGTAGAAGAAATTTATAATGTTAATAGTAGATCCATAAATTTGAATAAAATTAAATATATTGCTAATGAAATGCTAGATTTAGAAAGTATGGTGCGAGAAATCGAGCAAGAAGAAAATGACTTCTCTAACACAACAGATGAGAAACTGGATGAGGAATATATTTTAATGAATGATACTCTTCAATCTGACATACTCTTCGATATGGGTCAAGACAGGAACAGTTAAAACTTTTGAGTCCAAAGCTAATTCCTGAATATCAATATATTGGTCTCATTCGAAGCTTAAATATCAAGCAAAGAAAATATTTTATGGATATCATGTTTAAAATAAAAAACGGAAAAGTTCCATTTTATGAAATTGTTTTAGGTGGCGCAGGAGTTGGTAAAAGTACTCTTATTAATTCAATTGTTCAAGCTGGTTTAAGATACTTTAATTCCTTTCCAGGAGAAGATCCTTCTTCTATTAAGATTTTATTGTGCGCACCAACTGGTAAAGCAGCTTTTAACATTAGAGGAATGACTTTACATTCCGTTTTCCATCTGCCACTAA
Organism: Maratus michaelseni; assembly: GCA_963931845.1. Taxonomy (NCBI): domain Eukaryota; kingdom Metazoa; phylum Arthropoda; class Arachnida; order Araneae; family Salticidae; genus Maratus; species Maratus michaelseni. Next base: position 13,676,247 of record OZ007587.1, read on the forward strand.
ATCAAAACTCTCTAAAACCACTAAGTGATGATATATGTAATCAGCTCTCTACAAAACTTGTAAATTTAAAATTGGTTGTAATTGATGAAATTTCAATGGTCAAACTACGAGATTTTTATTTTGTCGAAAATCGTTTAAGGCAGATATTCCGTAATAATTTTCCTTTCGGTGGCGTTAGCGTTATTGTTCTTGGTGATTTTTGGCAATTACGACCAGTAATGGGAAAATTTGTATTTACTAATCCAGAAGAAGGTGAAATAATCGAAATCGATAGAAAACCATTGTTTCACAATTATCTTTGGCACATGTTTTCAATGTACAAATTAACGGAAATCATGCGACAACAAAACGATCGTGCTTTTGCAGAAGCACTAAATAATATGGCTGTCGGTGCAATGACGGAAAAGGATATTACACTAATAAAATCTCGTAAAATAACAAATTCAAATCAACCACCTATCAATGCAATCTCCTTTTTTTCGACAAATGCAGAATGTGATAAGTACAATAGCTTTTTTCAAAGTAAATTACAGACAGAAGAAGTCATGGCATATGCTTTCGATAAACCTCAAGGATCTGGTAAAAAATCTACCAAGGAAGAAATACTAAAATCCGCTAAAAATCTTAAAATTACAGAAACAAATGGCTTGCCCGCAGTCGTTAAATTGAAAATATCTGCAATTTATATGATTACGTGCAATATAGATGTAGAAGATGGGCTTTTCAACGGCACAACAGGAACATTAGAACACATCCAATATGGAAATACAAATACGGGTAAAAGGGTACCAACAATGGTATTTTTGAAACTTGATGATTCACTTGTGGGAGCGCAAATGAGGAAAAAGTATGAAAATCTTCTCAATTCTAAAGGAATAGATAAAACTTGGACTCCAATTTCTCCATTTGTTAAAATTATTAAAACTTGGCATGGACGAGGCTTACAAGTTGTTCGGACACAATTTCCTTTGATTGCTGCCAATGGACGAACTATACATAAGGGTCAAAGTGCCACACATAATTTTGTGATAGTAAAAATTGCAAAAAAAATGGAGAGAGCTCAGCTGTACGTCGCATGCAGTCGAGCAACTACTGCTGATGGTTTATATATTGATGGTGATTTTAAACCACCCAAATCCCCAGAAAAAAATGATCCAGTACTAAAAGAGCTGTCTAGATTGGAAAATCATCCAAAACGTTTCGATTTAAGATTCATGTATGACGTGCCGGACAATTATTTCAAAATTGTTATTCACAACGTCCAGTCACTGAATGCACATTATTTAGATATAAAATTAGACCCACATTATACGACTGCACACCTTTTATGTTTCCTGGAACCATTTTCTTTGAAAGATGATGTGTATGATTTTGATGGCAAATTCACGTGTATATCTCGCATAGACTGTGTTGGCAAACGGAAGGCTTTTGGTTTGATGTGTGCTGCTAAAACTGAAATAATTCACGAGTGCCAATTCATAAATAATTGGATAAGACATGATCGCGGAGCTTATGCAGAATTCTGTGCCGTTAAACTTGGTCAAATGATTGTTCTTTTTGGATACAAATCTCCGAAGGCATCAATCAAACTACTGGAATCATTAATGACAGAAATTCTAGACAATTTGATGCACTTTGACTGTAAACTTACCGTTGCTGGTGATTTCAATATTGAAAGAAAATCCGCCGATTTTCAAAAAGTAAATAAAATATTAACTTTATACAACTTGCATAACAAGGTTTCCTCTGACGAAATTTCAACGAATGAAAGTACACAGATAGACGTTTGCTATACAAATGAAGAAAACCTAGAATTTTGGTATTACGAATCTATTTTCAGTTACCATAAAGCAATTTCCTGTGTTTGGCCTAAAACTATTTAATCAAATATAAGCGTATTCTTTTTTTTATTATTATTGCGTGTAATTATTTGCAATTGAAAGTAATGATTAACACTTAAAAACATTTTTTTTTTTTTTTTTTTTTTTTTTACCAAACTCTGCTATCAGTTATTTAATTATCTTTTCTTTGTCAAAATTGAACTTTTTTCTTAAAACTAATGTTGGCCTTATGACTGGAGTAGTGGACATTCTCATATACAAGTAGATATAACAATGCATAGAGTATTTATTTATAATGAAAAGATTAATTTTTCTTTCTTTCTTTCGGGTAAGGTAAACTTTGTATTTTTATTTACACTCGAAAAAAGGTGATAATGACCTACGCGTGTGTGTTAGTTACATTTGATGTTATTAATGTGTTAGTTACATTTTGGGATTTTCTTAGATTATTTTTTAAATTTATTACCTAACAAACTAATGTAACTGTATATTCAGTAGGACATAAATTTATTAAATGATTTGGTTCTGAGTAGGATCTTTTATGTGTTTTATTAATAATTTTGTAAATATACACCTATATTTATTTCTGTTTATTTAAATAAAACTGTTTGTTATGAAACTTGCTTCATGATCTTTTTTTTTTTTTTTTTTTTTTTTTTTTAATAATTATTGTTAAGAAATTGGAATGGAAGTTTTACATTTGCCATATTTATTATAATTTTTTATTTTAAATTCATAAAGATAACAGCGCCGTTAAGGATAGATGGATCACATATTTTTACTCTAAAAATAAAAGAATGGACTGAAACTCTAAATTTGTATTTAGCTTGTATCAAAATTGTATCTCATAATTGGAATTTGCATTTTTATAGTCGATTTCTTTATCTTTCGAGGGGCGTTATTCTTTGAAATAAGAGTATAATATACAAATAGTGTGAATAGCCTGTGAGCTCAATGCCATCAGTTTAACTGGGCACTTTTCTTTTATTAAAAGAATATTTTCACAAAATGTATTGAAGGAAGGACATAGGCATCTTTTTTCTATTATATCGCTAACAATTGTAAAGTGACCGGTGATTGATAGACAGGCCAAAATGGTTATTCTGTACATCGGCTCTCTTTCAATAAAGGTTTGGATTTAATACAGATACAGGAAAGGGCGTGGCTGGAAACGTTCGTGTTAAACAATAGTTTTTTCGGGTGAGAACTCCAACTATCTACAGCATTATTTTTGTTTTATATGAACGAATTACAATGATATGTGTTTTTAACAAATCAAGTTACAGTAAAATTTGGATATATCTGGAATACAGTCTCTCTTGGAAAGTTTTTCTGTAACTTTCAAAGTGTCGATTCTCTAACTTTTTACTCCCGATCCCTTATTTTCATCAATTTTGATTTCAGTCACTACCGCCTTCTCAAATCTGCTAAAATTTTACTTATATTATAATGATTACGAATGGAGATTTTTCCAACCGGGTAAAAAAGTGTCCAGGCAGGGAGTGAAACCCAAGACCGGTCTTCGGTTCAACTCTCGAACTGGACACTTTTTCACTCAGTTCGAAAAAAAATGGCAATTCATGGGATTTCTTTAACAATAAGTATGATTGAGCTAAAAATAATAAAAGTATAGTATAATTATAATGATAAATACGTAGGAATACAGTTACATGAAAAATATAATAAATATATATGCAGCATAATAACATATATAGAAAACCAACAAAAAATATATTAACATACTAAATTCCATAACCATTATGGTACAATATTGACAATTGCAGCCAAAATTCAATGCAACAAATACAAGAAAGACGGGCGAAAACGAAAGGAAATAACGTTTTTTATGTACAAAACTAAGAGAAAAATAAGTAAGAAACTTTTGGTGGAACGAATAAAACAATTGCATAACCCAAATGAAAATAAATTGCTGTATATAACAAGTCAGAAAAGTTGTACGAAAATACACAACGATAACAGCAGTAAATACGGATAATAACTTTGGGGGTGAGTAATAAGAAAACTTTTGCCAAAAATATCAATACTTATTATCATAAAAAGATTATTTTTATTTTTATTTTTATTTCTTTTAAGTTCCATCTTTCAAGTACAAGAAAACATGCAAAAACATAATCTCGAGGGGTCGGAAACAAATTTTGCAATAGGACTGGATTCAGTTTGGATACATTCATCCTTTCTAAATGTAGGGTGAAACCCCCAGTTATTGACACCTAATCAGTAACTGACACTGCAGCAGAAATCTAACTCTAATAAGCATTTCCTTGTAAAATTCTGCAAATTAAGTGGTAACATATTTGTCTCAACTGTTATAATTTAATTTTCAGCTATTAGTTTTTCAAAAAAGGGATGGTGTCAGTTACTGGAGATATTGACAATATTTATTACAAAAATTAATTTTTAGTAATAAAATGCATAATTTTTTTTAATTTTGTCAACAATGATTTTTTAATGTATCTTTAACTGTACTTTCAAAAACAACGATAAGTGTAAAATATATTTAAAACTTTGTAATAGGGATTTGAACTAGAAAAACTTCTTAAAGTGTCAGTTACTGGAGGTTTCACCCTAAATCTCAAAATTAAAAAAATCGACGTCTCTGACTATCTGAAATGATTCCTATAGTCAATGGTAAAGGTTATAAAAAATATTATTTCGTTTTAGACAATAATTATAATAATAAATAACAATAGTGTCTTTTGATAAAGAATAATCTGGATAGAAACAAATATAGATGTATCTTCACAGAAAATTAAAAACTGTCACATTTCCATTTAAAATAAATTGTGGATAATATATTTTCAGTAAAAAATTAGAAGGCAGCTAAAAGATGCTCTTGAAATAGTGTCCAGATGGCAACCATTGTTGATTCTAATTTGGCATTTTCTTTCGAAATTCTCAAAGTGATGTCCCTGGGTAGGCGTGGAATCAAAATTTTTATTTTAATACACTCCTCTTGTTTAATTTATTTTAGTTCATTTCGATATTTCCTTGTGAAAAATTTGCTGTCATCTCTTTTGTTTAACCATTGGGAAAATGTTTGTTGTTTTCGGTCGAGAATGGCCCTCTTGGCGTCGTCACTTTATTTTTTTAAGCGTTTTAACGAAATTCTGTAACTTTAGAAGAATTTTTCTTTGAATAGTCAATAGAAATACATAAAATCGTTACAAAAATGTTAAAGTTACAAAAAGGATAGATGCAAACTATCAGATATGAAAAAAGCCGAATTCAAAAATTGACGTCGGATGAGAAATCATCTTATAAAACAAAAAACGTGGTCTTCAACTTTAATTTACTCAAAATACCTTTAGCTCAGACTTCAATCTAAACAAGCGTTAAAGTTATTGTAGGAAGGACCCGACAAAATATTAAGGTATATTGGTTAACATATATTGGTTAGCACTTTCCCTTTATTTGCACGATTTAATGTTACTCAATAACGTTCAGTTGCTTCTCTTATCAACCTACTCGTTTAAACAATTCTTCCAGACAGTATGTTGTTAAATATTATTATGTATCGCGCAATGTTTATCGTTTGCTGGTTGAAACATCGTCGACATCGACATGCGATAATGGAAAGGCGCATTGTTTACAATCGAATGACGAATGCATTCAACGCTGTCAGGGGTGCGATGGAGAGATTGATCGTGTAGATGGCTCAGAAGAATATTTTTTCCAGGGCAGAGAATACCAGGATCTCTTCAGCTGTAGTAATGGAATAATGAAAAATGCGTTTCAATAACTGCGGCGATGGTTCAAACAAATATTTTTGCGAGGACAGAGAAAGCCATGATCTCCTTAACTGTAATAATGGAAAATGCGTTTATTTGTAGATGGTTCGATAAATATTTTTGAATAATTAATATTTTAAATTAATTTGATTTTTTTTTTCGGAATTTTTTCCAACTGACTGTTGTAATTTGTTAAATTACATTTTTTTTTTTTTTTTTTTTTTTTTGTGCATGAGGTTAAATTTTTAAACATTGATTGAGGTTGTATAGCGGACACCAACAGGCTCCGATTTCGAAAAGCGACGTTGATGTTAAACAAAATAACAGAAAATTTATTTCCAATTGATAACAATAATTCTTAATTAATAATAATCCATAATTTGTGCTTTTGTTATGGCATGTAAACCGACAACTTTCTGCAATATTGAGTTAATGCTGCACGTCTCTGCGTTTCCACTTCTTTAAATTTCTTCTGATATTTTGTTATAACATGTTATTTTTATAAACAAATCAATAAAATAATTCAAAATGAAGGAAAATCTTTAAAGGATGCATAATTTTATTACATAAGTTTATTCAATAATGGTAGCTCACACAAGTTACGTGAAATGCCATTTGTGTATAAACTCCTGTGTTTTTTCAAATAACCTATCAAAAGGAATAAAAAATAACCTGAAAATCGCATTTAAGAGAGAAAGATAGTCAAACTTCACATGTTTACTTCATAATATATGCTAATATATATAACACAAACACGTGTAATTTTGAACTCATTATGGTTTTGTTACACATACGTCGAAGCGGCATGAAAATATATATGAGAAATGTATAAACGAATATTTTACTCTTGTCTGTATAGGTATGCATATGCAAATGTAACACTTATTAAGCATATCCAACATGTGCCATTTTTCTATCTTGATTTCGTGTCAAATAATTCAAGATAAGAAAGAGGAAATGTTTCAAAAGATGGGGGTAAAGAAAACCAATACCTCTATTACTGTATCTGAAGTATGGTGCTTAGAATTAGCCTACAATAATCTGATTTATACAATGGACATAATTGCAAAAACTAATCATTTACTAAAAATCAGTAATAAATATTTTAAAACGAGTTGCCTAGTTCAATGTTTTTGCACAAAATTTCAGATTAGTTATATCTATACTATTATATAAAGAGGAAACGGTGACTGACTGACTGACTGACTGACTCAACCACGCCCAGCCGAAACTACTAAAGTCAGGGTCACGCAATTTGGACTGTAGATTGCTGTTATGGCCTAGGCAAGCAATAAGAAGGGATTTTTGAAAATCCCCCCCCCCCCCCGAAGAGGGTTAAAGGAGGGTTCGAATGTTTTAGGTCGTTTTGCCATATCTCAGCAGCAGTTATAGGTAGGAGCTTGCAATTCCAGAAAACAAATCTACTAAAAAAATTATTAAACACCTATTTCAGCGATTTTAGAAATTCCCCCCAGAACGGGGTTAAACTGGGGTGGTCGAATGTTTTAGGTCATTTCGCCATATCTCAGCAGCAGTTATAGGTAGGAGCGCAAAAATGAAGAAAACAAATCTGCTAAAAAAATGATTAAAGACCTATTTCAGCGATTTCAGAAATTCCCCCAGAAGAGGGTTAAAGGGGGGGGGGGTCGAATGTTTTAGGTCATTTCGCCATATCTCAGCAGCAGTTATAGGTAGGAGCGCGAAAATCAGGAAGACAAAGCTACTAAAAAATGATTAAACACGTATTTCAGCGATTTCGGAAATTCCCCCCCCCCCCCGAAGGGGGTTAAAGCAGGTGGTCGAATGTATTAGATCATTTCGCCATATCTCAGCAGCAATTATAGGTAGGAGCGCGTAAATCAGGAAAACAAATCCAGGGTCGGACTGGGCCAGGAGAAAGGGCGCAGACCTTGGATTTTCAGAGGGCGCAAAAATTTTAACGAACTTAAATCAACTTTACTTACTTGTGTTGTGTCTGGACTTGACAAAGTTTAACGCATTCGCATAGCACCAAGTAAGAAAAGATCTTAACATTATATTACTGAGTTTAGATATAATATTCAAAAACTCTAGAAAGTTGAATACAGATTACCTTGTAGTAGATTGACTGTAGGCTAGGACTTTACTACTTTATTATTTTGTCAATAGATACCTTAGAACAGTCATGGTATAAAAGTGATCACTCCTTACTAATTATCCTGCAAATAAGGTATAAAAAATGCACAGGTACCAATTTATTGGGAATAATTTCTACTATTAAATTATATTTATAAATTTGGTTTCGGGGATTGTTTACATATTAAAAAATAAAAAAAAATGCACGAAGGTTGATTTTTCAAATTGTAACACCTACGTTTGAGTTCCCTGGATCAAGACAGCCTTACTTATCTTAATTCTTCACAGAGTTATAAAAGAAAATGTGTTAGGGATTTATCTAAAAATTTCGGAAAATAAAATTTAAATTTTACAAGAAAAAGTACTGAACACTCATTTAGTCAGCAGTAAAATTATACAGGAACTTTAAATTTATAATAAACTTTCTTTATATAAAAGTAAATACTACAAAATGTTTCTGGTAAGTGTTTACGTGCTATTTTCTGTTAGCTTCTTTGAAAACAGAAGACGATCCCCTTAGACTGTAGGGAGGTTCTCTGCATCTCGAAAACTAATTATTCAAATGAGCTGTACACTTACACATAGTTCTTTTTATACAAAAATTAATGTAGGTGACAATTCATAATTTTTTTAATATGAATTTATTAATAATTTTCATATTTAAAAAAATGTCTTTGGATAGAAAACAACCTGGAATATGTTAGGGTCTATTCAGTGTATTTCATTAAAAAATTAATAAAAATTCAATCGAATGATTTTTATGAAGCTATAAAGTTGGTCAAATGAATTTAACATGAGCATCCTCAAACTTTAAACTCGTCTAGCTCTATGAAAATTTAACATAAAGTATTTAAACTATACCTCTTCGCGGACTGTCTCGATCCAAGGAACTCAAATAGGGTCTCAAAAATAAGTGTTATTATTTGAAAATTCAAAGTTAGTATAATTTTTAGTATGTAGACTACTCCTGTAACATACGCAATCCATAGCTTTAATTAGTAGACATTATTTCCAATCGATTAGTATCTATAGATTTTTTACAATTAGTTTTAGAATTGGTAGGGGATGATCACTTATCATTAGTCCATTGTTTTATAGCTTCGTTGGTCAACGATTGAGTTCGGCTTCTTCCAATAGCTACACTGCAAAAAAAAAAGTGTTGATTTTACGCTATAATACTAGCACCCCATCTGCCAGTAATATACCATAAAATTAACAGTAATAAACAGTAAAATAAGCAGTAATACGTTACCACGCATGCGTGGCAGCGTATTACTGCTTATTTTACTGTTTATTACTGTTAATTTTACGGTATAATACTGGCAGCTGGGATGCTAGTATTATGCTGTAAAATCAACACTTTTTTTGCAGTGTAATACTGCGTCTGAACCAACAGTTAGCTGATCGTCGGTCTAAAGATATGAGTTCCCATTTGACCAAAAGCTATGTTTGCTGGCAAAACTGCGCTAATAATAATAAAATGTGCAAACAATTGATCCTATTTTAATTATAAACTTCAATTAATTTGTTGATTTTTAGGCAAAAATTAATTATGCTTCTAGAATTATCTATTGAAATTGCTTCCACTTTGGTTTCCTTGATTTCCAGAATGTTTCCTCCACTTACCATTTGTATTTAAACAAATATCTCTAAAACTATTATGCAAATAAATTTTACTTTTATAACTACTAAAATGCAAGAATATCAGTGCTAAGAGCTCCAACCTCTATTTAAAAAAAATATATATTTATTTGACGTAATATGAATTAGTTATCAAGTCGACAGCAAATGCTGTTTATTTACTACAGCTTTTTTTTTTCTTTAGTAAAGTAGCATCTTTAAATATGCTCTCTGACGGTGTTTGCCTTATCACACATACAAAATAACGATTCAGTATGCAAAATTCGTTCAAAAAATATTTATATCGAGAACAAAAATGTACGTTCAGTATAGAAATAGAAATTTTGAAAATAAAACTCATGTTGATTTTTTTTCTTTTGAAAAAGTACCACATATTATAGCAGTGTTTGAATGCCTAAATATAGGGGTATTTGAATGGGTTAATAACACTTGCTTGTGAAAATATTACACTTGCAGCATTTGGGATAAAGAGAAGCAGGAGCAGGAGGAGGAAGAGGCATTTTGTGTGCTTAAAAATGACTTTATGCATCTTTAAAATGCATAATTGATATCGCACTATAAAAAGGTTTCTACTGAAAACTGACATCAAAAATAGCGATTAGTAGCCTTAAATCGCTAAAATAATTGAGTAAATTTACTTTTCTCAGAATACTCTTCCCATGATTTGCAAATTTCTTATCATAATTAGAAATCAATGGAAATTAAGTTTCTATAATTGAAAGAAATCCTCCGGGGATTGTAATGCAGCAAGCGACAGCATTTTTCTATGCCAGCGTTTTATAATTCAAAAAACCTACAATACTTTCTGAATAGTAATCAACGCTTTATTTAATGATCGATTTTTCCGTGATTAAATAAAAAAAATTTATTTAAAATACATACCAGAATTTTTGAATAATTAGTTAATTACGGAAAGGCTGTCATTAAATAAAGCTAACTGAAAATTTTGGTTGGTATTTTGAATGAAAAAAACGCTAGCCGCAGGATCCCAGCTTGCAGAATTGCAACCCAGAATAGTGTCATCGAGGTTGTATTCCCGAAAACACAGGTCAACAACAAAATCCACATAAAATACTTCTGCCTTCTAATATTTATCTCTTTCTTTTATAAAGTTGTTCTTCGAAATGCATGGTTTCAATTATAGGTCCATTCACGGACGACTTTTATAAGGACGAAAGGTCCAATGGACGGTACGCAAAATGTTTTATCTGAGATTAAGATTTATAAAAAATATCATCCTAAGAACCGATGAAAAAAATTTCTCTCAGTGCGCGGGAGTAGCACATGGGTGTGAGCTTTAGTAGCCACGGCGCGTCAGTTAAAACTTTCCTTAGGTGCCCGTTTTCTATCCTCAATCGTATGCAAATACGTCTGCTTTGGTCTCCGATTCTGAAAATTCCTTCGATGTATCTTCAATTTCTTTATGGTAATAAAATTCCCTCTCTTTTGCTATCTATCTATTAGTTGATGATTATCCCTAAGCAAATTCTCGAAATTTAGTACACTAATCAGAATATATATGTGTGGGGAAATATTGGAGCGGCTTAGGGGCGCGAAATTTTTCCTGGCTGAGGGCGCACCGGCCCTCTGGCCGATGGGCCGGCGTGCCAGTCCGAGCCTGAACAAATCTACTAAAAAAATGATTAAACACCTATTTCAGCAATTTTAGAAATTCCCCCCCCCCAGAAGGGGGTTAAAGGGGGTGGTCGAATGTTTTAGGTCATTTCGCCATATCTCAGCTGCAGTTATAGGTAGGAGCGCGTAAATCAGGAAAATAAATCTACTAAAAAAATGATTAAACATATATTTCAACGATTTTAGAAATTCCCCATCCGAGGGGTTAAAGGGGGGGGGTGGTCGAATGTTTTAGGTCATTTCGCCATATATCAGCAGCAGTTATAGGTAGGAGTGCAAAAATCAGGAAAACAAATCTACTAAAAAATGATTAAACATGTATTTCAGCAATTTTAGAAATTCCCCTCCCGAAGTGGGTTAAAGGGGGATCGAATGTTTTAGGTCATTTTGCCATATCTCAGCAGCAATTTTAGTTAAGAGCACAAAAATCAGGAAAACAAATCTACTAAAAACATGATTAAACATGTATTTCAGCGATTTTAGAAATTCCCCTCCCGGAGGGGGTTAAAGGGTAGTGATCGAATGTTTTAGGTCATTTCGCCATATCTAAGCAGCAGTTTTGTGTAGGAGCGCGAAAATCAGGAAAACAGATCTACTAAAAAATGAATAAAACACGTATTTCAGCAATTTTGGAAATTCCCGCCAGAAGGTGGTTAAATGGGGGGGGGGCGAATTTTTTAGGTCATTTCGCCATATCTCAGCAGCAGATTTAGGTAGAAGCGTGACATTCAGGAAAACACATCTACTAAAAAATGGATAAACACGCATTTCAGTGATTTTAGAAATTCCTCCCGAAGGATTTTAAAGGGGGTGGTTTCGAAAATTTTAGGACATTTCGCCATATCTCAGCAGCTGTTTTATGTAGGTGCGCGAAATTCAGGAAAACAAATCTACTAAACAAATGATTAAACACGTATTTCATTGAATTTAGAAATCCCCCTTCCCCGAAGGTGGTTAAAGGGGTATTCGAACGTTTTAGGTCATTTCGCCATATCTCAGCAACAGTTTTTGGTAGGAGCGCGAAATTCAGGAAAACAAATGTACAAAAAAAATTATATGGTCTATCCGTGCAAAGCCGGGACGGGCCGCTAGTAAATATGTAAATTATCTAAGTGCTCTACATTTCTACCAGCTAACATTAAAACCTTGAATTTACACCCATTCGATTCCTAAAATGTATGTGACACTTAATCACTAATAAATCACTAATCATCACTAATAAATGCTAAAATATGCATTTTATTAAATATCATTTCTCAGGCCACAAGTAAAGCGAAGAATCATTAATGAAATCTGCACTTATTTAGGTATCAACTTAATCCAATGCTTTTTAGAAAGAATGTGTAAGATGAGAAAATTCAAAGCCTATTATTTCAAACAAGAGAGGTGCGTTATTAACCCTTCCACTTGTCAGTCAACTCGTATGCATTTTTCCAAATTACACTGCTTCCAACATCATTTCTTACTCCATCAATAGCTTATTTACAAAATATGCTGATATATTTTTTCAAAGGAATATTAATCGTGTATTGGTTAACTGATTTACATAAGCAAAAAAAGTCTGCCAATTAATAAAGCAAAGATTACAGTTAAAAATTAGTGGTATCCAAAAGCTTTTAGTAACGAAGCAAGAAGCAAGCAATCTCTTCGGGCAAATTCGTTCGAGCAAAACAATTAAGTGGTTAATTTGGCAGTGCCAGAGTGAACCAAGATACCTTTTGGCCCCTTGATCCACACTTACACTAGCAACTTGATATCCTAGTTACGTTGGATTATCTGTTAAACTGGATCTATCACTTGAATAGTTTCGAAATTATTAAAATTCATTATACAGCCAATAGATGGCATGGCATACAATGTTTTAACACTTCAAACTCATTTTTCACAAAAATGTGGGATAGTCCACCCTGGTTCTCAACATCTCATATATGACTTCAACTTCATAAACAAAATATTTTTATGTGTGTTAACCACATTTTAAACATTATTTCTGCATTTTCCTATGCACATATTTTAAATAGAACAGAATGCTTTACAAAATCTACTGTAATCTATATCTAATGACACACCATTGATCAAAGGCAAAAACTGGGAAGAACATCGTTCAAGCATCGCCAAGCTACTGTTTATTCTGGTCCACTTACAATTTTCAAACAGCATTTTGAATAAAAAATTATTATTTAAATAAGAAGAAGAAGAAGAAGGTTTTATATATATTCAAGAAGAACTATCAACTTAATGCAATGATTTTTAGAAGGAATATGTAAGATGGGAAAATTCAAAGCCTATTAATTTCAAACAGGAGAGGTGCGTTATAAACCCTTCCACTTGTCTGTCAACTCATATGCATTTTCAAAATTACATTGCTTCCAACATCATTTCTCACTCCATCAATAGCTTATTTACAAAATATGCCGATATATTTTTTCAAAGGAATATTAATCGTGTATAGATTGGTTAACTCAGAATTTCGTCGGAATGTTTTTGGAGTTTCAGAACAGCCAACCTTACAAGTTTACAGCTACATTACCCATCGAAAAACAAAATACACAAAATCTGGTACAAATTCACTGCAAAATTACTTTTCTGCGTAGAATACTTCTTCTCAATAGCTGACAATGCTTAAGATATAAAAAATATCTGAATCGCCGAATGGTTACTTTTACTTTTTTCTGATACATGTCTAGCATCTTTTAAGTGATGATCATATTAGAATTTTACAAGAAATATTCTTCTCATGACAAAATATGAGGCGTTGAAAACCAGAGTGGACCAACCTCCACAGCTGTGATTCCAAAAAAATACTTTCCAAAAGTTGTAAACATTGTTGTCAAACTCTTGTAGGCCAGTTCTGCTAGTGCCAGAGGAGACTAAGTTTCTTCAGCAAGCATATGGTGATTAAACACTTAAAAATTTCGTCTTTTTGACACGATAAACTAAAAATAGCGACAAAACACTAAATTTTCCGTGCTAAAATATTTGCTGTATGTAAGTTAAAAAAGTCTGTCAAGCGATAGCAAAGCAAAGTTTACAGTTGAAAATTAATGGTATCCAAAAGCCTTTAGAAACGAAGCAAGAAGCAAGTAATCCCGAGCGGTAAAATAGTTAAGTGGTTAATTTGGCAGTGCCAGAGTGGACCAAGATCCCTTTTTGTCCCTTGATCTACTCTTACACTAGTAACTTGATATCCAAGTTACGTTGGACTACCTGTTAAGCTGGAGCTATCACTTGAATAGTTTAGAGATTAATAAAATCCATTATGCAGCCAATAGATGGCATGACATACAATGCTTTGACACTTCAAACTCATTTTTCACAAAAATGTGGGATAGTCCGCCCCGGTTCTCAACATCTCATATATGACTTCAACTTCATGAACAAAATATTTTCTATATGTTAAACTACATTAAAAAAACAAAAAATAAATCTGCATTTTCATATTCATATCTTTTTTAAATAGAGCAGAAAGCTTTACAAAATCTACTGTAAGCTATATCTTCCGATAAGTTATCTCTCAATTCCACACTATTAAATGGACCAAACTTTAAAAATTTGTTTCCCACTATTGACACAGTCCAGCAGAGCCGTAACTAGCCGCTACGTCAGAGAAGGCTCTGAATTTTTTTGGTGGGGGCAATTCTAAACGCTTTTGTAATGTTTGATAATAAAACACAGTGCTGTGGAATTTTTTTAGTTTTGTGGATTTTAGTTGTGTTTCAGTATATTGACAATTTTAAAGTGTGTTTGCAATCAAAAGTTTAATTTTTTTTTTATGTAATAGGTATGTTATATTAAAAGATTATGAGGGCTAGAGGGGGCTCAAGAGGTTGCTAGAAGGGACTCAGTCCACTCTGCACCCCAAATGTTTACGGCCCAGCAGTCCAAAAATAAATTTTTGCTCGTATTTAACGCACTTTTTCAAGATGGAACAGTAAAACAGTTTTATTTAGGTAAACAAAGCATGAAAAATCGAAAAAAAAATTTTTTAATCAAATTTCAAACAAATAAATATATAGACAGCCCTGAAAACAACAGAATTACTTTACTAATATAGAAATTCATAAACAAGTAACGGTTGTGAAAACAGCTCTATTTCTGCTCCTTTTAGAATCGGATTTATGATTTGCGATTTACAAAAAAAAAAAAAAAAAAAAAAAAATTCCTTACTATAACCGACTTGTCAACTCTTTATGACTAATGACAATTAAGAACTCAGAAAAACAAGCCTATTAATCCGTAGCCCACTTCTTTTCGGCACGTGGAGATAGATCAATCGGTTAATGGACGGGTCGCCTGATAAGGGCCTTGAATCTCATATGATGGGGGTACATGATGACGTCATATACGCACCATCAAAAGATTTAGTGTTGGGGATCTTTTTTAGTGTGTCGCATTTTTGTAGGTATGTTTTATGGACCAGACGAGAGAATGATGTCTGTGGCCTTGTATTTATTGGTACTGAAAGGTGTTATTATTCCTGTCTGTTCTCAACCCATAGACAATTTCAATGATGATGATGTACCATTGTCCGATATGGTAGGTTATTATTTCACATATAATAACATCTTGAATGCATATCAGAATACATTAATAAGGAATTCTTTAGTCACTAATGCATATTTTATATCCTATCTTATATCAGCTCATAAAATAAGATGCTTTAACATATGCTGGTATAATCTTATGAAAAGTTTATAGGGTTTCATAAAATAACCATTCGGTATTTATTTCAATTCAGTAGTTATTTTTTAGAGAAGACCAAATTGGGAAAAATTGAATTCGATTTCTGAATCATTTAAAATTTTTATTTTTACTAAATAGCCTATTTAAATAATTCTGTAATCTACAACATGATTCCAAAACGTTACTCTAATATTTGTGTTTTTATTTCTATAGAATATCAACGCTTATTAGTCGCTATTCTTAGAAGCACTTGCATTCAGAAAACTTTTTTTAAAAAATTAAAAATTAAAAATAGAAAAAAGTAAGAAAAAGTAAAACATAGAGTATCGTTAATCCGCAGATCTTGGCTTTGGAGACACTTATAACTTGCTCTACACCTGTGAATGCAAACAAAGAAAAGCTGTAGAAAAATCTGTTCGTTCTTCCAAAACGTCAAATTTAATACATGGAACTTTTAGTTTCAATTTTCACCATTAGATGGTAGCACTAGATATTTTATGTCAGTATTAAAATCATATCATTTCTCCAAGAGAGATTTTCTGAGTCTCCGGAGTGGGTTGCGAGATTAGAGAGTTACGAAGGGTGGAATCAAAAAACATAAAATCTCAAATATTCCGGAGGGAGAGATGTCAATCTTTCTAGGATGGAATGTCCCCAGAATGTTAAACTCATCACTGAGTTCAAGGCTGAACTCATCACCCTTGAACTCATCACTGTTTTATGCTTTTTCATTGATTTCATCAATATTAGTTAGGCCCCCCCCTCCGCCCCCTCCAACCCCTTATTTGCAAGTAACACATAATAAAATAAATTTTCATCAGTCTTTAGTATTGCAAGAAAATCAGTTTTCATTTTAACATATCCGAAATGCTTTTTATTTTGTCCTTTAAACTGAAAAAAAAGGGGTAGGGAGCATAATTGACCTGCGGTTTAAAAATCGAGTAAAGGCCATTTAAAAGAATCTGAAAAAACTCATATTCCAAACATTGTTTAGAAATTGTACTTTTTGATAAAATTATTAAATATTATATATTTCAATTAAAAAAAAAATAAGAATAAATAAACAAACTCGTCGAATAATCACCCAATCCAAAATTTAGCCTGGATCAGAGTTAACCCCCTGATCAGGTTTCGGGTTAATTGTTTATTTATTATACTACATTCTATAATATTTGCAAATCTTTACTTCTATTTATGCATTGGAAAAACTAAGTAATTGCTGCTTTTTTTCTGAAAGATAAAAGAAGTAATTATAATCTTGCCAAAATAGAAATAACTTCCAACAAATCTGAAAGTTGTTCATATTGTCTTATTATGAAGGAAAATATTTAAGAAATATTTTATAATCTTTTATTAAGGCAGAAGTATAGTAAAGTCTTAGATAATTAAAATTTGCAATTCAGTGAGACATAATTACAATGTATAGACGGAGAATTAAATATGTATTCAGAAACCAAGTATTCTTTAGCTATCCACAACTGAAACAATGTTTAAAAAAAATAATAAGGCTTCAAATTTATTTATATTTTGGGGTATATTTATTTTGTAGTTATACAATAATATTCTAAATTTGTTCTGAATGTATGCAAAAGAAACTGTAAATAAAAATAAGCATGGCCTAAAATTTACAAAAAATGTTACTCCTTACAACCATTGGTTCCAAGCTATGCGATCTTCTAATGTATATTTAAATAATATATTAATTTATAATTGAATTCTGATATAAAATTAAGAAATCAAATAATATCTTATTTATTTCTTACTTAAAATTGGATAAATTAGCAGCTGTGTTATTAAAATGTAACTAGATGCTACCCGTCAAAACTTGACGAAAAAAATTACAATAGCAATATTAGTAAAATAAGCTTCTTTATTACATAAGTAGGGGTGCTTATGAAACAATCTTTCAAATATTTTATTAAAAAAAATTTCCCCCAGTGAATTACGTTATTATTTCCGATGCAAACTCCAAACAAACAATCCGTAAACAACATCGAAATCAGTTTGACAATACCGCCCTATTCCCCACGGCAAGAAAGAAAATTTCCTGAACCTATGAAGTATCATACAAATATCATATCCCTACGTTCATCTCATATTCATTCAATAAAAGAACATATTAAATAAGGCACACATTCCCCCCCCCTGTGATAATGCAACCGAATGAGCTCCTATGCGCATGTGCATTGCTTCACCCCAAACGCACCGTCGAAATTCGACGTTAAAAAAAGTTTTAAGATGTTTTGATCAAAATTTTTAAAATGTCTTCTTTAATCATTGTTCGTTTTAAATCCATATCTTCTGAAACGCATCTATTGTTTTAAGCTAATCAATTTTTATGTAAAGATGAAGAATTTTTTTTACAATAATAAATCAATCTGCAGATAAAGGAGATTTTTAATGTTCTCAAGTGTAATTTATTTGTATGGTTTCTTCATTCCTTTACATAATCAGGATGATTATTCCTTTTCCATAATTAAGAGAAATAATGTAAATAAAGAAATATCCAAGATTATTTTTGATTCAGTTTTCATTAATATATTGTAAATTTTATTGTTAAAAGTTACTGATAAATGATACTTTAGTAAATGGGGCTTTTCTTAATTATTTTATTATTATTATTATTATTATTCTTTTTTTGAGATTTAATGGCAACATTCTTCCGTTTGTTTATTGGGCGCTACAGTTTGGCGAATTATTTGAGGTACTTTTCGGTTAGCAGGGCGCCAATGAAGTATATATATATATATATATATATATATATATATATATATATATATATATATATATATATATATATATATATATATATATATATATACATATATACAAATATATAAAATGTATATAGTTTTGTTTTTCTAGTATTGAATTTATGTGGTTTATACATTTTGGTTGGCTTTTGTGATAATGATTCTGCAAGTAATTTTCCATTGGAGTTTGTTATTATGTGTGTATATATATATATATATAACCATAAATGAAACATTATCATAACACCAACTTAAACAATGAAATAATTAAGTATGAAATAATTAGTTGACAATGAAAGATTCCCCAACACACTTAATATGGAATCAAAAACATTGAAAGAATAAGAAATTAAATAAAAATTGAATAAATGGAATTAAATGAAATAAAATTTGTGGAATTTAGACAGAATTATCAAGTCCCAATTGCCTAAAAGTCATTTATGATGTCTTATTTATGATATCTTTTCATCTTGAATCTTAACAATTCATTTTGATATTTTTTCTTATACATTATGGTATTGCATATATATTTTTTAAATATATTGATAATGGTGCTAATTGATATTAGCAATCTTTTAAATATATATATATATATAATATATATATATACTTTATTGGCGCCGGCTAACCGAAAAGTACCTAATTTGCATATAGTTTTTTTTTCTTAATCGGACGACGGGATAATGAACATTTTTTTATGGTACCAGAATATTTTTCTGTATTTTATAGTTATATTAATAAATACATATTTTTATGATTTGCTGAATCACTTAGTTGTTTACTTTTTCATGCATTATATTATTGAAGGTTGTTAGTTCTCTTATTCGTTTAAATATACCCTACTTATATAAAAATAGCGTGTGTTCTCTGTGGTGTTTCGCATAAACGTTGTAAAATTCAGGTTATTAGATTTTATCCAACTTTGCTGTTATAACAGCTGATGAAGCAGCCATTTTCGGCGATTTTTTGTTACCTGTAAAATGTTTGTTTTTGGTATAGCCCGAACTAAGAAAAAATTGAGTACTTTTCCATTATACAGACACCATTGTCGCCAAGCATATATTTACATGTATGGCATGGTGTCGGTATAACGGAAAAGAACCAAAATTTGCGATCGATCAAATAATTGAATTTCGTTAAACATTAAATTTTCTGGTACTTTTCTATTATCCGGTCGACCACTTTTCATAACAAAAAATTATCGCCAAACTGTAAAATTAAACGCCAAAAACGCAGTCCGATTTACTTGATGTCAGAAGCATTATACGTGTTTGTTACGTCATCAAGTGGTTTTTAATTCGAGATTTGCGTCTATTTTTCATTATGTTTTACTGATTTATTAGTTATTTCATTAATTAAAATAACAATTGTGTCCTTAAATTCAAGTATTTTATTTATTTATTTATTTTGATATTCCAATGGCAACGTTCTCCCGTTTATTTGGCGTTACAGTTTGGCGATAGTTTTTTGTTATGAAAAGTGGTCAACGGGATAATAGAGAAGTACCAATTTTCTTATTTTTAATCTGAGAATGAAACAATAATCAGATTTAATCAATTTTGCAATATGCGGTGCAACCAAAATAATTTTGATTAAATCAGTACAGATATCGCAGACGCACCTGGGTTATTTTTTGGCGCCTAAATGACGATTTTTGCTTTGTATGGCAACCTGGTGTTTTATAATAAATTTGAATATGTGTGTAAATAAATAAAATAAAATATGTACTTTTATGTTAGCTGGGCGCCAAGGATAACTCTCCAAATCTTGTTTCAATTGGAATCATTTAAATTGCAACATTTTACGGGAGATTTGTTATTCATATTGATATGTTTACGTTTAGATATTTTATTATGATTATATTCTAGCTAATTAAGTTTTTTTTTTTTTTTTAAGATTTTATACTACAATGTTAAAATATTACCTAGTTGATATTAGTTAATGTCAAAAGATTGACGAACCACAGAGTTCAGGGAAAAAACTCTATGCCCTCAAAAGTGGGAGTTGTCAACTTTATGACGTCATAAGCAGAAGTAAATGTTTAATTGAAAATTACAGCTAATTAATTAAATTTTCGAACAAACGAATGCATGATAACAAATCTGTGTCCTAATATCTTTCACTTAAAAAAAGAATGGTGTAATTTGATGCAGTAGTTTGTTCTAACGGATTGTCGAAAGAAATCGCTTAGCTATTTAAATATATAGATATACTAGGGGGCTCTGCCCCCTGCTCGCTACGCTCACAAACCCCCGTTCTGATTTCACAGCCTCTTAAAACCTGGTAATGTATCCTGTTTTAAAAAGATGATGATGATGATATCACGAACGGCGACTTTCTTCTGTGATCCGGTTATAATGCATTTTCATTTAACTGGTTATAATGCTTTTTCATTTAACTGGTTATAATGCTTTTTCATTTAATTCATCATTTTTTTTCTCACTATTCATGTGTAAACACAATTTTTATGACGTAATTTTCTTTATTTCCTGCTTTCAACATGTGATCATTTAATTATAATTTTAAACTTTCATTATTGTTTTTAATAGTCTCGCGCAAATACATTTTTTATTTGAGATAAAACATAATCCTTTGCGCTTATTTAGAAATTGGCAACAATATAAAAAAAATGACTTCTTCAATAGAAGATTTTTTACTCGATTTTTAAGGATTTTTTGAGTTTTTATTGTCCGACCGTGATAATTTTTTTAATTTCTGAAAGCTTGTTATATTTCGCGTCTGGTGGTATGATTTTCGAATCCGTAGGATGGCTAGAAAAAAGTAATAGCTCCTCAAAAAAGTCCCCAGTAAAAAAGCGATGAGAATAACCCGGAATATCTACGCAAAATTTTATTGGTCCATTTCGTTTTTGGCTCAGTTCCAGATTACTTTTTTTTAATATAGAAGGATATTTTTTTTAATTTTCGCTAAGTTAAGTTTCAGAGTACTCAAAGGCTTATCGGAAAGCTTGTAGTCTAATGGATAACTTAGTAAATAGGCCGGTTATAGGCCTTTTTCTAAGATGATTACAACAAAGCTTTGATTAATTAAATTACAGAATAGTTTTCAAAAATCTTTCAATTCTTATAAAATATTATTGGCTACAATATCAATATTACAATATTAATATTAAATTATTTAATATTGTAGATTTATCAGTAAATGGGATATATATATTTTTTTCTTCTTTTGTGGGAAATTTTGCACTTATTTTTCAACAACATACAATCTATGCAGATGTAAATGGTTGTGAAATATCCATTTTAAAAAATATTTAGCTTTCTAAATTTGACTGTACTTTCTAAACATAGTAAAGTAGAATATTTTGCATGTAATCTAAAACTTCCTGTTTTAATAGAAGAATCCCTATAATATAGATTTCTTAGATATTTTTCTTTTTCTTAGACAATGCCTATTTATTAGGTGCACTAGTGTGTAAGCCTGTATGAGCTACCAGAGCCGCTCCAATGGGATAGCCCACGGAGCCAGTTTTTACCCGGTGGGGTATGGTAGGAAAGACGTTTTCGTCAACATTGCAATGACAATCGCATATCTCGCATCTCGACCCAAAATTCATTTTCTTGGTGCATAATTTTTGCGGCACAGCCCTTTTTTCACACACCCTTCTCCTCCAAATCTCTATTCTGTTATAGCTAAGTCAGCACCGCCAATTCGGCATCAAAACTTCCGTCTCGTTTTTTTCTTGCATGGTAATGTTTAGATGCGCTGTGCGGTTCCAAATCAACAAAATTACAAAAAATTAGCAATCGGACAACATTGCAAGATAAAACAAACTTCTAAAACTGAGCTGCTCCCACGACGACAAGGTTGTTTGTCACGCAGATATCTGCCATGCGGCGATCAGCCGAAGTTCGCCTTGCCGCCCGGCAACATAATTAATTGAATCCCGTGATCAGATGAATTTCACCCTGCTGTCCAGCATCATAATCAAGTGAATGCCGCGATCACATGAATTTCACCCTGCTGTCCAGTATCGTAATCAAGTGAATGCCACGATTAGGTGAATTTCGCCCTGCTGTCCAGCATCATAATCAAGTTAATGTCGCGATCAGATGAATTTCGCTCCGTGCCCAGGTACACAACCCGTTAAGCTAAACACTCCACCCGGCGGTAAAGGCCTGATATGTGATTTTTTTAAAAAGTCCGTTTACAAGGTTTAATTTCTAATTTTTGATAGTTTGAGGAAGCAAATAAATATGCAGTAAATTAAAATCAAAGTGATTTTATTTACTTTAAATACGTTACGGAGATAAATATTTCATATCTATCAAAAGTATCCGAGAGGGACCCAAACGAAGTGAGGTCTTATTTACACCACAATCTGATAGAGAATGATGTCATTCGCTTTTCAATAATGGTTCGCCAACAGTATTTTGACGAGATCGCTTACATTTAATGGAGAGCACGCAATGAAATAATTCATCAGTTAGGCACTGTAATTCTTATGTTATTATTACAGAGGAAGCGAAAATGATTCAGCAGTCAGTTTTAGCCAAAAAGGAGGGTGCTCTTGGAAACAATGTAGCCATTATGACTGTTTATAATAAGTAGAGCTATCTGCATTAATTGAAAATAAAAATAGATCTGCGACCGTTGAAAGATTTTAGAACAAGGTGACAAACCGAATTCTTTAGACTAGTGATGGCTGAGTAACAGCGATTAAAGCAGGGCAGATGGCATGATTTTGTTTTGTTTTTTCATTCTGCTATAAAGTTATGTCTAGGAAAATGACTCATTAAAGAGAGGGGAAAAAAATAAGTGGAATATGTATACATTAAATTTAGTACTGGGGATAGGAAAAAGAGAAACGAATTAATAATTGTCATACTTGTAAATTCTTAACTATTAATTTAAGTCCTCATTACCTGATTTAAAAAAAATAATAATGAGGTATAAAAGTATGTTAGTTTTATCATAATCCCACTAAAGAATGTTATAACAAAATTTCTTTAATAAGGCTTTAACCCTTTTAGTGCGGGAGTCGACAGAAGTCGACATAAGGGTCCGAGTGCGGGAGTCGACTAATGTCGATATCTAGGAGTTGGGTGCAAAATAGGTTTAGCAAAATATTCCGCACAGAGCATTAACCAACCAAAAAAATTCCGCACTGAAAGGGTTAAAGTCCTTCCGAAGCCGAAAGAGTTAAATCTAGAGCAAGTTCTGTACAAAAGACCTATGTTTGGCAATAATTCTTACCGCTGTTTTGAAAAGGAATACAGATTAATCTGCAATACTGAGAATTATTTAACGTAATTTCTGTAGGATGTCATCACCGAGAACAATCCTTTGGAGACAGAAGATGGAGACCCTCTGCTGGAAGGAGACATCATGCTGCCCAAACTTCCAAAAGATATGGAGAATGACGTGGATGACGAACTAGAAGAGAGGAAGGGCCTTCTGAATGTCATTTCTTTGTGGCCCAGTGGCAGAGTTACGTATAATTTTCATTCTTGTAAGCATAATTGAAATCTTTTAACGCAAATTAAGAAAATACTTAATTATTTTATAAACTATTCATTTTTAAAATATGAAATCAATTTATATTAAAATGCATTACAAATGACGCCAGCGTCATTTTCGTTAACAATTTATGATTTTGTGCATAATTCCGAATAATTTAATAATCTGTAGTAGTTATTCTGTAATTTTATTTCTAAATTTTCCTTAATTATAATTAACTATATTTTAATTAAATCGTCCGATACACTGGAATGTCAAATATGTTGTACTACTATTATTATTGTATATCGAAAGTAGTCAGTTTGACTAAATGAACATTGTTTTCCATTATGTGTAAAATAATAAAATTTTCTACACTAGTGTTCAAATTCAAATTCATAAGCACAATTCTATAATCAACTAAACTAAACCTGCGGCTCTACAATCCATTAAGGGTCCTGGCCTACAGTGCCCAGCCCTGTTTTCTTGACCGTGGAACCTGATGTTACATGCAGCATGCTTCCCGAGCAGGTGATTAGCCTAACGCGGGACCCTCAGTGTTTAGTTCCCAAGCAAGCTTGGTATTCATTTTATCGACCCCGAAGGGATGAAATGTTGAATGAACCTTCTCCAGTCCGACGTCCAGAATCAAACTGGGATAACGTGATAGACAGGCGCGCTGACCACTACGCTATTGGGCTTCCAATGCTATTATAAATGAAAAGAAAAATGGTTTGCTACAGTGACATTTAATACATCAATGTCACATACTATGGGGCTTCTAATAGCAACAAAACCGGATTGACAGGAACTCCTTACAGCGTGAAACTTAGACATAAAATGGTCCAAATTATACATATTGCATGATAATATTCATAAAGATTTATCTGAAGCCAGCATGCACACCCAAACTCCATATCATTCCTTCAACCGTGCTTATCAGAACAATAAAAAATAATAAGGAAAAGGTGCCCATAGAAAGGTAAAAGAAAATCCGTGCTAGTTCCCAAATTATTACTTCATAATGTGAGAAATGTATAAATAAAGTTTCAAAAAATTATATCATATAAATGAAACATTTTAACATTAGTAGGTATACAAATGAATTTGGATTATACTCAAAAAAGTATTAACAACATACAGGCATAAATGAAAAAAAAAAAAGCATAAATGATGCCCTCTATATTTAATTTAATTTAATTTGTTTTAATTTTCAAGCCGTGAATCAAGAGACGAGAGACAACATCCGAGCAGCCGTTCGTGAATGGGAAACGGAAACGTGCTTAAAGTTCCATGAAACAGCTTTCGACATTTCTTACTTAAGATTTCGGACAGACACATCTGGGTGAGTAGAATCAAGAGCTTCTTGTTCTTTAATTGCCAGCTATTTTTAACTTTTTGTTATCCATTGATTGCTGGCATTGGACATTTTATTATGACAGAAGGGGTCCACTGTCCAGTTCTATGGTGAGATTTCATGACCAAGATTATAAGAGTTAAATCCACAAAAATAATGTTTATAGGCGGTGCATTTAATTAAAATATTATATCGATCAGATAAGAATACGCTTTACTTTCCCTGCATATGATGCAAATTCTAAGCTGTAAAATGTTATTTTGATTGTGCTCTAAAAATTGTAAAAATGTTTGTAGAAGTAAACATCTGTAAAATCAAATTGCTGAAATGCAGGGTGTCCAGCGGAACAGTCCAAATTCTAAAATGGTGTGGTGATAGCTCAATCGAGACGTCAGTCAAGCGGGTTCGTTTGTCATTATGGGGCGTTGGAGCGGAATGAATCGCGCTTTTGCCTTGAAACTTATTTCATGAATAGCAATTCTTTAACTTAATCGACTCACTAACACATTTTTAAGCGACAAAGCTCATTTTTAAAAGCATTGCTTTTAGTCAACAAACATACGTAAATGGGCGTATAGCTTGTTTTGCTTGTTTTAAGTCAGCAATCAAAACTGCACGTGTTAGTCCCCAAACAACCGAAAGTGGAAACATCAGGAATTTCACTGTTCAAAAGAGCTAGAATTCCGCAATATCCGCTTCAGAGATAATTGAGATAAACTTTTTTGAAAACCAGAGAATTATCAATCGCAATATAAGCTTCCATGTCAAAAGCACAATGCACGAAAATCCAACGCTCCATCGTGGCTAACAATCCCACATGACCCACGTCTTGATTATGGTATTCCACTCCACACACTACTTCACTGTAACTGTTTTATATCCGTATCATTTTGAAATTTGAACTTTCTCACTCAACACTTTAAGCAAGTATGAAGATACTTTACTATGTGTCAGTCTTCCCACAAGCAAACTATTTACTTTTATTTTAAAGTACTTTCAACAACGTCATTAACGTGTAGATTGTAATGAAGTATCTTACACTCTAACCAAAAATCTCTAACTTTAAATAGTTGTAAATAGAATGCGGTCAGTAGAACTGGACACTACACTTGTTCAGTGAAAAAATCGATATGCAGTCTCACTGGACAATGGACCACAGAATGCTTATTGGGGTACAAAAAAGATTTATGGTGTGTGTGTATACTTCTGACAGATGCTGGTCAATGGTTGGACGTCAAAACAATATTTTCACTGGTCAAGACGTTTCAATTGGTCCAGGTTGTGAACGAGTGAGTATTTTTTATATTTATTTTATTGTATCTACATGTTTAGTAACTTTAAAAAAATCATTGAACATAACAAAATATGTAGAACTATTTATGCAGACATCCTCAATATCTTTTCATCTTCATGGGCACTGGTACATCGTGTAAATGATACGGCTGCTATAACCTCCATGATACTTTGAATGGCAGTGAAGGCTTTATTGACAGGTCAAGAAATGCCTTCTACACCTCGTGAACGAAACTCCAAACGAGTCATTTTTTTTTCGAAGCTTAAGGGAAATGCTTCACCGTTCTTTTCCAATCGTTAGTCCCCACGTTAACCAATGGGAAAAATTAATTAGGTGATTGCTCATTACCTAATAAAGTTATGGAAATACGGTTTTCACCATCAGAAAGTAGACGTCGTGTGCTGACATAGCACATTTTCAAAAATTGTTTCCTTGAATTTTAAAAAGACAATAAATTTTGGAAAAATTTTCTGAAGTAAAAATTTCAAAGTTTATTTATTTATTTTTATTTTTATTTTATTTTTAACTAGCTAACCCGCCCGGCGTTGCACGGGCCAAAAATATTAATAATCTGTTCTATACGAAACTTAAACCAAACCCCGTCGTAAACGGGTCCATAGTTCCACTTTCCACCGCCAGGGGGCGCAGTCTGTTCTGGAAGAGGCCTTTTCAGAACACTCGACCCAACCAAATTTCATAGTAGAATTGAAATTTAACCACGGGTAAACATTGCCAAAATAGCGGAAATCGTGAAAGTTGGTTACGTAATCGATCGGTTTCTAAAGGGTTAATGTAGATATTTTTTAAAACCCAATCATGCGTATTGAAGAAAATGAACGCGTCTATGATCTGGAGTCTACTGTTTGTCCGTACTCACATTTCCTGAGTCGATGCTGATTTTTAAACCTGGACCGAAAAACGAAAATCGCGTGAGTGAGTTTTGGAAAGGATTTTTTTTTTGGAGGGTTAAAATTAAAATTTTTCAAAACGGATACCAGATTTTAAAAAACAAAGGGATGTAAATTAGTTGAGGTATTTTTAGTTTTTCGTATCTTGTTTATAAACGCCAATTCGGATTTTTAAAGTTAGGGGAAATAGTTAAAAAAGCGAAATTGACTTACGGTAAAAAACGTTTTCGAAAGGGTTAACGTGATTTTATTTTTAAACTAAAGATTTCTGCCTAAATCCGACAGAACGTAGATGTCTTTAGGTGTGTTTGATTTTTGTTTGGTTATTTTAGAAAGCCGATGCCAGATTTTATATATTATAGAAAATCGGAATTCGCAAAAGAGAGTCCTGCGCACGAATATTTTTTGAATGGTTAATATTTGTATTTTTCAAAAACAAATACAGATGTCGAAAAAGAAATAAATGCAGATATTGTCTGGTATTTTTAGTTTTTCGTACCTTTCTCTGAATCGCCGATGCGAATTTTTAAAAATTGCCAAAATCGCAAAAATCACAAAACGGCATACAGAAAATATACTTTTTAGAAGGGTTAATTTTTGTATTTTTTAAACACCAAAGGAGGCTTTGGAAAGGGCAAAGTCAGTTCTTTAATTTGGTGACCTTCGTTTTTCAGTATTTTTTGTATTTCGGTGGATGCAAGGCTCGGAAAACGGGAGAAAATAAAATACATGAATTCGATGCTTTTTGATCATTTTTTTTTGAAAGGGTTAAATGTAAATTTTTTTCAAACCAACCAGATCGTTTGAGACGTAAAAGTATTTTCTTTCAGAATATGTAGACGGTTTTTCCGTATTTCTAACCGTTTGCCCATGGCGAATTTAGAAAAATTTAAAACAACAAGTTGGAAATTGTACGTCAAACAAATGAGGTGCGTTCGTACTATAGCTAGTTATATAAATATTCAGGTCTTGATGATTTTTAATTCTGTGAAATGAATTATATCGTCTGCAGATTAATTTCTGTCATAAAATAAGTATCTCGGTCGCTTGATCATTAAACCTCGGAAGCTCCTCTAACAAGAAAGCACCGATTTTTTTTCTTTTAATTCAAATTTCTTAATAAATATTTTTATTAATATCTCCTAAAGTTTTGATTCGATTTTTAAAAAAATTGAAATGTCTCGACAAAATTCTGCAAAGATAATATATCTTAAATTCCAAACCATTCGGTTGGGTAGTTTTTGCGTTGTTATATGCGGACGGACGGACAGACGGACAGACAGACAGACGGACGGACAGACGGACGGACCAAGCGACGACAATAGGTGCTACGTATTTATATAATTACGAACGCACATAAAAACGGGATGTGTTGTGCTTTCTTTCTTCTATTCCGGAAGATACGGATATTGGTTTCTGCACATGCGCCAGCTAGCTTTTGAATAATGACGTTTTTATTTGTGATCTTTGATCAGTTTTTAATTAATAACTACTTTAATTTTCAAAATACTAAAATTCTGACGTAATGGTGCACCAGGAGAGGGTATGGACTACCTATATCTAAATTTGCAGCCTTCTAGGTGGGCTGGATTTTCCTAGCCATCGCCAACAGACACACAGACACACACACAGAGCGAAACTTTCTTTTATTAATATAGATATTTAGAATGTAAAGAGACATTTTTTAAAAGTGCACTACGTCGGCATCGAACCTCTACTTTCTATTGGTGAATCTTTTCTATAATTATATTAAGTATTGACTAATCACCTATTTAAGTTTTTAGATAAGTTAATGTGGCATTTCACGATTGGCGAATGAAAAACCTGTGTCGGTGATGAAACGAGACCTTTTCTCCCAACTTTTGCAATATAAGGATTTATTTTATTGTCTTCACTAAAATAAAAATACCTTTTCGCAAAAAAACCCAAAGAAAAACAGTACAGATTTGAAAAAATTCAAACTTGTATCTGTGTTAAGTTTCAACATCAAAAAACTTTTTACTAGCAGAAGCACTTAAGTTTTCATACTTATCTGCATATATATATATATAAAACAATAAATAAATAAAATAAAATTTCATAATTTACAAGTAAATTTTTACACTCTAGGTAGAAAAATAATTATTTTTATTTTAAACAATTACTAACTGCACTTGAAAAATTGTTATTCATTTTGGAATTTATATATGAATCCACTCATCATAAAATAAAGAAAAAATTATCTGCTGAAGCTAATCATTAAAATCATAAAAATTATTGAAATTAATTATATCTGGTGATGTTGCACAGTTTCATTATTACCTTAATAATTAATTTTAGCCAATAATTTTCTTTTTCCTTTATTTTATGAGTAGATTCATATATTCTTTTCAATAACTTTGGAAGATGACACCCTTATGTCCTTCTCTAGTTAGAATTTATGTTATATTTTTGTTTGTCTTAAACAGAAAAAGCATGTCAGGAAAAGGCACAAAAAACTGGTGTTGAATTGTGATTAATAAAAATCTTGTATAACAACACCATAAAAAATGCATCAAATGTTTAGGGTCAAAATAATATAACACAATTTTTCATAAGGTGATAAGTTAAGTGCGAGTGCAACATGATAGCAGCAATGCACTTTCACTATTTCTTTTTCTTTTCCATCGAGAAACAACCATTCTTGCATGCACTCAGTGACGGATCTAAGAGGGGGGGTAGCCGGGGCAGCTGCCCCGGGTGCAAGACTTGGAAGGGCGCAAAAATGAAGAATCATAAAAGATTAAGAATAAAGGAAAATTAAAAATTCACATGAAAAGATTTTTAG
Organism: Maratus michaelseni; assembly: GCA_963931845.1. Classification (NCBI taxonomy): domain Eukaryota; kingdom Metazoa; phylum Arthropoda; class Arachnida; order Araneae; family Salticidae; genus Maratus; species Maratus michaelseni. The sequence goes on from OZ007587.1 coordinate 13,706,489, forward strand.
ATATTTTAATTTTATTTTGTTCAACGGCGGTTTACTTTCGTTACACGTTCGTTGCATAAGGATTGGAAATAAAAAATAAATTAATTTATATTACATTATATAAAATATCACATTGCCACCAGTATTTTTAAGAAATTTTTATTTATTTAAAATTCAAAGATTTTGCGTCATGTCTTTTCCGACACCGTTCTATGTTGTTTTACAGCGTGTACAGTATTTTATTTCGGTTATATCTAAAAGACATTCGGGTGATTATTACAGAAAAAAGGCTAAATAAGAGAAGAAGAGGTTTCACAGCTACCATCTAGTACGTCCTCGTGGCTTAATCCGAGCGATATTCCTGAAGGTAAGAAACCAGGTAGCTCTCTAAGAGGATCACATGAAAATCTTAATTTCTCTAATCCTAAATGCGGGAATTTCTTAAATATAATTGAGCTAGTATCACATTATCATGCAGATCTTCGCGATCATATTAACCGTCATAAGAGAGGTCAAGTTAGTTACTTTTCACATAGCATTCAAAATGAATTTCTAGAGATTATTGCTGTGAAAATAAGAGAACATATTTTTAGTGATATCAAAGAAGCAAAATACTTCTCCATCATGTTCGATTCTACTCCTGATGCGAGCAATTTACATCAAATGTCGCAGGTTATTACATATGTAAAGATGAGTGAAAATGGTCCTGAAATAATCGAAAGTTTTATTGACTTCTTCAATGTCAGTCAGAAAACTGGAAAAGTCCTTACTGAACTAATTTTACAGAGATTAGGAAATGATGGTCTAGATATAAAAAACTGTAGGGGCCAATCCTACGACAATGGCTCGAATACGTCCGGAAAATATAAAGGAGTCCAAACCCGAATATTGCGAGCAACATTTTTTGTTCCTTGTTCTGCTCATACCTTCAATCTTGTTGGTGTAAGTGTTGCCAAAACTTTACCAGAAGCTAAAACTTTTTTTGGTATCTTAAATTGCCTTTACAAATATTTTAATGTCTCAACTAGTAGATAGGATATTCTAAGAAAACATGCACCTCTTTCACTAAAATTAGAACGTGGAGCTGTAACAGCAATTTGTAAACATATTGGAAAGATCATAAATGTTCTAAAGGAATTACAAACTGACCCATTAGCAACTCCTGAAACAAAAAGAGAAGCTTCTTCACTACTCTTTAATATTACCAAATTTGAATTCATAGGGATGGCATGCTTCTGGCATAAAGTGCAGACTTAACTCGATATAGTGAACAAACTTTTTCAAAGGGAAGACATGACGATTGACAGGTCTGTAAAACACTTAAATGGTCTCATTAAAATGTTAGATTGAGAAAGGGCAAGTATTGCAACTAATGCAATACAGGATGCAAATTATATTGCTACTGATATTGGTATTGAGGCAAAATTTAGGGAAACGAGGAATACAAAAAAGAAGAGGTTTTTTGATGAGCTTTGTGAAGATGAAAGTAGTGCTATTTATGATGAGGAGAAATTCAAACTAAAGATCGTTGAAGTAGTGGACGGAATCCTAACTGAATTAAGAAACAGATTTCAAGCTATTCAAAATCTCAATGGCATGTTTAGTTTTCTTCATGGAAGGCATTTCCTAAAAATGTCAAAAGAAGAATTACAAGCGCAAATGAGCAGTTGGCAACTATGTATAAAAACGATATAGATAAAGAGAAACTTCTTCTGGAAGTCGAAAGCTTCAAATATCATGAACTGGAGTTAGACCAAAAGATGAAGTAAAGTTCGGCTATTGAATTGCTAAGAATGATAAATTTATATGGACTTCAGGCTACTTATCCAAATCTAAGTAATTGTCTAAAAATATTCCTAACACTACCTGTATCCGTCGCTTCTAATGAAAGAAGTTTCAGTAAATTAAAATTGATTAAAAGATATCTAAGAAATTTAACAAAATAACGACGATTATCCAATTTGCGTATAATAAATTTAGAAAATGAGATAGCTTGAAAATTACCTTATGACGACATAATAAAAACTTTTGCATTAAGAAAGCTCGCAAAGTAAATCTTTAATAGGTATTGTAGATGTTAAAACAGGTATATTTTCTGTAATTTTTGTATTGTGTAATAATGTACTTTTTATATAAAAAAAATGCATAGTAAAAATACAGATTTTGAGTATCGAGTATTAATATTACTTCCTTAAGCAATTGTTTACTCAGATTTTATTCTGTTACTCTTGGGAGCAGAGGGGGCGCAAATCTACAAGCTTTGCCCCGGCTAAAATTAAATCTAGATCCGTCTCTGCATGCACTGTCTTATTTTCTCAAAGCTTTTAGGTGACAAGGATATTAAATTTTCATTTAAATCCTCAATGATGTGGATGCAACAAACAAGAGCAGCTGTATCACCCATGTTTAACGAATTATATGCAAACGAAAACTTTGCGAGCAGTATTGCATTCGGACATTTAAAACGTAAACAAACAGACTGCGGAAGAATACAAAGCATGCACAGCCAAATAAATAAATTCAAATGTCAAACATTAAGTGTATTTTACAATATATTGATACTTTTAATGAGTTAAAATGAAATAAAAAGGCGATAATTGTGATTAAAAAGCTGTTTTTTTTAAATTATATACTGTCATTTGATGGCGCCATCTAGTGCCGATTCTACAAATAGCTGCAAACACGACAATAAATATAGTTCGCAATATAATTGTTATTTTATAAATAATGTGCACATTTAAGTGTGGGAACATTGAGATTTTAGATGAAATTAAATAATTAGAATAGTTTAATAAAAGAATTTTATGGTCCCAGAACATGGCAAACGAACTTGAACGATATTTATGTTCGTCCCACAGACTAATACGCCAGTTGCTGATTTACCACCCATGTAAAAGAACTTACCCAGCAACACTTGATCTAATAATAATAACATGCTGCCTGCATTTAATGAAGAATCCATAGGCATCCGGGTGTTTATATTGAGGGCCTCATTTGCATAAGTGTGTTTCATTTATTGCATATGAGTACCCTCTATCGGTTACTTTTAGAACAATTTTTTTCTCTATTTAAGAAAATACAAAAAAAAAAAGTTTGTTTTCTTAAAGAGTTGATTCAAAGTTTTAACGACACTACCACTCCTTTATTGCCACATCAAAGGCTTTTTAATTTTTATAATCAATATTTTTATCATGACATTTCAATATATTTACTATTCATCTATACATTTTTCAGCTACTCATAAATAGAGTCATTTTCTGTTAAGAAATTACTTTTTAAAAATAAAATTTTAATTTGCGAATTTGTGTTTAATTTTCATAAAAAGTTATATCAAGTTTTTCCCTACATTTCTTATTGTTAGAAACCTGTAATCGTCCACGAGATCGGCCACGCAGTCGGACTTTATCATGAACAATCTCGAATCGATAGAAATGGATATATAACTATTTTGTGGCACAACATTCCTTCCGGACTACAGTCGCAGTTCACGACAGGTTTGGATTATCCTAGGGGAGTAGAGTATGACTATACCTCTGTAATGCATTACAGCTCCATGGTAAAGTTTTGAGTTATATTTGACTTTAAATTTGTATTGTTTTCTATAATGATTGCATAGATTCCTTGAAAATGTTGTGATGCCATTTATCATGGAATGCGAAGAGGGTTGATTTGTACAAACTGAAATATAGTTCATTTTTTGATTTTAAAAGGTTTCATGGAATTTAGTAATTGAATTTCAGAAATTTAAGAGGACCAGACAGGTTTGAAATGGCGAAAAATGTATTTATTATTATTATTATTATTATTATTATTATTATTATTATTATGTTTGAGCTTATAAGAATGCAGTACAGTTGGTCCCATGGGAAAATTCCCAAAATTATGGTCAAACTAAAGCTTACTAAGGCAAGGAAAGCGAAAAAGACAGTCTATTGCACCTGCCACACTTGTTCGTCTTTTTTCGGACTCCTTGTGTCACATGATGCTCCTTTTGCGATGCAGGTTTGGCAAATGCATGAACACCGCCCCCTGAATACTAGGCCTGCGCGCTGACAAAAATGGCGGCTGTCGCAGGCGGATTCTATTTTCAGCATTTGTACGGTCATCGAACTTTAACACCAATAATATCTAAAAGTTTTCTTTGACTTATTTGATCTCAGAAAAACTAGGCGAAGAAAACTTTTAGATATTATTGGTGTTAAAGTTCGAGGGACCGTACAAACGCTGTAAAAATAATCCGCCTGCGACAGCTGCCATTTTTGTCAGCGTGCAGGCCTAGTATTCAGGGGGCGGTGGCATGAATGCTGGTAAACGAAAAGAGCATCACATGATTCAAGGGGCCCGAAGAGATTCGAACGCATGACGCAGTGCGACAGTCTGTTCTTTTCGTCTATTTTGAACTAAGGTAAATAACGGAGCGAGAGTCCTTTACAAAATTTGAAATCTTTTCTTACCGGTAATTTAAAAGAAAAAAAATTATAATATAATTGCAGACATGCTGTAATTAAGTAAGGTAAAATTTACAATTAAAATTTACTGGTACAAATAATAAAAAATTCCGAGTTTCTAACTGTCAGATATGCGCGACGATAGTCGCGAATGGATTAACTATGAATATTGTCAAAAAGTTTAAACTCAATTATCTCGAAACACTGTTTTTCAACAGTTTTGCCACGATAACTTTTGAACAAGTTAATGGATTTACGGGTTCTTTCTTTTTTTTCTTTTTTTTTTTAATAAAATAAATTAAATTCACTACAAACTATACATGAAAAATAATGAAGTTTTTTTTATAAAAAAACATGGTCAATTTTTATAGATTTAATTTTTTTATTACATATATATATTATTTTAATTTTTTTGTTGTTGTTGTTTCAAGTATTATAGACAACGAAGAAGAAATGGCGACTCAAAATACGAAACGTGGCAAAACTACTTTTGCAAGATTAATTTTGTAGTACAATATTAATCCATATGTATATCAGACATTTATGATAAATGTAAAGATTTTAAATTCAAAGTTAATACTTTTACCCATTTTAAGTCATGTCTCATATTTTTGTTTAGCGTAATATACTTCTTAGTCATATCCATATGTTTAGAATAAAAAGACTATGCTCTTCTCATCTTATTTATAAAAATATTAAATAACTAATTTTTGATGCAATACAACACGGTTTTCCAAAAAAATTCATATATTCTCTGATATATTAGTTAGTCCATGATCAAATCTATAGGATGGATGGGTGGGTAGATGTTAGAATATGGAGGAAGGAGGTATTTTTGGACAAAATTAACTGTTTAACTCATTGCGTAATTTTATATTACAAAAAATAAAAATGAAAAATAAAATAAAATAAAAAATATAAAGTGAAAAAATAATTTAAAAAATACAATAGGACGGCTAGCAGGGTAGGTGTTGGAGTACGGAGGGGTGGCGGTGTTGTATGTCTAATTAACACGGAATGATTAATTTAAAAAGAGAAAGGTAGGGAGTTATTGATTCTTAATGCATTCATTCATCACTTGTTATTCTTTAATTCATTCAGAACACTTCCTTTGTATTTAACAAAAATGATTTCATATCATCTACTTTATGCACTTTTAATTTAATCTATTGAAACTTAATTAACTTTTCATCTGTGTGGGACATTGTCATATCTAAATAACTCCATCACCCTTTTATGTTAATATAACCATATTTATCTTATATAAAAATACAATAAATTATAACACCTTGTAATAATATATTTATTTTAAATGCTAAAAGGTGTAAACTAAAACATAATATACAGTAAAATAAGTTTTATTAAATTGTTGACATGTTTTGACTCACTCCGAGCTATTTTTAAAAACAAATGAGAATGTTCTAAAATTGCACGGTTTTTGAAATATGGAAATAAACAGCCAAATAAAAATAAAAGATAACGTGCGTAATTTCTTAAAAAGTATATGAAAATTAAATGATAGCATTTCAAATAATAACTTCAAAGACCGTGCAATTTCAGAATATTCGCATTGGTTTTTGAAAATGGCTCGAAGTGAGTCGAAACATGTCAAAAAACTAATAAAAGTTATTTTACTGTATATTATGTTGTTAGTTTACACCTTTTAGCATTCGAAAGAAATATATTTATTTTATTTAAATGTTTCCTTTCTTCACTCCTTTAATTATTATTATTACTATATATTTTTTATTTATTTATTAATTTTAATAGATAAATAATATTACGCAGAGGCATAGACTTGATTCATTTATTTAATTTCTTTTATCATATTTTAGTTATACATAATTTTATTAATAATCAATTTAATTAATGTATTTTCTTACCTCTTAATTTTTCGTTCATTATATACATTATTTTTCTTAATTTATTAACGGTTGGAAAAATCAAAATTGGTGCAATTTTTTTATATGTAGACGACCCCTATTTCAAAAATCGCATTTATATTCCTGAAGAAGTCGATGTTTCGAGTCTAATGACACATTTGGTGTGATTCTACAATTTAAACAGTCTGCGAATAAAGGTAGGCGCATCTTTTCCAGCATAGTTGAATATTGTTTATGAATTCTGTTTGTCTATCTGTCCGTGTTTAACTCTCATAAATATACTCGGACTGCCATGTAATTTTATATGTTATTGAGGTTTACTATAGAATATCCGGAGTAAGAAGTGCGTAGAAATTGTAGTTCGTTTACAGGGACACACAAAGAAACTCCGTCACATTAATGTGTATGGAGAAAATCGTTTCCGATGCGTTTTAATGGTGTTAAAATACTTCAAACATAATGCATTTGATATGCATCACTGAGGTGGACTACAACATGTTTTCTCAGGAGTATAGAATAAGTAGCATTAATTGTTAATTTACAGGGACTCACCATTTCATTACATTATGACATTTATGAAGAATTCCATTACATTATGATCAATGGCAAAAAATCGTTTGCGATGCATTTTAATGATGTTATGATACATTTCTTTTACATGCTAAAAGGTGTAAACTAAGAACATAATATACAGTAAAATAACTTTCATTAGATTGTTGACATGTTTCGGCTCACTCCGAACCATTTTCAAAAACAAATGAGGATATTCTATAATTCCACGGTCTTTCAAGTTATTATTTGAAATGCTATCATTTAATTGCATGTACTTTTTAAAATTACGCACGTTATTTTTTATTTTTACTTGGTTGTTTATTTCCATATCTGTAACCATGGAGTCACTCGAGCCACAATTTCGGTAAGTTAAATGATGCCGCATCGTTACATATTGTATATTTACGTGTTAGTATCTCTATGGTTTCTCTTATTATGGATGGATAGTAATAGACTGGAGGGAAAAATTATTTTACTTTCATTGAAATTTATTTGGATGGTTTCTTCTTGATGTAATCTTGCCAGGGCTGTGGTTTTTCTATTATACTTAATATCAGCTATATGCTCTTTTTTTCTGTAACGATATTTCCTGTTTGTCCTGCCAATATAGTAATTATTTGATCCGTCTTCTTTAATAAAAGGTATTTCATATACGCCTGAATAATTCTCAAAATTAATTGCGTCAATTTTACTGCAAAAGACATTCGCTAATTTTTGATATTATGATACATAATTAGTTATGATTATGAATATGGTTATGATGCTTCAAACATAATGAAATTAACAAACATCACTGAGGCACTATAACATATTTTCTATAGATTATGGAATGCATAGCATTTATCGTTCATCTGCAGAGACGCACAAAAGAATTCAGTTACAGCAGCCGTACTGAACCTTTTTTTCTCGCAGGCCGCAAACATATATTTGTGACGTTAGGCGGGCCGCAACACACTTATATAATAATGTAAAAAAATATAGATTTCTATAGCAAATGCGCTAACATTGTTGTTTTGAAATAGTGGTATAAAACTTTTTGCTGCCATTTTTTTCTGCGATAAATATTTAACCCCAATAAGCCTTATTAGCTATATAATAAGTATAAAACGTAACAATAAAAAATACAGCAATTCCAAATTCTCAAAAAAAAAAAAAAAAAAAAAAATCAAGAGATTTTTTCTAATAATAATTTTTTTTCCTCAATGCAAAAACGTTTTTTTTTTTTTTTTTTTTTTTTTAATGTAAAAATATACAGTGCAAATTACATTAATTTGGAATAATGTTTGTTTAGTGTTCAGGATTAAGAAATGTGTGTATACAATATATACATTATATAGAAATATACACTACTGTAGCACAAGTAGAACTATATGTAAAAAGAACTTTGACTAAGGAAACGACATTTAAGATAATTTAAGGTAATTTGAAATTAGAAATTATAAATAACAAGAAATTGTCTTCACATGAAAATATATAAAAGAGCAATGAAAATATTAAAAACTCTTTATACACATCTCAGTTAATTTTATAAATAGTGATTAATGATTATGTGTCTCGGGCCGCACATAAACGGTCGCCGGGCCGCAGGTTGAGTATGGCTGAATTACAGGAAGGACTATGATCGATTTGAGTGTATAAAAAAATTAAATTTCTTAATATTATTATGTTGTGTTGGAAAGTGTTTCATAATCTATGTCTGATGCATAATTTTTCATTCTTATTTATTATTATTATTATTATTATAATGACTGTGTTAGCCATCTGTTCTTATAAAATAAAGTAAAAGCTTAAACTTTTGAGAAAAATCAAGAATTTCATACACATAATTTGTATCAAACTTTTCTATGGATTTTTAAGGAAAACGGTTTCTTCTTGAGGGTATATGATCTATGAACACAGAGATGAAAAGAAACGCGAATTGATTACTTTTGGAAGTATAATCAAATGCTATTTATATTTTTATGAAGTTGAAAAATAATTATTACCCTTGATATAATATTTCGTTTCCAATACCTGAATTCTTGTACAGGTTTTATTATATTCAAATTTTAATTGCTTAATAGGCGTAAAGTCAACATAGTGAAAAAGTACCCAAGTCGGGACTCGAACCCGGATCATCAGATTAGCGCACGGACGTTCTACCAACTGAACCACTTGGGAACAATACTCAGTTTGGAACTTTTTCACCATAACATGTTGGCAAGGCTACATACGCAGCACAAAATGGAATATTTTCCGTGAGCCGCCAACCCTAGGGCAAACACGAAATCAAAGAAAATCCAGCATCGACAATTGAATAAATTCATATTTTAATACTTGGAATTATATATATATATATATATATATATTTAAATACTTGGAAACAATTAAAATTTGAAAAAAAAATTATTTTTTGAATATTATGAATGCAAGGCGTAAGAAATTTTCTCTGGAAAAAAAAAAATTCCAAGTATTAAAACACGTTTTATTATTTATACAAAAAAGTAATAAGTGTTATTCGCTAATGATAGTGCAATATTTCTGTTTTATTTCTGATTTCCTAGTTTATTTTCTGATTGAAAATTGATATTTTCTTGAATTTATTAGAAGAAAAAAAATTGAATTGTTTTAATTGTAAATAGAGCATAACTAAAGTTGGTTGTAATTAAAACATAACTAAAGTTGGATGTAAAAAATAAAAAATAAAACCTCGTAAGTGTATTCCAGGACTCATAAAGAAGATTGAGCACTCTACAACAAACAACTTTTGTATAGGTACTTTTGTGTAGTGTCGCAGTTCATTTATTTAGTCAAAAATACAGGGTATTTCACTGCAATTCTACTCCGTATTTTTGTTGATTATTTTAACAGTAATTAAGGTATCTTTGTGAAACCGACACAAACTTATCGTCCTTCGTGTAAAATGTAGCCATATAACGAGAAGTGCTGGAAGTCCCTAACCGTCCACAACCAAATAGTACTGAAATAGATTCCCCATGTGTCAGAATGCATTTCATATTACTTATGGTTTCAGTGACTAAATTACAGTGTTCAGCACTTTTCGGTTCGTTCGTAATTATATAAATACCCAGAAACTATAGTCGTCGCGTCGTTGGTCTGCCCATCTGTCTGTCTGTCCGCATATAACAGTATTATATTTTTAATTCTATCAAATCCTATCATACGTAATTAATTCAATGATATCCCATGTTAGGTAATGATTCTAGGTTGCCATGGTGATGACGTCCTATTTAAGATGGAGCCATATTATGTCCGTATTATGGAATTTAAAAACCGAATTTTTATGCTCAAACTGTTTAATTATAGCAATCCTATAATCTACCGGCAGTTTTTTTGGATTGTAGTAACTCCTCTATACCGACCCGATAAAAGATGGTGAGTGGTAGCGAGATCGGATCGCTGGCACAGAGAATTTCTCGTATAAATTAGAAAATAGAATTTATTGCATACCAATATTAATTCTAATGAAAATATGTACAAGAAAGTTAATTACAGCATTTAATTATTTTTCGTGAGTCAATCGCTTATAAATTAATGACCTCTTGACTCCAAGTGTAACTGAAACAAACAAAAGTCTCTAAACATTACAGTCAGTCGTGACTACAAAATAAAGTTCATTCGGACCAAGGCTCGTCCGTTCCTTCTCTTCGGAAGATCTACTAATACTCGTTAATTCTGAGTCTAAGAACTCTCACTCTCGCACTTGGTGTGCTCTTTCACTTCGCTGGGATTTTCAGCGGATACCTGCTGTATCAATTCTAGAGGTCGGACCTCACTAGCGCTTACACCACGCTGAGTTAGAAACTGACGTTTCCTTTTCCCTTCTCCAGAGAGTCAACACTCTCCTTTTCGATCTCTCCAAAAACTGTCCTCTCTCACTTTTTCATTCTCGCAGGAGAACTTCTTCTGGGGGCGGGGGCTTTGTCGAGGCGGGCCCCTCGAAACTCTCCAGCCTCTTAGCAGCCTTGAGATCCCTCTGTTTCGTTTTCACTAAGTCCGTCATTGGACGTTCTAAGACAAAGGGCAAAGTTTCGGGCGCAAACCTAAAAATCGTGTGCAGAGATCGCTTCTCTCGCAGATGAACTCTTTCCCACGAACTCGGCAAGGATCAAAGCATAAGACCCCTTTTTGGGTAACGCCCTACCACTTCATCACTGTCCGAACTTTCCGCTCACAGTACAATAGAATTCGGCGTCTGCTAGTCTTCAAGGCAAAAATAGCGAGGGAAGGTATGCAGTTAAGTATACTCACAGGAAATGCTAGAATGACACATAGTGCAGCTGGATGTCGAAGTTCAATTCTTTACAGAATGACACATAGTGCAGCTGGATGTCGAAGTTCAATTCTTTACAGCACCTCCTCCTCAAACGATTCTTAAGGGTGAAACACTAAGAATCTCTAAGAGTCGGATAAAGAATTGCAAGCTCAAATTACATCAGAGTGGCAAGAAATAAAACATACATGAATAAGATAATACTACCTTCCTTTTTTTTTCCGCGCTCTGATAAGAAATCATGAACATATAAAGAAATAAAAACACAGTGAAATAAAAAATAAAAAATCTTAAAATAATTATATACAAAAGTTTATCAAGAAATCTCCTTAAACTCGACTCAGACAATCAACATGCGGAATGTCTTTGCCTGCGCGATGAGAAATGGCATAATTATAAGGTTGCAGAGCTAAGGACCACCTTAATAATCTGGGATTATTTCCAGAATTTCTTTTTAGAAACACCAAAGGATTGTGATCGGTTTCGATAGAAAAGTTTTGTCCATCAATATAATGCCTTAACTTTTTTATCGCAAAAATAATCCCTGCACACTCTCTTTCAGTGGCGCAGAAACTTTTCTCACTATCAGTAAATTTTCGACTTAAATATATTATGGGGTGCTCTTCCGATCCCTCTCTTTGAGCCAAAACCACGCCAATACCTAAGTCACTAGCATCAGTTTGTACTATGAATTCTTTCTGAAAATTAGGAGCGTAAAGCACCGGTTCTTCAGTAAATTTCACTTTCAAAGTCTCAAAGGCTTTTCCCATTTCGTCGCTCCATGCAATCTTTTCTTTTTTATTTTTCCCTTTAAGCGCCCTCGTTAATGGTTCTACAATCACTGCATAATCTTTTATGTACCGGGAATAATATCCAGCCATTCCCAAACATCTACGAATTTCAGTTTTCGATTTCGGAACCGGTAATTCCTTAATTGCCCTTACTTTCGCCTCAGCTGGCCTCCGTCTGCCCTCACCTACAATATGCCCAAGATATTTTACGGTTTTCTGAGCGAACTTGCATTTCGCCAATTTGATTTTCAGTTTCGCGTCATTAACCCTTTTTAATACTGTTTCTAGATGACGCATATGGTCCTCCCAACTATCTGAAAAAATCGCCATATCATCTAGATACGGTAAACAGAAATTCTTAAGTGCGTTTATTTCCCGCGTTAAGATATCTGCTAACTCCACCCGTTTTCTGTAAGGCTTTACTAAACTCAAGTGAGAAATCTGGGATTTCTGTCGCCTCCCAGGAACATTCACAATACAATTTGTTTCCGTAATTATTGACTTCTTTCTTCCCGGCCCTATCCGACTATCTGACATTTTAATTGGCTTTCTGGTAGTTAAAACTAAAACCTCATCTTTCACATTAAGCTTCCGTTTTACCGCCTTTCTGTCAAACCAAAATTTCCTCTTTTCTCGTTTTTCTGACACATTTTCAACGGCTAAAACTCGACCTCTTTTTAACCTGTTCGTGAGATTAAACACACTTCCCTTCACGAATTTATTTTCCTCCGTTTCTCTTATCCATTCTCCAAATACTAACGCTTTCAAAAGCTTTCTAACTTTTCGATGCCAACATGCAATACTATCGCTTATTGAATCTCTCATCTTAACACAGAACCGTTTTAGAAATGCGGTCGCTAAATCATTTATCAATCTTTTCCCAAGGTCCAAGTATACTGACACATTTACTTTAACTTTCCCTTTCCCTAAGTGTAATGACACTTTTTCTAGGCACGCGCCAAAAATATCTACCTGATAAGGCAATGGGACAAGCACCTGCTTCCTCCCACTCACGCGATTTTCTCTGGCTTTTGCCACTATCAAAGAATTTCCCGCATTACAATGCGTTTCTTCAATTTCCCCTTTCCCTCTAATCTCTTCGAATGATGGATACCTGTCATGTTCCATTTTACTAACCCCTCTTTCAATGTTTGCTAAGATCGAAGAGTTCTCATATTTCGACGAAGGCGATAATCCCTTATCTACACCAAGCAACTCAATAACACTTTCTAAATCCTTAACCTCGTTTATCTTTGCCAGATCCGTAAATCCGTCTTCGATCAATAATGGCAGCAAACCTTTGTCTAAACTATCGAACTCAATGGGATTATCTATCTCCCCACCCTTTTCTTTGGAATTCAACGTTTCCGTTTCACTGCCTCCGCTAGAATTTTCTCCCTCTTTTTCTGAATTCACCCTTTCTGCCTCATTTCTTTCGCGAAAATCCCCTTCTTTTTCTTTTACCGAACTCAAAGTTTCCGTTTCAACACTCCCGCTAGAAATATCTTCTTCTTTCACGGAATTCAAGGTTTCCGCTTCACTGTACTCGCGAAAATTTCCCCCTTCTTTTTCTTTTACTGAATTCAAAGTTTCCGCTTCAACATTCCGGCTAGAAATTTCTTTTTCCCCCTCGGAAATCATAATTTGTTTATTTACCGGATTCAAAGTTTCCGCTTCATCGCGTCGGTGAACATTCTCCCCTTCCTTATCGGAAAACATAATCCGCTTATCTTCCAGCCTTGGAGTATGGTCAATTTTTTTCTTTTGAGCCCGCGTCAAAACTGCATTTACTAACTCGGGTTTTATATTCGCCTGCTCTAATAACTTTTGAGATTGATTACCCAACAAATAATAATCCATGTCTGAATCGCTATTATTTACTCCTGCCTTGGTTTCAATGATTCCTACACCTTCAATTTCTAAAGTGACTTCTGCTATAGGTAAGCAATACAATTTCCTGTCCACCGGGGTTTTAATCCAAACATGATCTCCATTCAAATTATCTTGACTGACTAAATGGTGCGGGACCAAATCTATCTGGCTCCCACTGTCCGTTAAGGCAGTTGCCTGAATTCCATTCACTAATATTTTGCTCAAATAAGGGGAGAAGGTTTCTTCAAGTGTCGGCTTACTTATTAAGTGACTGACCCGCGCAACATCTCTCTTTTTAATTTCCGGACAATCTACTTTGTAGTGACCGCTTTGAAAACACGCGTAACACTTGACTTCTCGCCTTTTTTCGTAAACCCTTTCCCTTTCTTTATGATCATCGCGATCCCTCCAATTATTATTAATCTCCGGATTTCTGTTACCGTTTCGCACATTATCAAAATTTCTGGGTCTTTCAAATTTCTTCTCTAAAGGGAGTTTCGTATTCCAAGTTTTTTTTGACGGGCGCTTGATTGCCTCGTACGCATCTAAAAGCTTTACTAATTCTTCCGGGTTTTTAATCTCTGCCCAGTTATCTATAAAATGTTCGCGCATTTCTGGAGACGCTCTCCGTTTGATTTGGTCCGTGACAAGCAAATTTTTCAAACCCTCAAAATCCGAAACTTGTAAGCATGACAGCCAACCTTCTAAAAAACTATTAAGTTCGAAAATCAGATCCTTCCAAACTGAATTAGGATTTCGTGGATGTTGACTAAATTTTTGTCGGTATGTCTCTGCATTCAAACGATAGCGTTCTAACAGTTTTTCTTTCACATATTGAAAATCATCAATTTTGTCTTCGGGTTCTCTTAAAATTAGCTCGGCCATTCCCACAGGTAATAATGATAGTAAATTCGTCACCAACTCATCCGAATTTAGATTACATTTTTTTGCCTGTCTCTCGAATAAATTCAAAAACAACGAAATATCCGAATTCTTTTCATCAAAGCGATGCATAATTGTTTTTAGGGGTAAATTACTCGTTCTAACTGAGATGCTACTAGATGCGGTACTCCGGTCATCTGTCTCTTGTGTTGCTTTTAATCTAGCCAACTCATGTTCCCGCTCCACTTTATTTTCCCTATCTTTTTCTATAAGTTTAATTTGTGCTAAAGCTAGCTCTTTCTCAAAACCCTCTGACGACTCTATTTTTTTTATAATTTTCGGTACAGTATCATTTTCCTCTAAAATGACCTCAAATTCGTAAGCTAACGTTTGCAAATCAGCTTTCCTAAAATATTTAAGCTCCGACATTTTTAAAATATAAAATTAGAAATTATCTTTCCCACAAATATAAAACAATACAATAAGATTAAATCAAATCCTACCAAGTGCGTCAAAATATTACCAAAATATACGCTCATAAAAAGGTACGCTTAGTAATAATATAGGAAATATGCAACATATAAAGATAAGCAACTCTATCCTATCGTACACATTCACCTTGGTATTTGGTTATAAAATACATATGGGATAAATTTTACACAAAACAACAATTTCAATTTCAAAAAGCACAGTAAAAATATTTTAAATTGCAAAAGTCTTATTCAATTCCTTTCTCTTTTAATCAATGGTGGTCTTAATCTCTGCATCCACTCTTAAAAGATTTAGAATAATTCACAAAAAACATATAAAATCAACTCTGTTATCTTAAAATATGAAATGCGTTCGATACTTTTTTTTTTTCAATGAACTCTCATTTATAGATTCAGCTAAAATTTTGTAACACTGCACAACTCTCAGTTTGCATTAAATTAATTCAACAATAATTTAATTTTAACTACAAAATTTGTCTATTAAATAAGTTACAGTAATCTCGGAAGTATCTCATAATGCTTTTTTTTTTTTTCTAACGGAAAAATTTCTCAAAAATTTACTCTCACAAAAATAAACATACAACTTTTTTTTTTGAAGCGTACAACACCTATACAAACACTAATAACAATTAAAGCCACTCTGAGTATAAAAAGAGCTTACCTCCATTACTAAGAGTCTTTCAGGGCGTCAGAAGCACAGACTTCAGAGATTCTCAGGAGCACAGACGGGGTTCTCTGTCACACTTTTCTGATGGGGGAACACTCTCCAGAATTCTTGGTAGATTTCTCTTACTGATGGGGGAACACTCTCCAGAATTCTTGGTAGATTACTCTTTCTGATGCTGTGTTGATCCACAGGGGTGTCTAAGGAGACTCAGGTCACAAGTCACAAGGAGACTCTCTCTTGGAGCACTTTGATGATTTAAATTTCAGAGTCCACTCTTTGTCTTTGAAGATTGTCATTAATTTTTGCTAATTAATCCATCACCGCAAGCCACCAGTTGTAGTAACTCCTCTATACCGACCCGATAAAAGATGGTGAGTGGTAGCGAGATCAGATCGCTGGCACAGAGAATTTCTCGTATAAATTAGAAAATAGAATTTATTGCATACCAATATTAATTCTAATGAAAATATGTACAAGAAAGTTAATTACAGCATTTAATTATTTTTCGTGAGTCAATCGCTTATAAATTAATGACCTCTTGACTCCAAGTGTAACTGAAACAAACAAAAGTCTCTAAACATTACAGTCAGTCGTGACTACAAAATAAAGTTCATTCGGACCAAGGCTCGTCCGTTCCTTCTCTTCGGAAGATCTACTAATACTCGTTAATTCTGAGTCTAAGAACTCTCACTCTCGCACTTGGCGTGCTCTTTCACTTCGCTGGGATTTTCAGCGGATACCTGCTGTATCAATTCTAGAGGTCGGACCTCACTAGCGCTTACACCACGCTGAGTTAGAAACTGACGTTTCCTTTTCCCTTCTCCAGAGAGTCAACACTCTCCTTTTCGATCTCTCCAAAAACTGTCCTCTCTCACTTTTTCATTCTCGCAGGAGAACTTCTTCTGGGAGCGGGGGCTTTGTCGAGGCGGGCCCCTCGAAACTCTCCAGCCTCTTAGCAGCCTTGAGATCCCTCTGTTTCGTTTTCACTAAGTCCGTCATTGGACGTTCTAAGACAAAGGGCAAAGTTTCGGGCGCAAACCTAAAAATCGTGTGCAGAGATCGCTTCTCTCGCAGATGAACTCTTTCCCACGAACTCGGCAAGGATCAAAGCATAAGACCCCTTTTTGGGTAACGCCCTACCACTTCATCACTGTCCGAACTTTCCGCTCACAGTACAATAGAATTCGGCGTCTGCTAGTCTTCAAGGCAAAAATAGCGAGGGAAGGTATGCAGTTAAGTATACTCACAGGAAATGCTAGAATGA
Organism: Maratus michaelseni; assembly: GCA_963931845.1. NCBI lineage: Eukaryota > Metazoa > Arthropoda > Arachnida > Araneae > Salticidae > Maratus > Maratus michaelseni. The sequence goes on from OZ007587.1 coordinate 13,723,591, forward strand.
CACATAGTGCAGCTGGATGTCGAAGTTCAATTCTTTACAGAATGACACATAGTGCAGCTGGATGTCGAAGTTCAATTCTTTACAGGATAGATGTTTCCGGAGAAATAGATATTAAATGGAAAAAGAGTCTAAATAGAGATTTCAAGTTCTGAAATTTTCAAAGCTGGGCTTAAGTTTCCAATTGGAATTTTCGGTAAATATCAACAAAAGATAAAATCTTGCCAACTTAAAATGTATTTATTTTATTAGGGAAATTAGTCGCATCATTATAAGAGACGATATAATTCATTTTTTCAGTGAAATAATAACGATGATTTTTTTTACATTGTCTTGTATCGGATAAATGCGCATAGTATAATTTTAATATAACAGAAATGTAATTAATTGTTTGTAAAAGTGTATTGAAACTTAATTTCATAAAATAAAATTAATATCTATAATATGTAAATCTGCACATAAAATAAATTTTGTATTCATGTTTTTTTGCATAAGAGTGCAGCAGCTATTGCACCAAGATCTGAATATTTATAAAACTAGTCATAGTAGCGCCTCATTTGTCTTGTTTGACGTACAATTTTCAACTTCTTCGTAATGTCATCGTGTTTCCCACAAAACACTGTAAATCTGTTAAAAATTTTGTTAAAATATCTTTATTTTGTTATCAAAACAAATGAATATTCGGGTTAGAGTGACGTATGTTTTAATCAATAAATAAATTGGAACCCTTATTTCCCATCCAAAAATTATTTGCTGTGTGTGCGCTTTACCTCTTCTCAAAGACTGTAGGTAACTTATATGTATAAAATTTGTAGAAAGCATGAACAAAATTATTTCTTCTTCTAAAAGATATGAACACACGTTATTCTTTTTAAACGGATATATTACTTACCCATCATACGTAGTATAGGGTAAGTCTTGCAATCGTTTTAAAAATCGAAAACAATTTTTTGACGGATTTACACGTGTCAGACACTGGAGATTCCGAAAAACATATTTAAAAAAAAAAAAAATTGCCGTCCGTCTGTCTGTGTGTGTCTGCAAACGCTCTGTCTCCGAAAAAATTGAGATAGAGACTTAAAATTTGGTATGTACTTAGTATGTAATAATGGGAAGAAGCTTATTAAATTTCAGAAACCTCGATTATCCGGAACTCTTTTTTTCGGACTCTCGAAATATTCGTTCTGATAAAAGGTACATAAAAATTTTCGAATTTGTTTACTTTAAGGAGTGAATATAAAAGACAATAAAAAAACATAAATTTTGAATAAAGAACGAGGTCGATCGAATAATGAGTTGACGAGATATTTGGAATCCTATTTTCCGCACTCTTCGATTTTCCGTGACACTGTATTTCATTCAAATTTCAATTCAAAGATATATTTTAATTGGAAATGAGACTCTTAATCTGACGCAGTAAACCGTTAGTTAATATGATTATCAATTTTGGAGTTATAAGGATGTTTCTTTTACGCAATTCAGTGATAGAGCATTTAAAGTTTATGACGTCATCAAGCCACGACTTTATTCGAATTGCAATGCATTTTATAAGTAGTTTACACATGTTTTATATTCATATTTTATATTATGCATATCCATGACGGGTAAGTATTACGGTGGCCCCCAACGACTAGTTTTAATTATCTGTGATATTTCAATTTCTTTTTATTCTAACAAAAACTTCTTACTTCCTACAGCTATACATGACAGTGATAATAACTGGTTTTTTCTTATTATTATTTATTATTCTTAGGCCTTTAGCAAGAAACCATTCGAAAGAAATACAATTGTCACTAAAAATCCTCATTACCAACGACTAATAGGAACGGGCAGAAAAATTTCGTTTCGGGACGCCAAGCTTGTCAACAAAATGTACTCTTGTAATGGTAATAAAGAAGTTTATATCGTAAAATTTAAAACTATAAAATTGTATTGCTGATTTCAAAGAATTTTCTATTTTCTTTCTTGCCCAAAACTATACTTATATTAATATTAAAAAGAATAAACGTTTGTGTGTTCGTTTGTAGGGGATAATCTTTAGAGCTATCGAATCGATTTCAAGACTACTGGTGACAAAATAATGGCGACAATCTATATCGGTTCCAACATATGCTAGATTTTCAGTCGGTACCACTACCCCCATGGGGTTGCAGAAGCTAAACAACGTTCTAAAACTGAGATTTTTGTGATAGAGCTGGGGCTACAAACTTGAAATTTGATATGGGGGTTACTGTTAACATATAGATGCTTGCTAAGAAAGCTTTCTAAAAAAATCAAAATTTAAAACGCTCAAATGAGCGGAAAACGTTCTAAAAATGTTTTTAATTACAATTTATTGTTAATTGTTATTGTGGTTATAAACTTGAAATTCGGCATGACACTATATACGTAAATGCTTGCACATAACAGATTTTTTTAACTAAAATTTAAAAGGGAGCAGGAGCAAAAAAGTTCTAAAATTGTGATTTCTGTGTTACAGGTGATAGAAGATTGGAATTTGGCATAGTGCTTATTTTTAAGATGTAAATGCTTGTGAAGCACGGCTTCTAAAAAATCGAAATTTAAAAGCTTGATGAGCGGAAAACGTTCTAAAAATGTTATAAATAACGATTTATTTAGAATTGTTAAGGATAGAAACTTAAAATTTGACATGTCTGTTACTTTTAAGACGTAAATGCTCACACAGAACAGTTTTTACATAATTCAAAAATAAAATGGTGCAGGAGCAAACAACATTCTAAAATTTTTATTTCTATGATTACTATTGGGACTAAGAAATTGAAATTGGGCATGGTGGTTATTTTTTAAAAGTAAGTGCTCGCTAAGTAATATTTCTAAAAAAAGCCGAAATTTAAAAGGGTAGAACGAACGGACAGTGTTCTAAAAATATTCTAAAATACCTAATATTTTAAATTGTAATGGATAGAAACATGGCTGTTACTTTAGAGACGTAAATTCCTGTACAGAACAGTATTTATAAAAATCAAAATTTAAAAGGGTGCAGGAGCAAAAAATCGTTTTAAAATTGCGATTTGTGTGTTACAATTGATATAGATGCTAGGATAACTAGAAACTTGGAATTTGGCTTGGTGGTTACTTTTAACATGTAAATGCTCGCTAAAAACTTTCTAAAAAATGCGAAATTTCAAACGAAAAATGAAATGGGTGGAAAACATTCAAAAACATTCTAAGTTGCGATTTATTTAGAATTAATTTTAGTTCTTCTCACTCATGTAAGTCTCTGATTCGCTTAATGAGGATGAAGTTTAC